>CAWUFW010000115.1:5630000-6118601 GCA_963921515.1 Calotriton arnoldi
GATGCTCACCCTAGCTCAGGTCTTGACTGCCCTCGACCCCGGAGACTGGTTGGTAGCGTTGGACTTGCAGGACGCCTATTTCCACATCCCCGTCCTGCCGGCCCACCGGCGTTACCTTCGGTTCACGGTAGGCCTCGAGCATTTTCAGTTCACCGTGCTCCCCTTTGGCCTTACCAGTGCCCCTCGGGTGTTCACGAAAGTGATGGCGGTGGTCGCAGCTCATCTGCGCCGGGCAGGGGTTTCAGTCTTCCCCTACCTCGACGACTGGCTGCTGAAGGCGGGCTCGTCCCAGGAAGTCGTCTCCCACCTCCAGACTACGGCCGAACTCCTGCACTCGCTGGGGTTCTCCATCAATGTGCCGAAGTCACATCTGATTCCTTCTCCACAGCTCCTTTTCATTGGAGCAGTTCTGGACACGACGCAGTTTCGGGCCTATCCTCCCGAACGGCGAGTCCGGGATATTCAGGCTATGATTCCGATCTTTCAGCCTTTATCCTGGGTTTTGGTACGGATGACCCTGAGGCTGCTGGGCCTCATGGCCTCCTGCATCCTGCTGGTCGATCATGCCAGATGGCATATGCGGGCTCTGCAGTGGGACCTGAAGTTCCAGTGGGCGCAGCACCAGGGCAACCTGTCCGATCACGTCCAGATCTCGGAGGGGACTGCAAAACAGTTGCAGTGGTGGCTCTCGAACCGGCAATGGGTCATGGGCAGATCCCTCTCCCTTCCCCAGCCAGAGCACACAGTTGTGACGGACGCGTCCCTTCTGGGATGGGGCGGTCACATGGGAGAGGCGGAGATCAGAGGCCTCTGGTCTCCGGCGGAGTCCCGGCTCCATATCAACATTCTGGAGCTCCGGGCGATCCGACTTGCACTCAAGGCATTCTTTCCCTCTGTCAAAGGGAAGGTAGTGCAGCTGTTCACCGATACCACCGCCATGTGGTACTGCAACAAACAGGGCGGGGTGGGGTCGTGGACCCTTTGTCAGGAGGCTCTGCGCCTCTGGACATGGCTGGAACATCAGGGCATGTTCCTGATGGTTCAACACCTGGCAGGTTCCCTGAACGCCAGGGCGGACGAACTCAGCCGCAGGTGCATGATGGATCACGAATGGCGTCTTCACTCGGAAGTGGCGCAAGGACTCTTTCTACAGTGGGGAGAGCCTTGGTTAGATCTATTCGCCACCGAAGAGAACGCGCAATGTCATCAGTTCTGCGCGTTGGAATTTCCAAGGCGGCACTCGCTCGGCGGCGCTTTTCGTCACGAGTGGAGTTGCGGTCTATTGTACGCCTTTCCGCCTATACCACTTCTACCCAGAGTGTTGAAGAAGATTCGGCACGGCCGGGCCCAAGTCATTCTTGTGGCTCCGGACTGGGCTCGAAGAGTTTGGTATCCCGAGTTACTCAGTATGAGCGTAGATCCCCCGATCCGTCTGCCTCTTCGGGAGGATCTTCTGTCGCAGCAGCAGGGGACGGTCCTCCACCCGAACCTGTCCAGTCTACACCTGCTTGCGTGGAGATTGAGCGGCGGCAGTTGATTCCTTTCGACTTGCCTCCCGAAGTTTGTGATGTGATTCTGGCAGCCAGGCGTCCCTCCACTAAGGTGGTATACGCCTGCAGGTGGAACAAATTTGTGGCATGGTGCACAGCAAAGGCTGTGAACCCCCTTTCTGCCCCTCTTTCTGAGGTCCTTCTGTTCCTTCTTTCTCTGGCCCAACAGGGTTCTGCCCTGGGTACCATCAAGGGTTATCTCTGTGCTATCTCGGCCTTCCTCAGGCTCCCTGATCAGCCCTCCCTTTTCAAGTCCCCTGTTGTTAACAGGTTCTTAAAAGGCATTACACACCTCTTTCCTCCTGTTCCGTTTGTGATGCCTCAGTGGGACTTGAACTTGGTTCTTACTTTTTTAATGTGCGCTCCCTTTGAGCCTCTACATAACTGTCCTCTTCGTCTTCTGACTCTAAAGACAGCATTTCTGGTGGCCATCACCTCCGCTCGGCGGGTGAGTGAGCTCCAGGCTCTATCTTGCACACCTCCCTTTCTGTCTGTTCATCCAGACAAGGTTGTTCTTCGGACGCGTCCGTCCTTCTTGCCAAAGGTGGTTACTGCCTTCCACATTGGGCAGACCATCACTTTGCCTACCTTCTTTCCGCCTCCGCATCCTTCCAGAGAGGAAGAGAGGCTCCACCGTCTGGACCCAAAACGTGCGCTCTCCTTCTATATCGACCGCACGAAACATTTCCGGGTGGATGACCAGCTCTTTGTTTGCTACGTGGGCGCCAAAAAAGGTCGGGCGGTGCACAAACGAACCATCTCCCGCTGGGTTACCTTGTGCATCAAGACCTGCTATTCTTTGGCTAAGAAGGAGCCTCCTGTTGGGCTGCATGCCCATTCCACCAGGGCAACGGCTGCTACCACGGCCTTGGGCCGCGGTGTTCCGCTGCCGGTTATCTGTCAGGCAGCTACGTGGGCCTCGCTGCACACGTTTACAAAGCATTACTGCCTTGACAGTCAGGTCCGGAGGGACGGCTTCTTTGGCCGTTCTGTCCTCCAGGACTTCCTTGTCTGATCTTTGTTCGCAGACCCACCACCGGGGTTGGTATTGCTGGGGTATCTATTCTAAGGTAAGGAATCTGTCACTAACGTGTCTCTTTCAGATGCACAAGTTACTAACTTGTGTAACGATATATCTGTAAGAGACAGTAGTTAGTGACAGATTCCTACCGCCCACCCATCCTCCCCGTTCTGCGAACTGATTTCTAGGGTTAAGGACATCCCTTTCAGGGCCCTAGTATTTTTCAGACACCTATGTCAGCTTCTTGCATGGCTCTGCGTTCCTGGCGCGGAAAGTCGTGTACAGAACTGACGCCAGCGCGCAGGGGCGGCGTCTAAGTACTGCCCGCGACGTCATCCCGGCGATCACGACGCCGACGACGGACGCGGAGCCGCACGACGCCGCCTACCGACGCGCAAGGGTACTGCTACGCAAAAACTTTCCGGATCCAGCCTGACGCCTGGGGATATTCTAAGGTAAGGAATCTGTCACTAACTACTGTCTCTTACAGATATATCGTTACACAAGTTAGTAACTTGTGCATTGGACCAGTGTCATTCTTGTATAAAATACGTGTGATGCAACAACCATGAGACAGAAAAAGATATATACTGTTATAAGCACCAGTAGAGTAAAGAAAAGGTAAAATTCTACCATACAGGACAATAAAATGCGTACTCCTACGATGCAAGCCCTAACTAGATGTACCCAAGTGTACCTAGCATGTATGTAGGTGTATAGCCAAGAATCCCCTTAGGATAGAGCCAACCCCATTACCTGATGTGGGAGAGTGAAGGATCCCATCTTGGTCTTGAGATGGACACCCCGCAAGGGATGTCAGACCACTGCGTGCTGGAGTGTCTGCATGCAGGGACCTCAGCGTCTCTCGTCAGAGTGTCAGCATGGAAGTCTTTCTCCTCTAGCTTGCCCAGTGAAGATGTGGTGCTTATATACCCAAAAGATATCCTCTGGGGTTCTCCCTAGATGTGTCATGGTACTGTGGACATGTCGGCCAAGGATGACGATAGTGATGACCCTTATACAGAGTTATTATGCAGAAGATGGTAATCCTGCTGTGATACTGAGAATCCTCATGCATAATAAATGAGTCTAGTTTTCGGAGAAAACCACAAGACATTTATGCAGCGCCTAACTAGGTAAACGGTCAGCAACAAACCCGTTATGTAGAACAATGATAGGACAAATGTAGGTAAAAGGTCGTGCAACTACCTAGGCCTATACTGGGGTACATTGGGGTTCATAACACCCACTCCTCATCTGACTGAACGACAAAGTAATAAATACTAAACTATGCCTCTTTAAAAAGCATAAAAACATTGCTAAAATCTTAGTATAAAAAACATGGTATGTGTTAAAAAAATGATGTAAACTTTAAAAACCTTTATAAGTCAATGTACTGTTAGACCAACTGAGCATGCCGAAAGCCAAAGTGCTCAGTGAGAGCAAAAAGAGGAATACAAATAAAACAAAAAAAAATTCGAATTCCAATTTAGGTTTTCGAAAAAGGCCAAATTGTTCTCAGCACACGGAGAGAGCCAAATGTTTGTGTCCTGTGTGGGAGACGCAACATCACTGTTGCTTGCCTTCGCAGACGACGGTCCCTGTAACACCTCTTGGATCAGGTCAAAGGAGCAAAGGTGGTCTTCTCCAGTTCCCACAGCTGTTGCTGAGGAAGCACTTGATGCCAGTAAGCCTGGTACAGAGCGGGTGTCCATTCCAACAGGAGCTGAAGCATCCCGTGGTGGCTCTAAGAATGCCGACATCAGGATTGGAATACGCGAGGACACTGCACTACATGGACCTTTAATGGGTCCAGTAGTACATCCACGTCCGGTGGCGCAACGGATGGAAGTATTAGACAGATGTCCAACTTGCATTCGTGTCCGCAGACTAAGCAGCGGAGTACAGGCAAGACGCAGTCAACCCAGACTTATCTGAACGACAGAAACCAATGGTTGCTTAGCTCCCGAAGTCGAGGTGTGCCTAGATGGAGTACCATGCGTTCACGGCAATGTCGCTCCAAGAGCGCTTTTTCCATCTCCTTGGAATTTGTGACCTCCATTGAGTAGCAGAAAAATTAAAACCAAGATACCCACTACAAGTAGCAGGATCAGCGGGTGCCCTCCAAAAAGCTTCCCACCAGGGAGTGTATTAATGATGGAATAACTCCGAAGATCGTCTGAAAGGTGCTCAATAGCCCAGAATCTATGTTCTTAAATAGGTGCACTATCCCACTCGTATCAGACATGTTAAAGATACAATGTACCATTTTCCCGAAATGGAGCAGGAAGTTAGTTCGGAGTAGTGGTTGTATCTCAGCTGAAGACCTTGCAACCTGGAGATCAAAAGTCTCTCAAGCTGAGGTTAAGGCCACCTCTTTCTGTAAAAGTATGGCTTTCAGTCTGCTCAGAGAATCAAACCGTTTAAGGAAAACATTCAATGAAGGCCACAGCTGCGCCTCCCTGACTGTGTGGGTCGGTGGAAGCAATACATGCATAAAACTAGTACCCCTGGAACTTACTGTGACCAGATATACGATGCCTGGCAGCATCCCACAACAACCTTGATAATTCAACATCAAATAACTCCCATTCGAGAGTAGTTTGAACACCGGATGAATCACGGCAGCTGGGGATCCTTTCAAGTGACAAGATAGGTTGCAACCAAAGCGTTGCAAGCTCCGTGAAGCATAATATTCTGACAAATCAGAGACCCACTTAACGAATTCTTGCAGTCTGAACCGCTGAGAAAGACTTCAGTGTCCCCATTCCTGGATCTAAATCTGTAAGGTAATTCCCAAGATTCATGGATGTATTTCCTACTCAACGCTTCCTACCTGCCTACTTGGTGGTACTGTAGACAATGTTGAAATTGAAATGTCACTGGCAATGTTATATGACCATGGATTAACCTTTCTGTGGAAGGTGACTCAGCCACGGTGAAAGGTAATTGGTCTAATTTTTCAATGTGCAACATTGTATACTTTGCATCTCTTTGTGCCATTGTAGTCTGCCTTTTTGTTAAATTATAAGAAGAAAACAAAGACGAACTGTTGATAGATCGCCAAGGCACATGACCAGAGCGCAATGATTGTAGCGTCCAGCTTAATAACAGGATGGATCGTAACTGCGATTGCCCATGTTGAAGAATGGACAGGTCCAGGACTATTATATCAATTGCAGAAGACACAATGTTGCCCAGTGAATAAATCCTGGATGTTAGTGTGGTCATGCCATTGTCGACCACTGCCAAAGTCTTTTCTAAGTTAACCCTATCAATTTCACGCTATCCCTCTGTAGCTTCCTTTGAGAATTTTTCCATATTTGTAAATAGCATATAAGAAGCGTTTACAACGTGGTTTTCGGGGACCTAGCAAAATATCCCTTAGATCCATGTCATCTGAAAGTAAGGACAAGTGTTGATTCACCTGGGGCAGTGTTGAGGTACTTAGCCAATCTAGGCATAAATTCCCAACACTGTAGGAGTTCACCACCCCTAGATGTTCTTGTTGTACATAGCGTTGATCCAGGCCTATGGATACTAAACCCTTTGACGGTACCCCTGAATCTTGACTGACACCTATTTGTGTCTGTAGGCCAAACCAACCATCCCTTCCAATTGGGTTCTGATGAATTGTATGAACCATCATGTATAATGTCATCCAGTTTATCCTCACTATGCTGTGTATAATTTTACCATCCCTCAAAGTGTGAAAGCGAGGAGATCCGAGGTGTGTTCAAGTCCTTGATCTTGGCTAGTTCAAGACAGGAAGTCTGTTGCACTGTATTGTTCAGGAAGATAATCTGTTGTGGTATAAGACATGCTCTAAATAATGCCTTCGTTCTCTGAACTTGCCAATCTTTAGTCCCCCAGACAGATTTTGTGTCTATAGTAGCCCTCCAAAAGTCGAACGCTTGTAAAGACAGCTGGGAAATAAAGGAAGCAGAGTATATCTGTTTCGTGTTAGTAAGCATATTTTTCTATGCAGGTGCAACCTTGTAATAATATTAGGTCTGGTCTGAAGTGTTAAACCCAGAAAAATAAGCAAACTTGTGTGCAAACGTTTGTGAACAACCTTTCGGTGGTGCCGGGCAATGTTCTCATTGATGGTAATCAAACACGTTACCTGGGGTACTAGCTTTGTGCAAGAAATGATGACTATAATGTTGGTAGCGATACATGGTATCAAAATCAGATGCATCATCATACAATTCGTTTTCAGAAAATGCAGCAGATTGTTCTAAATCAGACAGCATACTATTCACAGTTTCAAAGTCCCAATCATCAGAGAATGTACTGGAGGTGATTATATCATTCAAAGAAATTTTAAATACATATGGTATTGTCGAAAGTTCAGTGGGATCAAATACATCATATGAAACCCTATCCCAAACTATTCCTTCAGGAATCGGAACTGATGTAATGTTCACAAAGGGCAGGTCTCTTCGTTGACGATGAGATGAGGTATGTGGTTTCAGGACCAAGTTCACATGTTGTACTGCGGAGCCTTCTGGGAGATAATGTCCATTCAGGAGTAGGAAAAAGACAGTCACTACACCTATCCAAAGGACTCTGAAAAGTAGACCAATTGCAATCCACAGCTGTAGCCAGGAAGATACAAAGTAAGTCTTTTTCAGCCAAAGGTAGATATTATATATTTTCTCTTTGCGGGAAACAGAAGCTGGCGGTGACTCAGGTTCACTCGGATCCAATGAGAAGGTATCAAAATCGATGAAGTAGCCAGACGCTGTTCGATCTGTCTTTGGTAGCACAGCAGGTTTTGTTGAACTGGCAGATTACTCTTTGTGAGACATATTCACATAGATGTCGGTATTAGGCCGAATTGAGTTCTGTGTTTCATTTGTATTTTGTTGTTGTTCAGTTTCGATAGGCACGAGTTGCATTCAATTGTTGGCGACTCCGTTACTTCGTAGAGTAGAATCTTCAAACGTTATTAGTCTTTCTGTCTGAACTTCCTGTATGGTAGCGAGAGGAAATCGACGGCTACCCAGGAGCCCACCCGGCCTGCTATTCAGTATCGGCCACATAGTGTGGTTTGATCAGATCAATGGAGACTAATCTTTTTTCTTTCTTGCCGGCAAGGGGTGGAAGAAGTACTGTTCTTGTTCCTTCAACAGCCAGGACAGGTACAGGCGTTCTGTAAGATGGCCCAAATTCTTTTTTGTCCACAATCTTTTCTCTGACCAGGTCCCCGATCTTTGGGACCAAGGCAGGTCTTGCCATAACAGCTTTCACTTCCCCAGTGGCGGTGCGTTTTACGTGGACGTTGCTTTGTAATCCCCGGAATTCATTGAGTTCCTGTAAAATAGCCAAACGATCATTGATGTCAAATGCTTTTTCATCCGCCACTGTGCTTCCACACTCTAGGTCGGGTACCCACATTCTTGTCCCAAACAGGACCTCGCAAGAAGTAGGGCCTCCCAGGGAGCTTCTTGGCATGTTATTTAGTGCCCTCTGTACCCTATATAGGTGATTGCCCCAACTACCACCCGAGCCTAATACCCTTGCTGTTAAGGATTGCTTTAAGTCCCGGTTTTTCCTCTCCACAATTGAATTTCCCTCTGGATGTTACGGAGACGAGTACCGCAATATCACACCCAAACCTCCCATGGCTTCCTTGTAAGCCCTAGAGCTGAACGCAGGGCCACGGTCAGAATGTAATGTGCAAATTGCGTATGTCCCTATGAAGACTCGCAAATACTTTATAACAGTTCGGGCGTCAACCGAGTGCTGAGGCCGAACCCACAGGAATCTAGAGCATGAATCCACTGCTAACCAAGATGTACTAGTAAGCCCTGTCAGATTGTAGGGGGCCGCAGTGGTCCAAATAGACACATGCGAGAGGTCTGACTGATATCAGTAAAGGTGTCTGTGGGGGACGTGCTACAGTTGAACCAGTCATCTGCTGACAGATGTCGCACTTAAGGACAAAGCCTTTGGTCTGTTTGGTGAGACCCGGCCACCAATAACGTTTCGGAAGTGAAACTGTCGCAGTAATACCTGCGTGTGCTGAGCCCAGACCCTCGTATGCAGCTAGTATTAAGCCTAGTCTGCAATCCATATTTGGTATTACACTATCTCCCACTTCAGGAATTTGAGCATACGGAATATTTTGTGCATCTAACTTGTAGGAGTACTTGAGTGGAAAACCTTTTGGCAAGGCGGTGCTGTTTTTACGCGAATCGATGACCGCTACCATTATCTGTCCGTCTACTCTCGTGCTAGAATGAGTGATTGCAGCTATGGCAGCAGTTCGAAATGTCGCCTTGGTGGCTTCATCAGCCAATGAATTTCCTTCAACGTGAACGCCAACACGTTGATGACTCAGCGTATGAATCACGTGAGCCTGCGGCGAGCCCTTTTTCTGCTCTGTTACTTGTTGCCAGAGCAACTTATGCTTTATTGTGCAACTCTTTGAATCTTTAAATCCATTCTGGCCCCAGTAGTGAAGATATTCATTGTAAGACTGGACACAATAAAAAGAATCGTACACCATTAGTGTGGGGAATTCTCGACCTGTGTTTTTTAGTGCCATTATCAGGGCTTTTAGTTCTGCCAGCTGTGCTGTGCAATCTCCTAGAGACTGCGTTTGCGTATTGCTAGGACAGAATTTGCCGTCCCGCATACGTCCTTTCACAATCGCACATGCAGCGCTGTATTGCTGTTTGCTTCCTACTGCAGGCTAAGCAGAACCGTCAGTGTAAATTATGTATTCATACTGATCTAGAGGCATTATTTCATTTGGAAGGGGGTATTCTTGTTTGTACTGCAAGAATGCTTTTATTTTTAATGTAGAGTCAAACTTGTAGTCTACATCTGTTGCAGTGAGAGAATTAGCCCACTGTACCCATCTTGGATGCAGTGCTTTCGCGTTTGGAACGCTTGCTTTTGTAACAGCCTCTAAAGTTGGTACTGGAGACACGACAATTATTCGTTTCCCCTGTGCTAGTGCCCTTTCTCTCACTACCGCAGTCTGTACTGCTGCCAGTATTTTTTCAGTTGATGCAAAGCGCATTTCAGCATTTGTCTACAAATGAGATTTGTAAGCTATGGGTACAGTTTCGCCTTTATTGAAGGTGAGGTAGGTGTACCCAGATTGACCAGCGACTGCGCGGATCACCACATTCGTAGTGTTTACACATGTGTGTAAGTGTTTGGAAGCTATCATGTCAGCTTGTAGGGAACAAAGAATTTCTGTATGTTCCTGTGTCCAATGCTGAACCGAGAAATCAGGTTTGATTAAGTCGTAGAAAGTTTTCACCTTTTCTGCGTAATCCAAAATGTGTGTTCTGCCAAAATTTAGGAATCCTAAAATGGATTGTAAGTTTTTCAGAGTCTTTGGAGATTGGAACAGCACACATTTTTTTCTAAAAAAAATTGGCTGTCAGGCTTTTCCCTTCATTTGAAAGCTCATATCCTAAAAATAGGACATTGAGGTAGGCAATTTTTGATTTTTTAAAGTTAAATTTGTAGCCCTCTGAGGTGGACCCCAAAATTATGTTGTTCACCCTTGCCAGATGATCCAATAGTTCATCGTCCGTCAGATAAATATGATCTACATAGGACAATGCCTCCTCATCAAAATTTTGAAGTAACTCTGATAGTCTTGCTGAGAACAACCCCAGGCTATTCTTATACCCTTGGGGTAGTCTACAAAATTGACGTTGAGAGCCGAGGGCTGAAAATGCTGTCTAAGACCTGCTTTCAAGCACTATATTTTGGCAAAAGAATCCATTTGGGATATCTAGTGTTGTTTTATATTTCTTCTGCACAATGTTATTCATTAGTGCGGCACGGTATGCATTTTGTACTGCAAATGTTTTTGTGCATGTGTTCAAATGTCTGTAGTCTAAAACTAGACGGTATAAATTGACGGGTTTCACTACGGGAAACAAAGGATTATTCATGGAAGAGGTGCAATTCTCAATCACACCTTGGTATTCAAGTTGACCTATATCTCCCTGACTTGTTTTTTTACGTCATGTTTTATTGGGTACTGCCTTTGTGGAGTAGGATTATTTGTTACTGGGATTTCATGGTGAGGTGACTCAGCATCCCACCCTACATGATTGCGGTTTAAAGCAGGAGCTAGTGCTCTGGAACGAGGTCGGCGAAGGCTTGTAAAATTACAGTTTCTCCCTTTGGGCAGTCCATAACAAACTCAGGCGGCCAATCTTTTTACGCTAAAAGAATGTCGTATCCAAAGGACAGGTTCTCCCAAAAGAGACCTTTAACTTTCCTGGGTATGTCCCGCTCCATATGGAGTGTTATTTCATATAACTGGTGTTGGACACTTACCCTAGTATCGGGTGTTTCCACCGTGATATGCTCATTCAACGCCGCTGTCACCAGAAATTCCAATAAGGTTCTGGCGAGCTATTGTTACTTCTGCTGCGCTGTCTAGCATCGTCAGAGCCCATTCCCCGTTTAGAAGTTGAGTCCTCAGCAGCCTGGGCATTTCTTATTTTAAGGCCAGCTACCTTCTTCTTTTTAAATTGAGGTTTTGATTTTGGTTTATCTTCTTTTTTGACATTTTAGTCTGAAGTGTGATGTGTATCTCTTGTCTTGACTCGCTCTTCTGATTTGTGTTCTGACCATCCTTCCCTCTCAGAGTTTTTTGATGAATCCTGAAAGATACGAAAGGAACGAGAGGAACGTGTATCAGTATCCTGATACCTGTCAGGTTTTTTAATGTTATCACGGTTTCTAAGGTTATACCTCCTGTCTGAGGGCTCCTGTTGAGGAGACTTACCCCGTGATTGTGATGCATTCTGCTTATTTTTCTGTTGTTTATTATCCCATTTCTTTTTAGAAGAATCTAGTGCTTGCTTAGTGTTATCCTTTTCATGATTTCCCATTACTTGTGGTTTCATAGGTCTAGCTCCCAAATTATCTCTACCTAATTTAGCGTATGTATCTTCGATAATTTTGGGTAAATCCCGCTCCTGTTGTGCAGGAGTGCATTCCCTCAGGCGTTGGCGTATAGCCACCGCTGCTGCCTCCCCTTTTATGTTTGCTAACATAATTGTAGATACCTGGGACAAATTGGCTATTAATTTCATCCCCAAGTTTAGAGCAGGTTCTGCTCCATACTCATTCTGTATTTGTCTTAATACTTCTGGTATCACCGCTATTGAAGGGGTGTCATGAGTCCTGGTATAGATGGCAGCGAAGCCTGTACCCCAAGTTGTACAATCCTCTATCGGGGGAGCTATCCCTATTGGCAAGCAAATTGTCAGTATTTTGTGTATTTCTTGTGGGCCTATGTGTGGAAACACTGCCTCTAACTGTGCTATTTTCTTTACTATCCAGAATGGCATTTGCTCACGTTTAGTGGGCATTCTTCCCATATCTGCGTTAAGTGTTTGTGGGGTCATTTTAGTTGCGGTCCCTTGTAATTGACCTGCTGGAATAACCCTTGTAGGTTGAAGTGTGAGTGTTCTCATAACGAACTATGTCAGATTTCTGTAAAGTTGTATTATTTCTTTATGAAATGGACGTAAGACTGCTACTGGCATTGTGCCAATGTCCGGATGCAGTGTATAAGCCGCTAGGACCGGCCAAGTTGCTCCGTCTCTGCTGAGTGGACCGAGTCTCACTTTTTCCGTGGTGTGTGGGAGGGCGCCTTTAAACCAGTTTATATGTTCCTGGTACATTAACAGGACTTCTATGTCCTCGTATGGATTGTATTCATCTGGTATTTCATCCACAATATGAGAATGAAACATATGTGTACGTGCATCTGCAGGTGGGAACTTGACCCAAGAATAGAACGCCTCTGTCCTGTGTGCCTCGTGTGCCTCAATCACGAAGGTAATAGTCCCACCTAATGCTGGGACTCCAAAATCTGCTAATTTTAAAGTAAGTGCATTTCTGACATTTTCTGAAATGTTTATAGCACCTTCTGTAGGAAGCTGGTTCTGTTATACTATACCAAAGTGAGGTATAGTGTGCACAGAGTCCAGCGGAACCCCAAAGGTAGGCAGAGGTAAAGTTAGATAGGACCTTACTCTCTATTTGTGGTAGTGTGGTCGAGCAGTAAGGCAGTATCGGAGGACAGTGTTAAGCATTTGTTGTGCACACTGTCAGCAAATGAATTCACACACTCAAAGACTGAACTTCAGACCAATTGTTTTTGTATAAAAATATTCTTTTAGTTATTTTATTTCTAGAACCAAGCAAGCCTGGCACAGGTAAGCAATAAATACTTTACAGTAATAAATGCTGATTGTAAAACAGATCAATTGCAATTGTAAATGTACTATGGTTTGACTTGCAGTATTGTTTCAGAGAAATGCAATCACTTGTAAATACAGTACATTGACTTCAATGGGATTTTCAGTAAAATAGCAGGTAAGTTACTTTTGGATTACTTTTTCTTACTCAGTGCTGTATGCCTGGATGCAGCACTGGGACATTTCCTGTAAACAGGTGAGTAAAAGCGTTTTGGTTAAATCGTACAATTTTAAAGAATTGTTTTAGCTTTCAAAACTCCGCACTTAGAAACTTTTTCAGGAAAAAGTGTCAATGTTATCCTATGGAGGAAAATATGGTTATCGGTTTGTAGGTAAGTAATCGGTCTTTGGAGTTGAGGTTCTGGGGTTAGACTCAGGGGTCCCCCAGGGTCAGTGATGCACTCTTGTTACACCCTCAGCGGCACTAGGGCGGCCAGGTGCAGAGTGTTGAGGCCCAATGTTATCCAATAGGGGATAGGGGCCTCCGGTTGGTGGCTGCTGGCAAGCAGGCCACTGGGTTGTGGGAGCAAAGCTCCTGGACTTTAGCTCAGGGCAAATGGGGAAACAATTTAGCACAAAAGGTGCACCCTCAGCGGCACTAGGGCGGCCGGGTGCAGAGTGCTGTTTCGACGTCGGACACCCTGTTGTTTTCAATGGAGAACCTCCGGTTTGGAAAGACACTGCAGGCAGGGAGATGAAGGACTTCTGGGTGCGACCACCACTTCAAGAGGTAAGTTGGGAAGTTAGGGGTTGGTTAGGCACCGTCGGTTTGGGCACACAAGGCCGTGGGGCGTCGGGTGCAGGGGTGCCTTTTGGGGTTGGATCTTCTTACCAGCTCCTGGTCGCGGTTAGGGGGACCTTCTGGATTTAGGCTGCAGGCGTCGGCTGGAGGCTTGAGGCAGGTCAGGGGTCGCCGGATCTCGGTTCAGGATCGCCGGGGTGACCTCCTCATGGTGTTTGCCCACTCGAGCTCGGGCCGTGGACGGCGGGTGCAGAGTGGGGTGGATTTGCGGTCTCCGGCTGCTGCCAGAGGTTGCAGTTGAACAAATCCGGTGTTCACGGGAGAAGCAGGCTTTGGAAGTGAAGGCAGGCAGGTCCTCCGGGGTTTTTGAGGTTGCTGGCTGCAGGACACACTGGGGTTTCGCAGGAGCAAGTTCAAGGGGGAGACAGGCCGGTAGGGCTGGGGCCAAGTCAGTGGGCGTCTTCCTCTTGTTAGCTGCTGCACGGCTGTTCGGTCCTTCTTCTTTTCTTCTTGTTTCTTGTCTGGATCTGAGGAAGCAAGGTTCAGGGGTGCCCCTAAATACTAGATTTAGGGGCGTTACAGGTAGGTAGAGGTCAGGGACCAATGGGTCCCTTCCCTGGGGTGGGTATACCCCCTATTGTGCCACCCTCCAGTGGGAGGGGGCCAGGAGCCTGTCCCTGGTTGGCTGGGTCCCCCCATCTTCAAGATGGCGGGGACAGAGTTGTGCTTCGCCTCGCCTCCCCCACCTGAGGGGTGGAGTTGGCAGAGGTGGGCACACCTCCCTTCCTCACTTGTTTTTCCCGCTGGTTCTCCTGCCCAAAGTGGGGGTCAGAACCAGTGGGGACCAGTTGCTGAAAGCAGCAAGTGGCCTGGGGAAGGTCACAAAGGCTGCAAGCCTTTGAAGCTTCCCCTTCGTGAAACCTGCCCATCCTGGGGGAGGAGGCTTGGCACCTCGTCCCAGGATGTGCATTGTTTCAGGCCCCAGAGAGCATCAGGCTCTCGAACCAGGGGTCCAGAAACATGTCTGGTGGTGGCGTCTGAAAGCAGCCACTCAGCCTGGACACTAGAGGTGGGTTAGGTTTCAGGGGGCATCTTCTAAGATTCTCTCTGTGCATTTTACATTAAATCCCACACTGGCATCAGTGTGGGTTTAATCTGCTGAGAAGTTTGATACCAAACGTCTACGTTTTCAGTGTAGCCATTATGGTGCTGTGGAGTTCGTAATGACAAACTCCCAGCACCATATACTCTTAATGGCAGCACTGCACTTACGTCTAAGAATGGACTTAGACACTGTAGGGTTACAGGGCTCATGCACCTGTACCCTCACCACTGGTATAGTGCACCCAGCTAGAGGGGTGACTGACCTATGCCAGGGCAGTGGGTTGTAGGCATGGCACACAGATGTGTGCCATGTCGACTCTTCACTTTGTTCTGCACCAAAACACGCAGCCTGGTGTGTGAGTGTAGGGGTTCAGGACCTCTAAGGGTGGCACAATAAGTGCTGCAGCCCTTAGAGGTCTTCCCTGGTCACAGAGCCCTGGGTACCTGTGATACCATTTACCAGGGGCTGACCTGTGGCCAGAGATGCCAATTGGGTTAGTTTTGGGGAAAGAACACAGGCCCTGGTTACCTGATTGGCAGGGACCCAGGGCACATCACGTCAAAGTGCATCAGTAGTCTGGCAAAACATGGGGGGGTTACTGCAACAGAAACCCACTTTCCTAAACCTTCCTGCTCTCCTTCCTCTGTTGCGTTTGCATTTAATGCGGCCGCAGCCTGATCTTGCACAGACATTTTTCAAGGAATTTTTTAATATGGGAAAGAGATTAGGTTTTATGTACAATGTAGGGAACTATAATCCTTCAAGCTTGAATAAACCTACAGCCAATACAGAGGGTATACCTACTCAGCTGCGGCGGATGTTCCCTCCCCACTCCAGATGTCTCTGGGTAAATGTGAGTAGGGGTCTCTGAGAAAGCATGACTGAACTACTTAGATTTGACTGTTAAATAAGAACCAAACCAACGTTGGCGTCGCCATGTCAGGAAGTTCCTACAAATCTATATAGGATCTGCGTGTATAGACAACATAAACTAAGGGATTAGTGTCCAGACTGATTCCAGACACCCCCAGAGGATATGTTAGTCTGTAGACCAGCTAGCTCACAGTGCCACTATGAGCCCCTCTTACCAAGAAGCGAATAGTCTCTGGCAACTATCAAACATGGCAACCCTGATCCCTCAGGGATCGTGGAAACAGTACAGTACTTTTCGCTAAGTCACCCGTGCTCTCTCGGTCTCAGAGAGATATACAGAATAAACAGTGGGGTCGTTTTCACTAAGTATTTATTGAACCAGTCTCATTCTAGGAATAAATACGTGTGCTGCAACAACCATGAGACAGAAACAGATGTATACTGTTATAAGCACCAGTAGACTAAAGAAAAGTTAAAATTCTACCATAGTGCTAAAACAATGAATATATGCAGACATAAAGAAACAGGACAATAAAATGTGTACTCCTATGATGCTGTTTGCGAGCGCCATGAGACTTTCGAGTGATGTGTGCGCTGTATAAATTCCCCTGATTTGATTTGATGCAAGCCCTAACTAGATGTACCTAAGTGTATGTAGCATGTATGTAGGTGTATTGCCAAGAATCCCATTAGGATAGAGCCAGCCCCATTACCTGATGTGGGAGAGCGAGGACCTCAGAGTCTCGCTTCAGCCTGTCAGCATGGAAGTCTTTCTCCTCAAGCTTGCCCAGTGAAGATGTGGTGCCTATATACCCGAAAGGTATCCTCAGGGGTTCTACCTAGATGTGTCATGGTACTGTGGGCATGTTGGTCAAAGATGACAATAGTGATGACCCTTATACAGAGTTATTATGCAGAGGATGGTAATCCTGCTGTGATACTGAGAATCCTCATGCTTAATAAATGAGGCTAGTTTTCAGAGAAAACCACACAACATTTATGCAGCGCCTACCTAGATAAAAGGTCAGCACGAAACCCGTTGTGTAGAACAATGATAGGACAAAGGTAGGTAAAAGATCGTGCAACTACCTAGGCATATACTGGGGTACATTGAGGTTCATAACAGTTGGTTCCAAGCCTTCTGCCACAGCCTCCTCTTGGATACGGACCGGCGCCGGTTGCACCACTCTGACCTTCCCTGGCACCACGTCAAGACCCTCGGCGGCGCCTCCCCCATCGTCATTCCAGATGACACAGAGCCGGTTGGGCATCCACCAACACCGAGACCGGCGCTGACGAAGCAGTTCGGCTCCATGCCATACACTCTGTTCTATTCTGAAGGGCTAGGGATGGATGATAATGATGGGGAGGGGCAGCAGGGTCCTTTAGACATCCCGCCTCCAAATCAGGAACTGGACTGTATGAGGACCTGGGTGATGCCAGAGGCCTGGAACCTCTCCAGACACTGGCATGCTGTCTCCCCCAACCTGGCTACGGAGGAGGGGACTTCTTTTGCAATAGTGGTGCGTAGGGCTTTGGATATCTTGGACCTGCAGCTTCCTACGGTGGCAGTCAAGACTAATGTCTTGACGGAGGTCCTGCAGCCTGGTGTCTCTACCTCGGAATCCTTGCTGCCTTTCAACGAGGCTTTGGCTGATGTTCTACTGGGCACCTGGTCCAAGCCCAGCACAGGGGCTCCTGTGAATAGAACTATTGCCCTCTGCCATCGCCTTGCACCGGGCGACCCAGCTTTTCTCTCCGTCCATTCCACCCCACAGATCTTGGTGGTCTAAGCCTCTACTTCCCATGGTGTTTTCTCTTCCTCACCCCGGACAGGGAATCCAAAAGGCTGGACAGCTTTGGTAAGAAGGTCTTTTCTTCCTCCAGCCTAGCATTGCTGTCATTAAACACTGCATGCCTCTTGGGCCGTTATTCCTATTCGCTATGGGATACGGTTGCGCAAGTTCTGCTAAGAGTCTTGGAGGAGGACCGAGCTCTCCACTGCCAAGCTGTTGCAGATGGGAGATTTAGGAGGCTGGCTTAGTATATGTTGCACACTTATTTAAGCAAAGCACATTGCACTAATCCAGACAACCCTTATGGTGATTTTAGTGGTCTTGGACAACCATAGAAAACTCTCTAAGTGGTAGCTGTGGAGAGCAGCCTTCAGGCTTGTCTTGAAGGGGTGTTAAGCAGCTTGTTTTATCATATCTAATTATGTAATGTAGGCTAAAAGAAAAGGAACCACACAGTGTATATATAAAAATAGTTCTATTTATTACACAACACTCACTAACACATTGGCATGTCTCCTAACCGGAGATATAAACACAAATTCACAATAATACTTCAATTGCATATAGGTAAGTAGGCAAAATACACAGTTGTCTCCAGGGGGAGACCAAACCATATACAAAAAAAAAGTGGAATCTGAACTTTGACCAAAGTCGGGACTTGGACCAGGAGACTCTGAAGAGCTGGGGACACAAGGAACCAGTCACGACTATTGTGAAGAAGATCCCTCACTCACCAACCTAGTTGGTGACATGCTTCATCATTGGGATCCCACCCTAAGGGCCGAGTGCCTCTAGGGTGTGCTACAACGCCTGGTTACAGCGGAGCGGGTTTTTTTGTGAAGTGCTAAGGTGATAAAGTGAATTAAAAATGTCTTTACCTGTCCCAAATGAATTTATTAATGGAAAAGTAAGACCAGATTAAAAATGTGTGGATGGACGTGCTAACTGGTATAAATGGCCAGTCACATCTCTATGTGAAAGTGCAAGATACCGGTCTACATGTTTCAGCCTCCATTTGCAATTAGCGATGCTTTCGTCAGGACCAGAGGGTCTCGGGGGTATGCACGCGCTAAGGTGCACCCTCACCTGAGACCATAAACACCGCAAAGAAACTTACGGTGACTGTGAGACTTCAGCAAAGTATGAGAAGCCGGAACTCTGTAAAACAAAACACACATAAAAAGACATACATGTCACATTCAGGGTTCTGTTCAGTAGGCGCGAAATAATGGTGAAAGTGCCAACGCTCATGCTGACGTGTACTCATCAGGATGTGTCCATAAGTATAACTATTAACCTATGGTGAGGGTGGTATGAGTGCGTGGATTTTAGCACTTAAACACGCAATTGAAAAATACTGGTGGACTAAGTTTGTGCCCCCGTAATCAGTCGCAGTATGCCGTATCGATGTGACACTATGCGTTCAAACCTGCCTGCCAAATCCAAGTGCCAGGTATATGAAATGAATCATTTGTCCATTATAGCGAGGTGAACATGAAAAAAGAGCAATGCGGTCCCGCAAAGCTCAGAGTATTTCAAAATGGTAACAATCATGGTGAGAAAACAGGCTTACATGTGGTGTAGAAGAAATGTACACCATGGATCCTAGCGGGGGGTGGTGGCTTGTAGTCACACGCTAGGAAATGAAATGCAATGAATTAAAAACACGAAAGGAAAAATGGTCCTTTACCTTATTGTCGCAGCTGCTCACGCATACTTACAACACCAAAGCCAGTCGCCCGCTTGGCACCTGGTTTAACGCGTATTCAGGACCCCGAGGATGGCTTCGCCAAGGGTAGGTGAGTATAAATACAAAGTTTCTATGACCTGGAGATGCCGGATAGGACCGTGCTTGCTTCCGGTCACGTGGACCGTGACACTTAACCATGATGTCATCGCGTATACGTATATGCGTGGCGGTCCCTCATTGGGCTAAGTATCTGAATAGGAATAGAGCGCTAACCCTGTTAGCTAAAGTGCCGATATTGAAAACGAAAACTTTATATTGAAAGCGGTGTCTGCTATCGGACAGTGCAGTATGTTAAAAGGACAGTGCAGTATGTTAAAAGCCCAAATGCAAGAGCAGGTGATAAAAACACGTACTCAAAGGTGCCAGTATGCTAGTGAAGGGCGCAGTGGGGTGTGTAAAAAAAAAAGGACAACACAAAGATCTATATAGTGTTGTCCTAATGTACGAGACTACAGGCTGCTCGTAGTGAGACACAGCAGAAACAAAAAAACAACCACATAGTAGGGACTATGTTGCCAGAGATGTTTGGGGACAAAAGGTGTTTAAATTAGAAACATAACTACCTCCTTACGACTGTTCCCCAAGGGATGTTGTCATTCAGATCCTGTCTGTGGGTAGAGAGGCGATAAATCCAACGCTGTTCCTTTTCGAACAACAGGCGTTTGGTATCATTGCCTGTTTTGAAATGTTCGATTATGGTCCATCTCAAATCATTAGTGGTGTGGTTGTGTTGCAAAAAATGTTCTGTCATTTTTGTGGTGCTCTTGTGGCACCGGATGTTACTCCGGTGCTCACAAATGTGTTGCTTCACTTTCCTGGCAGTCATCCCAACATATCTTAGGCCACAAGGGCACGTGATCAAATACACCACGTTAGCAGAGTTACAGTTTGTGTGAGATCTTTGAGTCCAGATTTTAGTGGGCTCTAAATTCAAAACTTTAGTGGGAGTAGTTAAGTGACAGACACTACAATTCCCACAGGGAAAGTGTCCTGTGACACTAGGTAAGCCCCAGGCATTAAGTACAGAAGGATTAGGATTGTTTTCTGGCTGTCTGGGACGCGTATGTACCAAGGAGTCTCTAAGGCTCCTTGCGCGTTTAAAGGAAAAAAGAGGCTTTTCCCAATTTCTGTTGTTAATCTGTAGTATGCGCCAGTGTTTGTTGATAGATTTCGTGATGGCGTTGGATGCTGTGCTGTATGTTGTTACACAAGTAAGGGGAATACTATCAGTGTGTTTGGGATTGTCCGCCAAAAGCACCGCCCTAGGCTGATTCGTAGCTCTTTTTTGACTCTTCCGAAGGACCTTTTCTGGGTAACCATGGGTCCTCAGTTTCTGTGACAAGTCTGCCGATTGGGTGCGATAATCATCCAGGCTGCTACAATTTCTCCTGATCCGGAGGTACTGTCCATATGGCAAGTTTTCCCTTAGAGGCCTGAGATGGAAACTGGAGAAATGTAAGAGATTGATCTTAGCGGTAGGTTTGTAATAAGTTTTGGTGAGTAATTTATCATTCACCTTGGAAATGGTCACATCAAGGAAAATCATTTCTTTTCTGTCATACGTGTTGGTGAATCTCAGGTTGATATCACAGGTGTTGATCCACTGCAGAAAATCACACAAAATGTGTTCCGGTCCTTGCCAGATGACAAGGACATCGTCAATATATCTCTTCCAAAAAGAGATATATGACTTGAATGGATTACCTTCATTCAGAATGTGCTTCTGCTCGAAATCATGGACGTACAATCCAGCTACGCTGGGGGCAAAAGTGCTGCCTATAGATGTCCCTGTGGTTTGAAGGAATAAGTCACCCTCATACTCAAAGTAGTTCCGTTTGAGTGCCAAGGTGGCGCACTCTATAATGAACTGTCTGGGGGTTTAGTAATTCCATTCAACCTCTGTCAATGCCTTATTCAGTACCCTGATGGTATCATCTTGAGGAATACTTGTGTATAAGCTTTCAATGTCAAGGGACACTACGATGGTAGAATCCTCATCCACTGTCAGGTCTTGTAGGAGTGACAGGAGGCTCTTAGTGTCCTTAAGGTAAGTGGAAGAGCCTTGTATCACTGGTTTCAGGAAGAAGTCGCAGAAACATGAAAGTGATTCCAACAATGAACCGATCCCCGAGACAATTGGACGTCCCGGTGGAGGGGTTTTATTTTTATGAGTCTTAGGTAGAGTGTAGAAGTGCGGGATAGTACCTCTGCCCGGAGTCAGGTAATCTGCTTCGTGTTTAGAGATTTGTCCGTTGGTCTCAGCACAATTTACCAAAGTCCCAATTAGGGATTTCAATTCAGATGTGGGATCGGAGTGGAGGGGAGTATAATTAGCAGTGTCATTGAGGAGACGTCTGCATTCCTTGTCATAAGCCGTCTTGTCCTGTATGACCACTCCTCCCCCCTTATCTGCTGGTTTAATCACAATCGTGGGGTTAGATTAGAGGTCTTGAAGGGCTTTGAATTCAATGGAGCTAAGGTTTTTAAAGCTACCTTTGTCTTCATAAGCCTCAATGTCATTAAATACCGCTTGCTCAAAGGACAGAATCTCAACTGGTGTAGTGTGTGGTGGTGGAATGAAGGTGGATTTTAGTCTAAGGCCTGTGTCGCCAGTAGACGTACCATCCCCCATGGTCTCTTGTTTCTCAAAATATGCCTTTAATTTCAGTTTCCGAAAGAAATCGGACAGTTCGCAATGTAACTTGAACTTATCAAGGCGGGCCGTTGGAACAAAGCCCAGGCCCTTGTTCAAAACTCTCTCCTCTGTAGGTGTTAAGATTACAGCGGACAAGTTGGTAATCAGGTTCTCTGGTTGGTTGTCCCTGCCTGTTGTTCCCGTGATTTGCTGCGGGTGTTGTTCCCCACAGGGTCATTGTCTTCCCAATGGATCTGATTTTGTCCTCTCCTTCTCCCTCTTCCCCTCCTGCCTCTCCCTAAAAAAGGAGGCCTAAAGGTGTTTTGGGGAAAGAAGGGGGCCTGCATAAATGCTGGGTTCCATCCCATCATAGGGTACTGTGGGTGTGGGGTAAATTGGTTGGGAAAACCACCTCCCCCCCCTTGAACAGGGAAAGGATGCCAGGAATGTTGAGGATTGAGAAAGCGATTTCTCCCCCTTTGTTTGGATTTAAAACTGCCTCCACTGGACCCACTATTCGTGGAGGAATCATCGTCTGAGTTGTCTGAGCTGTTGGTGTTCCTCGTTGGAGGAGTGATGTCAGGGTCTGCATAGGGATAGACTTTAGTGAATGAGAAGCGTTTTAGATCTTTCTGGAATTTTAGAATCTTCAATTGTGTCAGATTCTCCTTATACTCATTCACTTCTTTATTTAGTTCGTCTAATTTTTTCTTGTATGCAGTTAGTGTAGTCTTGATGTGGGTTTCAGTTTGCTGTATCTCCACTACTAGAGCATCTGAAAGTCTCAGTGCAGTCCTTAAAATAAGAACTAGCCAGTCACGTGTACAATGCCACGAAATCTGGGCCCATTCCTTTCTAAAGACTGCATCCTCAAGAAAAATGCGAGGTGTGTTGGTTACTATCAGGCCTCTAGGAGCCGTATTGTTGCGTAAGTATTCGGTCAGAATAGTCCCATGTAAAATAGTTCTTATTCTGTTCCGTTTCTGCTCTGTTAATTTGTCCCACTCTGTAGTCTGAGATATAGTCTGGGCTATGGTGGGGTCAGCGAAAGCCGTGTGTAGAGTGGAAACACAGACGCGTACTCAATATAATTCAACAGGAAAGTCACTGTGTCAATTTTGAAGAAGGCGGACCCTTCCCAGTGGACCCTCAAGAAACCCAGTGGAAGACAGAAGGCTGAAGAGTCACCTCACCCGTGGATACCCCAGGAACCAGGATACCTACACCTGGGAAGCCGGGTGCATAGGTGTGAAGTGACGTCGGAAAACGCCGTAGACCACAATGGCGGACTTCAGTAAAGATGACGCTGGCGAAGACTGTGCAAGAGTCCGGTGGAATCCAAGGGGGAATTCTTGATGAGAAGAACCTGCAAGCAGAGGGGACAGAGTCTATGCCAGTCGGAAGTGACCTAGAGGCATGGAAGAGCAATGCCGACTGATATTGGATGATGCAAGAGTGATGATGGTAATCTTGAGCTGTCCAACGTCACAAGTCGAGAACCAGGGGGACGGTGAACCGGCGGGAGCACCAACAAGCCTTGGCAGCTGCAACTGGCGTGGAAAAGCGAAGGAGCAACGTTGGGACCAGCAAGGTCCAATGGACTCGCCACAAGCAGGAGAGTCAGAACAGGCCCCGGGCAAGCAGGGGAGGCCACTGAAAAAGAAGACCCTCAGGCCGAGGGCACAGGGGTCGCAAGAGGACCTTAAGCAGCTTACCAAGAAGGAAGGCACATGGTACAGAGGATGCAGGGAAGACGCTGTACTTGGCAGGAAGAGATGCTGGAGGCTGGAGTTTCTTGTAGCCCAAAGATCTCTGGAGTAAAGAGCCAACAAGCCTTGGCCACAGCAAGTTGACACAGTGCACAGGGGTTCAGACGAGGGATACGGGCCTCAAATTTGCGGAGAGGACAGGTCAGGCCTCAAGGGAGTTGCAGAACCACCACCACCTGTGTTGCTGAGCCTTTCCAAATCAGTGGGACGTCAGGAGCAGCAGACCGGTCAGCTTCATTGCAATGCCTGCAGATGCGGGAGAGTGACTCCTTCACTCCAAGGGAGATTACGTTGGGTGTCCTTGATGCCCACAGTTCTGTTGAAAATCCTGAAAGAAGCACAGACGCAGACGACGAAGAAGACTTGCAGAACAGCAAGACCAGGAGTAGCAGGAAACTTCCTTGATGTATTCTCGGTTCCCGGTTAAGTCCTGCAAAGTCCAGGTGCCCAGATGGTCAAAGAGTGACATGGTTTCAGGATTGAGTCTTGTCCCACGACAAATCTGATGACCCATCCACAGGTAAGCCCTTTTATACCCTAAGAAAGGGCTTAGGACAACTCAGGGGTCCCTCCCAGAGGAGGGGCTGGACAGAGGGGCGGGTACTCCCATGTCTTTTGTCCAGTTTCGCGCCACAGTGGGAGCCAAGGGCTCCCAGAACTGTTTCCAACTGAATTATGCAAGGAGGGCACCAAATGTGCCCTTCAAAGCAGTCTGATGGCACTGGCAAGCACCCCCACCCCAGCCCAATACACCAAGTCCTGTCTGGGAATTGGTCACGCCTCCCTGTGACAGGAAACCTATTGTTCTACCTTCCCCTGCTTGAGCTCAGCTCAGCAACAGGAGGGTAGAATCGTGTCTGGGGTCGGCAACAGCACTAGCTTGCTGGCAGACCTTGGAAAGCTGTTACTGGGAGTACTGGGGGTTTCCTGGCAAAGCCCCCAGTGCATGGAATCATACCTTCTAAACCAGTAATGGTGTTGGGGTAGAATTCCAACATGTTTGACACCAAACATGCCCAGGTTCGGCACAGCCACTATATAGTTATCCATCGCTTAATGACGGATGGCCACCATATGTATCATAATGGTTGACCTCACTTTCAAAGCCTGGAGAATCAACTCTAGGGTGTGTAGGGGTGTCCTGCTCATCTAGGGGCACCCACACACTGATAACCCACCACCCTGCCTGCAGAATTGAAAGGCCTGTCTTAGGGGTGACTTATAGGTTTTAAGTGTAGTGACCTCAGATATAAGAAAACGTATATTTCTCGTAAGTGGAGCTAGCACCAGCTTACACAGGCTGCAATGACAGGCCTGTAGTCACAGTTTGAGTGCTCTGTCATTGGTGGCATAAAACATGCTGCAGCCCATGGGAGACCCCTGGTGTACCTATGCCCTGGGTACCTCAGTACCATATACTAGGGACTTATAGGGGTACACCAGTAGCCAATTGTGGAGGTACAGAAGTACTTACCATGTCAAATTTAGGGAGGAAGCACAGTGACTGGGGTCGATTAGCAGGATCCTAGTCAGACTAGTCAAAAAACATACTGACACCAGCAAAAGTGGGGGTAACCATGAAAGCAGGTCCTACTTTCCTACACACACACCCACCAAACGAAAGGAGATGATAATAACCTTGCCCAGTTGAGTCTTCATTTTCTAAGTGGAAATATCTGGAGAGTCCATCTGCGTTGGTATTGTTACTCCCAGTTCTATGTTTCACAGAAAAGTCTATCCCCTGTAGGGAAATGGGCCACCTCAAATGTTTGGGATTTTCACCCTTCATTTGTTTTAGCCATAAGAGGGGCTTCTGGTCTGCCTGAACAATGAAATGAGTACCAAACAGGTATGGTCTCAACTTCTTCAAGCCCCAGAGCACAGCAAATACCTCCCTCTCAATAGTTGACCAACTCTTCTCCCTGGGGGTCAACCTTCTGCTTATAAAAGCTACTGGTTGTTCCTGGCCATCTGCATTAAGTTGTGATAGAACGGCACCTACCCCTATCTCAGAAGCATCTGTCTGGACAATGAAGGTTTTGGAGTAATCAGGACTTTGCAGAATGGGAGCAGTGCACATGGCCTGCTTCAGGTCATCAAATGCCTTCTGACAGCTAACTGTCCACTGAACTTTCTTAGGCATTCTTTTTGGAGCTGAGATCATTAAGTGGAGTCAGTATGGACCCATATCCCCTAACAAACCTCCTGCAGTACCCAGTCAGGCCCAAGAAAGCTCTGACCTAAGCCTGGGTAGTGAGAGCAACCCAGTCCATTATGGTCTGGGTTTTGCTCTCCAATGGTTGAACCTGACCTACACCTACAAGGTGGCCCAAGTACACAACCTTGCTCTGCCTTATGTGGCCTTGATAGTGAGGCCTGCCATTTGCAGTGCATCCAGAACATTCTTGAGGTGGACCAGGTGATCCTCCCAGGTTGAACTAAAGACAGCAATATCCTGTAGATATGCTGCACTATAGGCTTCCAGACCTGTGAGAAATGTGCTCATCAATCTCTGAAATGTGGCAGGTGCATTCTTCAAACCAAAAGGCATTACAATAAATTGATAATGCCCACTAATGGTTGAAAATGCTGTTTTTGGCTTGGCATCCTCAGAGAGTCTGGTTTGCTAGTAGCCAGCAGTCCGGTCAAAAGTACTGAGATACTTGGCTGAGGCCAAGAGTATCAATCAGCTCATCTGCCCTGGAAATTGGATGGGCATCAGTCCTAGTGACTGCATTGAGACCTCTATAGTCTACACAAGACCTCATCTCTCTTACCATCTTTTTAAAAATTCTTTTTATTGAATACATGTTCAACTTGCAATAATACGGTTACAGAATAAATGATTGTTATACATTTGTGCTTCACACTACTCTCTGACTCTTCCGTTAAATTTATACAGTTATTACATTGACATTGTGGTGAATTGATTGACATGGTTCCGTACCCTTTTAGATTAACTGTTGTCTGTTGCTGACTCATCAGGAGGTGGAGTTCAGATATTCCCTCTAAATTTGTTCCACTTTCCCCACACCCGCTCCCACTTTTTGGGGCACCCTCGATATACATATGCCGCCTTCTCCGCCACCATAGCTCCGTCCATATCGCCACACCATTCTCGGTGCCTCTCTTACCATCTTGAGTGTGAGGTTTTAGCACAAATACTACAGGACTAACCCAAGGGCTTTCCGAAGGTTCAATGACCCCCAACTCCAGCATCTTTTGGACCTCAGTCCTGATGCAGTCTCTGACATGGTCAGGCTGTCTATAGATTTTACTCTTGACAGGCAGACTATCAACTGTGTCCACTTCATGGGTACACCAGGTGGTTTGACTGGGAGCGAGAAAGAACAAGTTTGGGAACTGATTGAGGACTTGCCTACAATCGGCATGCTGCTGGTCAGTGAGGTTGCCTGCCAAGGATACTCCATCAACTGACCCATCAACAGGGCCTTGAGAGAGGAGATTATGGAGTTTGTCACTCTCTTCCTCCTGTCCATCACCAGTTGCCATGAGCAAGCTCATGTCAGTCCTGTCAATAAAAGGTTTTAGGCGGTTCACATGAAGAACTCTGTGAGGACTTCTGGGAGTGCCTAGGTCCACCAAGTAGGTGACCTCACCTTTTTTCTCAAGGATAGTGTGGGGGCTACTCCATTTTTCTTGGAGAGCTGCTGGTGTCACAGGCTTCAACACCCACACTTTCTGTCCTGGCTAGTAAACAGTCAGCACAGCCTTTTGGTTATGCCAAGCTTTCTGAAGCTCCTGGCTGGCCTCAAGGTTTCTGCTGGCCTTCTTCATGTACTCAGCCATACGTGAACGCAGGCCAAGGACATAGTCCCCAGTATCCTGTGTAGGAGGTTTGAGAGGCTGCTCCCAGCCCTCCTTAACTAGACACAATAGACCCCTAAGAGGCTGTCCAAAGAGAAGTTCAAATGGGCTGTAGCCCACCCCCTTTTGAGGAACCTCTCTATAGGCAAAGAGAAGGCAGGGTAGTAAGATATCCCATTTTTGCCTCAGCTTTTCTGGGAGTCCCATGATCATACCCTTTAGGAACCTTTCAACAAGCCCATTTTCTGTGGATGGTAGGGTGTGGTAAACTTGTCATTTACACCACACTCTTTCTACATGGCAGTTATGTAGCTAGACGTGAAATCAGTACCTCTGTCTGACAAGACCTCCTTAGGAATTCCCACTCTAGAAAAGACTCACAGAAGGGCTTTAGCCACCACAGGAGCTGTAGTGGTCCTAAGTGGAATAGCTTCTGGATACCTAGTAGCATGGTCCACCACCACTAGGATGTAACTGTGTCCAGATGATGTTGGTGGGTTTAAGGGGCCCATAAGGTCTATCCCTATCTTCTCAAAGGGAACTCCAACTACTGGAAGTGGAATCAAGGGGGCCTTTGTAGTGCCACCTGACTTACCACTGACTTGGCAAGTGACACAGGAGCAACAAAACTCCTTGGTGTCTTCATACATGTGGGGCCAGTGAAAATGAGGGATAAGCCTGTCCCAAGTCTTGCTTTGTTCAAGATGTCCTGCAAGGGGAATGTCATGTGCAAGGTAACAAATTAAACCCCTGAATTTCTGAGGTATAACCAACCTCCTGGTGACCCCAGGCTTGGGGTCTGTGCTCTCAGAGAACAGAAGCCCATCTTCCCAATAGATCCTATGGGACCCACTGACATTCCCTGCCTCCTCCTCAGCAGCAGCTTGCTGTCTGAGCTGTTGGAAGAGAGAGAGGCAGGATTGCTGCTCCAGACTCAAGTCTGCCCTGGAAGGGCCCCCTGCCCCCAAGAACTCTGCAGTGTCAGGCCCAAGTTCCTCTGGGGCAGTTCCTTCACAGAGGATAAGATCCTCACCCTCAGGAGACTGATCTTCACTGGGAGTCTGGGAGGAGGATAATTCCGTACCCTTCCTGCTCTGTCTCTTAGGAGCTAGCTGGCCCATTTTTCTAGGATTCAGAGCTCCCTCAGTGCCTAACTGTTTGGCCTGAGCCCCCAAAAAAGTTTCTAAATCATTGCCCAACAGACATTCCACATGTAGGTCTGGGGAAACCACACCTCTTTTAGGGCCAGTTACCCCTCCCAAGCTGAGATTTACAACTGCCAAGGAATGATCAGTCCTGGAATTGCTTGCATTGGTCACTTGGTAGTTTTGCCCAAGTATGATCTGGTCAGGAAACACAAGTTTCTCTGTCATCATAGTGACACTAACTCCTGTGTCCCTGTATGCCACAGCTTCCTGGCCATTAATCGGAGGCTGTTGCCTGTACTTGCCTAAGTTAGTGGGACTTACTAGTGAAGTGGCAAGTTCCATGCCACTTTCACAGACAAGGACAACCTGAGTGGGTGTTTTGACTAGGCCAGAACCTACTTCAGAAGACAAGGTTCACCGTACTAATCCCTTGGGGGCACTACTACTACTTGTACTGGTGCTAGGGGCGCTAGTTGCCTTAGGGGCAGTAGTAGTAGGTTCTTTGGTGTTAGCTTTAGAGCAATTGGCATCCCTTGCTCTGTGGCCTTTCTCCTTACACAGTTTAACACCAAGGTCTCTTGCCAGAGGAAGAGACATTTTGGGACCCACCCCCAGAGGAAGGTTTTTGGGGACCTTGTGAAGACTCCTTTTTGTCTTTACCTTTCTCCCCACCCTTCTCTTGGGCCTTAGAAGAATCTTGCTTCTTCTGGTCACCTCCACCATTCTTGTTTGTCTGCTTCACCATGGTGCAGACCCATTTGTCTGCCTTCTTTCCTAATTCTTAGGGAGAGGTCAGATCAGAGTCCACCAGGTACTGGTGCAGCCTCTGATTTGTACAGTTATTAAGGATGTGCTCCCTCCTCAACAAATCGTACATTCCCTCATAGTCATGCACATTACTTCCATGAAGCCAGCCTTGCAGAGTCCTAATAGCACTGTCTACTAAGTCAACCAAGTCTTGGGTGTGTGCCTTCTGTGTGTCCCTGAATTTAACCCGTATTGCTTAGTGGTTAAACCAAACCCATCTACAAGGGCACTCTTCAAGACTGCATAGTTGTCAGCATCTTCCTCTTTGACAGTGAGAAGTTTGTCTCTGCCTTTGCTAGCAAAGGAGAGCCACAGGATAGCTGCCCACTGCCCTTGAGGGACTGTCTGTATTTTACAGGCCCTCTCTAAAGCAGTGATCCATTTATGGATATCACCTCCCTCCTGGTAAGGAGGGACTATCTTTCTCACGTTCCTATCATCAAAAGATTGCTTCCTAATAGAAATGTGGAGCTACTCGGTTCGTATCGTCTACTAGCACTCCAAAATGTAGATTATAAAGTGCTGGCGAAAATGTTGGCATGCAGATTGGCCCCGCTGGTGCCGACGCTCGTCCATTCAGATCAAAATGGGTTTGTACCTAATCGCAGCACGTCATTAAATCTGCGTCGATTCTTCAGAGTGGCGCACTACTCCAGGGTTGTTTGGGAACACTTGGGGTGTCTAGTACTAGACCTAGAAAAAGCGTTCAACACCCTGGAGTGGACTTTTTTATTCGCTGCACTGCGCAGATATGACCTAGGTGATGGTTTCATAAGTCTTGTTCAGCTACTTAATACTCAGCCAGTGCCCAGGGTCAAAACGGGCCCATATGTATCAGACCAGATCCCTATCGAGCGTGGCACGAGGCAGGGCTGCCCACTTTCCCCCTCCTGTTCGCGCTAGCGATTGAACCTCTGGCTGAAGCGCTGCGTAAAACACAGGACGAGTGGGGTATCCTGTTGGGCGATGGACTGCACGGAGCTTCATTATATGCAGACGACCTGCTTATATATCTAAGGACGTCAGGCTACCTTGCGGAGTAATAGAGAGAACACTGCTAGATTTTGCCGCTGCTTCAGGGCTCCGCATGAATTGGGATAAGTCATGCCTGTACTCCCTCACGGAGTCCACTCCAGATCCACACCTGACTATTAATGGCAGCCTAGTGCATTGGCAACTGTCAAAATTCTGGTATCTCGGAATACTTATATATAGGGACACCGCAGACCTTCTCGAGGGTAATTTGGTGCGTGCCATCACTGCGGTGCGAGTGCAGAAGTCCTTCTGGGGCACACTACCATTGACTGGTATGGGACGAATAGCATTATTGAAGATGGTAGTACTCCCGCGCCTCTTATATCATTTCGTGAATTTGCTGTCCTGTCTTAAACCGATACAAAAGGGGATGATGGACGGAACGTTTGAGCCAATCAAACACTCACCCCCAGTCAACTGATCTGGGTTTAATCCATCATCATTCTTTAGCTCACTCCACCACCCCAGTTCAGACATGGCCATATGCAAATCAGTCTGACCCTGTGCCTCATGGGAACAGTCCAGCCCGAACTGCCAAGCCATGTCTTCCTGGACCGGAAACAAGCATCCTAGGACCGGTTTCTGGCATTCCAGCCGTCATCAGCCAGGCTTGCTTGAATCCAGTGGCAAAGTGAGCAAGGGACCCACGTCTGGGCATACCCCCGCCAACTTAGGGCGAACAAAGCGTATACAAAAGGGGATGATGGACGGAACGCTTGAGCCAATCAAACACTCACCCCCAGTCAACTGATCTGGGTTTAATCCATCATCATTCTTTAGCTCACTCCACCACCCCAATTCAGACATGGCCATATGCAAATCAGTCTGACCCTGTGCCTCATGGGAACAGTCCAGCCCGAACTGCCAAGCCATGTCTTCCCTGGACCGGAAACAAGCATCCTAGGACCGGTTTCTGGCATTCCAGCTGTCATCAGCCAGGCTTGCTTGAATCCAGTGGCAAAGTGAGCAAGGGACCCACGTCTGGGCATACCCCCGCCAACTTAGGGCGAACAAAGCGATACAAAAGGGGATGATGGACGGAACGCTTGAGCCAATCAAACACTCACCCCCAGTCAACTAATCTGGGTTTAATCCATCATCATTCTTTAGCTCACTCCACCACCCCAGTTCAGACATGGCCATATGCAAATCAGTCTGACCCTGTGCCTCATGGGAACAGTCCAGCCCGAACTGCCAAGCCATGTCTTCCCTGGACCGGAAACAAGCATCCTAGGACCGGTTTCTGGCATTCCAGCCGTCATCAGCCAGGCTTGCTTGAATCCAGTGGCAAAGTGAGCAAGGGACCCACGTCTGGGCATACCCCCGCCAACTTAGCGCGAACAAAGCGATACAAAAGGAGATGATGGACGGAACGCTTGAGCCAATCAAACACTCACCCCCAGTCAACTGATCTGGGTTTAATCCATCATCATTCTTTAGCTCACTCCACCACCCCAGTTCAGACATGGCCATATGCAAATCAGTTTGACCCTGTGCCTCATGGGAACAGTCCAGCCCGAACTGCCAAGCCATGTCTTCCCTGGACCGGAAACAAGCATCCTAGGACCGGTTTCTGGCATTCCAGCCGTCATCAGCCAGGCTTGCTTGAATCCAGTGGCAAAGTGAGCAAGGGACCCACGTCTGGGCATACCCCCGCCAACTTAGGGGCGAACAAAGCGATACAAAAGGGATGATGGACGGAACGCTTGAGCCAATCAAACACTCACCCCCAGTCAACTGATCTGGGTTTAATCCATCATCATTCTTTAGCTCACTCCACCACCCCAGTTCAGACATGGCCATATGCAAATCAGTCTGACCCTGTGCCTCATGGGAACAGTCCAGCCCGAACTGCCAAGCCATGTCTTCCTGGACCGGAAACAAGCATCCTAGGACCGGTTTCTGGCATTCCAGCCGTCATCAGCCAGGCTTGCTTGAATCCAGTGGCAAAGTGAGCAAGGGACCCACGTCTGGGCATACCCCCGCCAACTTAGGGCGAACAAAGCGATACAAAAGGGGGATGATGGACGGAACGTTTGAGCCAATCAAACACTCACCCCCAGTCAACTGATCTGGGTTTAATCCATCATCATTCTTTAGCTCACTCCACCACCCCAGTTCAGACATGGCCATATGCAAATCAGTCTGACCCTGTGCCTCATGGGAACAGTCCAGCCCGAACTGCCAAGCCATGTCTTCCCTGGACCGGAAACAAGCATCCTAGGACCGGTTTCTGGCATTCCAGCCGTCATCAGCCAGGCTTGCTTGAATCCAGTGGCAAAGTGAGCAAGGGACCCACGTCTGGGCATACCCCGCCAACTTAGGGCGAACAAAGCGATACAAAAGGGGATGATGGACGGAACGCTTGAGCCAATCAAACACTCACCCCAGTCAACTGATCTGGGTTTAATCCATCATCATTCTTTAGCTCACTCCACCACCCCAGTTCAGACATGGCCATATGCAAATCAGTCTGACCCTGTGCCTCATGGGAACAGTCCAGCCCGAACTGCCAAGCCATGTCTTCCCTGGACCGGAAACAAGCATCCTAGGACCGGTTTCTGGCATTCCAGCCGTCATCAGCCAGGCTTGCTTGAATCCAGTGGCAAAGTGAGCAAGGGACCCACGCCTGGGCATACCCCCGCCAACTTAGGGCGAACAAAGCGATACAAAAGGGGATGATGGACGGAACGCTTGAGCCAATCAAACACTCACCCCCAGTCAACTGATCTGGGTTTAATCCATCATCATTCTTTAGCTCACTCCACCACCCCAGTTCAGACATGGCCATATGCAAATCAGTCTGACCATGTGCCTCATGGGAACAGTCCAGCCCGAACTGCCAAGCCATGTCTTCCCTGGACCGGAAACAAGCATCCTAGGACCGGTTTCTGGCATTCCAGCCGTCATCAGCCAGGCTTGCTTGAATCCAGTGGCAAAGTGAGCAAGGGACCCACGTCTGGGCATACCCCCGCCAACTTAGGGCGAACAAAGCGATACAAAAGGGGATGATGGACGGAACGCTTGAGCCAATCAAACACTCACCCCCAGTCAACTGATCTGGGTTTAATCCATCATCATTCTTTAGCTCACTCCACCACCCCAGTTCAGACATGGCCATATGCAAATCAGTCTGACCCTGTGCCTCATGGGAACAGTCCAGCCCGAACTGCCAAGCCATGTCTTCCCTGGACCGGAAACAAGCATCCTAGGACCGGTTTCTGGCATTCCAGCCGTCATCAGCCAGGCTTGCTTGAATCCAGTGGCAAAGTGAGCAAGGGACCCACGCCTGGGCATACCCCGCCAACTTAGGCGAACAAAGCGATACAAAAGGGGATGATGGACGGAACGCTTGAGCCAATCAAACACTCACCCCCAGTCAACTGATCTGGGTTTAATCCATCATCATTCTTAGCTCACTCCACCACCCCAGCTCAGACATCATATCAGCGACGGCACGAAGTCTGGCCCCGGGCCATGGCACAGACCGATCGGCTCCCAGTCGCCTATCCTGACCAGTCAGGTTCAGTCGCCGCAGCGCGCAGCGAGCGGGACCCACGCTGGCGAGCCACCCAGCCAGTTTCAGGGCTTAACGCTGCTATAGGGAGATGGACGAACGTTGGCAATCGCCGACACTCCGTCACCGATCGGGTTTAATCCATCATCACCTTCTAGTCCACCACTCACCGTCTCAGACATGCACATACGCAAATGCCCGACGTTCCCGTGCTCATGGGAACAGTCCAGCCCGGATCGCCGCCATGTCTTCGGACCGAAACAGCAGCACCGCCTTGCGGCTCAGCCTGTCGCCTGAGCTCAGCGGGCAGCGACAGCCCGTCGCCCGCACCACCAGGCGCAACGTTTGATACAGGGATGATGGACGAACGCTTGAGCCAATCAAACACTGACCCCAGTCAACCGATCTGGTTTAATCCATCATCGGCTCACTTACCAGTCATTCAGACATAGCCATATGCACACAGTCTGACTCCCGGCATGGGAAGATCGTCCAGCCGCGGCCGCCATGTCTTCCTGACCGAAACGCATCCCAGGACCGTTTCGGCATCTGTCGCCACGCCAGGCCTCGCTCTGAATCCAGCGCAGCGAGCAGGACCAGACGCTTCGGTACGTTCGCAGCCTGGCTAACAGCGCCAGAGATGGACGGACGCTTGACAACCAAACACTCACTCCCAGTCAAGGGACCTGTCAATCACACGTTCCTTGCTCACCAACCACCCAGTTCAGACAGGTCATATGCAACAGTCTGACTTCGTGGCTCATGAAACAGCTAGCCTGCCGGCCTTCCTGATCGGGAAATCCTAGGCACTGGCTCTGTGCCGCTCATCAGCCAGCTGCTTCTGAATCCGCGGCAAAGGAGCAGGGGACTCACGCCTGGGCATACTCTGTTCGTGGGATATGAACGGAACGCTTATACAAAGATCACTCACTCTTCAAGACGTTAACAATCAACATCCTGGGGCCACCAGTCAGTTCGACATCGGGCATGTTTAATCCTGCTCATGCTAAATCATCCCAGCTGACCAGGCCGGCCGTCATGTCTTCGCCTGAGTCCCAAGGCAGTATCTGACGTTCACCGGCCGTACCATAGGCTTGGCAGTCTGCAACAAAGGATCTTATGGGACCGTCAACGATACCGCCCTGTAGGCGTGCAACATTGCTGTTTGCTGGGGAATGCCAGCGCAATGCTTGACACGAGCGGTACTCAGGCCTGCCGACCGCATCCAGGCGAATCAGTCTGTGTATAGGATGATGATGTTTATGAGCCATACAAACACTCACTTCAGTCGACTGATCAGCTTCAATCGCACACACCACTTGCAGCTCATGCACCTGCCAGTAACAGCCATCGCCATCACTGTCCCTGACCGAAACAGCATCCAGACCGCCTCGGCATTCGCCGCCATCCAGGTTGCTTGTTCACAGTGGCGAGAGCAAGCGGCCGACCTCATGCGCCTAACGCGGCGCAACAGTGAGCTGATGGACGGATCCGCATTAATCAAACACCACTCCCAGTCAACTGATCTGGGTTTAACCATCATCACTTTCATCTCCACTATTTCCAGTTCAGATATGGCATATGCCAGTCTGCTCGATACCATGAACATCTGCTGCACCAGCCAGTCCATCTGACCGAAACAGCAGTTCTGGGATCTCGGCATTCAGTCCGTCAGGCTTGTGATCCAGTGGCAATAAAGGACTCACGCCTAGCAGGCCTTCACAGCGATATGGACAAAGGGGGATGATGGACGAACGCTCATCCACTAGACAACTGATCTGGCTTAATCCATCATCATTCTTAGCTCACTTCCACATCCCGTTCAGACATGGCCATATGCGTAAATCGTTCCTGACTCCGGCCATGGGACCGCCGCGTCGTGCCTTCGGCTGCAGGCAGCATCGCAGCTTCGTTTCGGCATCTGTCGCCGCCAGCCTCAGCTTGACCAGCGGGCAAAAGCGCAGGCGGACTCATCGCCCGGGCATACCGCCACCTCATGGCTTAACAGTTTTGACATGGACGTGGATGGACGTCGCTTGGCCAACAACACTCATTCCCAGTCACCCCAGATTCGGGCTTAATCCATCATCACCCTTAAATTGCTCACTACCCACCAGACATACATAGCCAAATCGTTCCATTCCGCCTACGGACCATATGCAGCCTCGACCGCCAGCGATGCTTGTTCTGACCGTGAGTCCAGCGTCCAGATCACCACATGGCTTGGCAGTTCGGGCTGGACTGTTCCCATGAGGCACAGGGTCAGACTGATTTGCATATGGCCATGTCTGAACTGGGGTGGTGGAGTGAGCTAAAGAATGATGATGGATTAAACCCAGATCAGTTGACTGGGGGTGAGTGTTTGATTGGCTCAAACGTTCCGTCCATCATCCCCTTTGTATCGCTTTGTTCGCCCTAAGTTGGCGGGGGTATGCCCAGACGTGGGTCCCTTGCTCACTTTGCCACTGGATTCAAGCAAGCCTGGCTGATGACGGCTGGAATGCCAGAAACCGGTCCTAGGATGCTTGTTTCCGGTCCAGGGAAGACATGGCTTGGCAGTTCGGGCTGGACTGTTCCCATGAGGCACAGGGTCAGACTGATTTGCATATGGCCATGTCTGAACTGGGGTGGTGGAGTGAGCTAAAGAATGATGATGGATTAAACCCAGATCAGTTGACTGGGGGTGAGTGTTTGATTGGCTCAAACGTTCCGTCCATCATCCCCTTTTGTATCGCTTTGTTCGCCCTAAGTTGGCGGGGGTATGCCCAGACGTGGGTCCCTTGCTCACTTTGCCACTGGATTCAAGCAAGCCTGGCTGATGACGGCTGGAATGCCAGAAACCGGTCCTAGGATGCTTGTTTCCGGTCCAGGGAAGACATGGCTTGGCAGTTCGGGCTGGACTGTTCCCATGAGGCACAGGGTCAGACTGATTTGCATATGGCCATGTCTGAACTGGGGTGGTGGAGTGAGCTAAAGAATGATGATGGATTAAACCCAGATCAGTTGACTGGGGGTGAGTGTTTGATTGGCTCAAACGTTCCGTCCATCATCCCCTTTTGTATCGCTTTGTTCGCCCTAAGTTGGCGGGGGTATGCCCAGACGTGGGTCCCTTGCTCACTTTGCCACTGGATTCAAGCAAGCCTGGCTGATGACGGCTGGAATGCCAGAAACCGGTCCTAGGATGCTTGTTTCCGGTCCAGGGAAGACATGGCTTGGCAGTTCGGGCTGGACTGTTCCCATGAGGCACAGGGTCAGACTGATTTGCATATGGCCATGTCTGAACTGGGGTGGTGGAGTGAGCTAAAGAATGATGATGGATTAAACCCAGATCAGTTGACTGGGGGTGAGTGTTTGATTGGCTCAAACGTTCCGTCCATCATCCCCTTTTGTATCGCTTTGTTCGCCCTAAGTTGGCGGGGGTATGCCCAGACGTGGGTCCCTTGCTCACTTTGCCACTGGATTCAAGCAAGCCTGGCTGATGACGGCTGGAATGCCAGAAACCGGTCCTAGGATGCTTGTTTCCGGTCCAGGGAAGACATGGCTTGGCAGTTCGGGCTGGACTGTTCCCATGAGGCACAGGGTCAGACTGATTTGCATATGGCCATGTCTGAACTGGGGTGGTGGAGTGAGCTAAAGAATGATGATGGATTAAACCCAGATCAGTTGACTGGGGGTGAGTGTTTGATTGGCTCAAACGTTCCGTCCATCATCCCCTTTTGTATCGCTTTGTTCGCCCTAAGTTGGCGGGGGTATGCCCAGACGTGGGTCCCTTGCTCACTTTGCCACTGGATTCAAGCAAGCCTGGCTGATGACGGCTGGAATGCCAGAAACCGGTCCTAGGATGCTTGTTTCCGGTCCAGGGAAGACATGGCTTGGCAGTTCGGGCTGGACTGTTCCCATGAGGCACAGGGTCAGACTGATTTGCATATGGCCATGTCTGAACTGGGGTGGTGGAGTGAGCTAAAGAATGATGATGGATTAAACCCAGATCAGTTGACTGGGGGTGAGTGTTTGATTGGCTCAAACGTTCCGTCCATCATCCCCTTTTGTATCGCTTTGTTCGCCCTAAGTTGGCGGGGGTATGCCCAGACGTGGGTCCCTTGCTCACTTTGCCACTGGATTCAAGCAAGCCTGGCTGATGACGGCTGGAATGCCAGAAACCGGTCCTAGGATGCTTGTTTCCGGTCCAGGGAAGACATGGCTTGGCAGTTCGGGCTGGACTGTTCCCATGAGGCACAGGGTCAGACTGATTTGCATATGGCCATGTCTGAACTGGGGTGGTGGAGTGAGCTAAAGAATGATGATGGATTAAACCCAGATCAGTTGACTGGGGGTGAGTGTTTGATTGGCTCAAACGTTCCGTCCATCATCCCCTTTTGTATCGCTTTGTTCGCCCTAAGTTGGCGGGGGTATGCCCAGACGTGGGTCCCTTGCTCACTTTGCCACTGGATTCAAGCAAGCCTGGCTGATGACGGCTGGAATGCCAGAAACCGGTCCTAGGATGCTTGTTTCCGGTCCAGGGAAGACATGGCTTGGCAGTTCGGGCTGGACTGTTCCCATGAGGCACAGGGTCAGACTGATTTGCATATGGCCATGTCTGAACTGGGGTGGTGGAGTGAGCTAAAGAATGATGATGGATTAAACCCAGATCAGTTGACTGGGGGTGAGTGTTTGATTGGCTCAAACGTTCCGTCCATCATCCCCTTTTGTATCGCTTTGTTCGCCCTAAGTTGGCGGGGGTATGCCCAGACGTGGGTCCCTTGCTCACTTTGCCACTGGATTCAAGCAAGCCTGGCTGATGACGGCTGGAATGCCAGAAACCGGTCCTAGGATGCTTGTTTCCGGTCCAGGGAAGACATGGCTTGGCAGTTCGGGCTGGACTGTTCCCATGAGGCACAGGGTCAGACTGATTTGCATATGGCCATGTCTGAACTGGGGTGGTGGAGTGAGCTAAAGAATGATGATGGATTAAACCCAGATCAGTTGACTGGGGGTGAGTGTTTGATTGGCTCAAACGTTCCGTCCATCATCCCCTTTTGTATCGCTTTGTTCGCCCTAAGTTGGCGGGGGTATGCCCAGACGTGGGTCCCTTGCTCACTTTGCCACTGGATTCAAGCAAGCCTGGCTGATGACGGCTGGAATGCCAGAAACCGGTCCTAGGATGCTTGTTTCCGGTCCAGGGAAGACATGGCTTGGCAGTTCGGGCTGGACTGTTCCCATGAGGCACAGGGTCAGACTGATTTGCATATGGCCATGTCTGAACTGGGGTGGTGGAGTGAGCTAAAGAATGATGATGGATTAAACCCAGATCAGTTGACTGGGGGTGAGTGTTTGATTGGCTCAAACGTTCCGTCCATCATCCCCTTTTGTATCGCTTTGTTCGCCCTAAGTTGGCGGGGGTATGCCCAGACGTGGGTCCCTTGCTCACTTTGCCACTGGATTCAAGCAAGCCTGGCTGATGACGGCTGGAATGCCAGAAACCGGTCCTAGGATGCTTGTTTCCGGTCCAGGGAAGACATGGCTTGGCAGTTCGGGCTGGACTGTTCCCATGAGGCACAGGGTCAGACTGATTTGCATATGGCCATGTCTGAACTGGGGTGGTGGAGTGAGCTAAAGAATGATGATGGATTAAACCCAGATCAGTTGACTGGGGGTGAGTGTTTGATTGGCTCAAACGTTCCGTCCATCATCCCCTTTTGTATCGCTTTGTTCGCCCTAAGTTGGCGGGGGTATGCCCAGACGTGGGTCCCTTGCTCACTTTGCCACTGGATTCAAGCAAGCCTGGCTGATGACGGCTGGAATGCCAGAAACCGGTCCTAGGATGCTTGTTTCCGGTCCAGGGAAGACATGGCTTGGCAGTTCGGGCTGGACTGTTCCCATGAGGCACAGGGTCAGACTGATTTGCATATGGCCATGTCTGAACTGGGGTGGTGGAGTGAGCTAAAGAATGATGATGGATTAAACCCAGATCAGTTGACTGGGGGTGAGTGTTTGATTGGCTCAAACGTTCCGTCCATCATCCCCTTTTGTATCGCTTTGTTCGCCCTAAGTTGGCGGGGGTATGCCCAGACGTGGGTCCCTTGCTCACTTTGCCACTGGATTCAAGCAAGCCTGGCTGATGACGGCTGGAATGCCAGAAACCGGTCCTAGGATGCTTGTTTCCGGTCCAGGGAAGACATGGCTTGGCAGTTCGGGCTGGACTGTTCCCATGAGGCACAGGGTCAGACTGATTTGCATATGGCCATGTCTGAACTGGGGTGGTGGAGTGAGCTAAAGAATGATGATGGATTAAACCCAGATCAGTTGACTGGGGGTGAGTGTTTGATTGGCTCAAACGTTCCGTCCATCATCCCCTTTTGTATCGCTTTGTTCGCCCTAAGTTGGCGGGGGTATGCCCAGACGTGGGTCCCTTGCTCACTTTGCCACTGGATTCAAGCAAGCCTGGCTGATGACGGCTGGAATGCCAGAAACCGGTCCTAGGATGCTTGTTTCCGGTCCAGGGAAGACATGGCTTGGCAGTTCGGGCTGGACTGTTCCCATGAGGCACAGGGTCAGACTGATTTGCATATGGCCATGTCTGAACTGGGGTGGTGGAGTGAGCTAAAGAATGATGATGGATTAAACCCAGATCAGTTGACTGGGGGTGAGTGTTTGATTGGCTCAAACGTTCCGTCCATCATCCCCTTTTGTATCGCTTTGTTCGCCCTAAGTTGGCGGGGGTATGCCCAGACGTGGGTCCCTTGCTCACTTTGCCACTGGATTCAAGCAAGCCTGGCTGATGACGGCTGGAATGCCAGAAACCGGTCCTAGGATGCTTGTTTCCGGTCCAGGGAAGACATGGCTTGGCAGTTCGGGCTGGACTGTTCCCATGAGGCACAGGGTCAGACTGATTTGCATATGGCCATGTCTGAACTGGGGTGGTGGAGTGAGCTAAAGAATGATGATGGATTAAACCCAGATCAGTTGACTGGGGGTGAGTGTTTGATTGGCTCAAACGTTCCGTCCATCATCCCCTTTTGTATCGCTTTGTCCTGTCTTAAACCGGCACTGTTTAAGGGCCTGGAACTAGACATGAGGAAATTCATCTGGAACGGGTCGGGCAGTAGAGTATCCTTGGCCAAGATGTACCCCTCCGCAACTAGTGGAGGCCTCTCACTACCGAATATGAAGCAATACTATCTGGCGGCCCAACTCCAGTGGGTGGCGAGATGGCTGAGTGCACGCCACCTAGAGGACTTAGCATCTCAGACGCCGGGACTCACACATTCACAAGTAGTGGAATTATTTCATCCCAGCAGGAAGGGCAGGCCGCCAACCCAACTATTGTTGGAAGTGGCCCGCTACTGTTTCCGCCGTAGTCTGCGAATTACACGTGACGTGATTCCCTACACGCCGTCCCTACCTATAGTGGGCACGCCCAGACGATACCGGGCTATCACCAGTGCGGAACTACTGCAATGGGAAGCAGCAGGCATCCTAACATTGGGGGACTTGTATAGCGATGGGTGGCTTCTGCCTTTTGATGCGCTTGCGGAAAGCGCGGCCCTGCCGCACGGCCAGTTCCTGCTGCATACGGCGGTAGTCCGCACATTACAGAAGACGTGGGGCAACATGGCGCAAGAGCCGGTCACACATTTAACCATACAATACCTGCATGAACTGGGGACAGGCCGCCACCTAGTCAAATGGTTTGCGAAGTCACTGAGGATACACACAGCGCTGCAGTTACATTCTTTGCGGACTCATTGGGACACAGACTTACAGCGTCCCTGTACCGAGCGCAAGTGGGAGGCCGTCCTCGAGAGCCCCACTTGTATCCCCCGTAACACAAGATTTCAACTAATACAATATTACATAGTGCATAGGGCCTACCTGACACCAGCCAAGATCAATAAATACTTTAATCATGCCGACACCGGCTGTCCCAGATGCGGAGAAGTAGGCTGTGACCTACTTCATATGCTTTAGTCCTGCCCTTCCCTACAGACTTATTGGGGTGTGGTCACCACGACCTTAACACAATGCACAGAACGCGCGCTCAATTGGTCGTGGGAGGTGTGCATATTGGGGCTGTATCAGAGGTCCAGCAAATACAAGGTAACATCCCGATATATAGATCTGGGACTCGTTGTGGCCAAACGTCTAATCACGCAGCATTGGAAGTCTCCCGAATCCCCCGCAGAAAGGGCCTGGTTCCAGTCAATGCTCTGCTGGGCGCAAGCGGAGAGTATTGCGCTGCATCGTGAAGATACGACAGGTATTCGCAAGCAGCCACTTGCGGTGAACTGGGATGCAATTTTGACAGACTTTCGCACAATCTGGCAGAGCTAGGCCGAGGTGCCAAGCATCACACCGGAGTGCAGCACAGATTAGGTACTGGCGGGCCAGCTTGGACATAAGAGGCACACCAGAATGTTCATGACGCACTCAGCAGCACACAAAGGGCAAAATAGAAGTTTTCCTTACCGGCATTTCCCAACTCAATCAACATAATACGTAACGAACACTACTAGTGGTGGAAGGGAAGTCTAGTGTGTGACAGCCCATTTAGGTTACACACAATTAAGCACTGCGTGGAAGCAAATGGAAAGGTCCCATAGAAAGGTGAAGTAAGATGTACACTAATGCACTGTTTCAATGTCTGAATCTTTGAGGAAAGGAGTCAATGTGTTAATACCGTTGTTATATAGATGTTATGTTGTAAATTGTCACACCATATATTCATTAGACCAGCGCAGTCATCTATGTAATGTCGAATAAGTAGTTCATGGTTTATATATTTTTTTTACGCGCTGCACTGCAAACCTGCTTACTAAAAGTTATTAGATCAAAACTGTATTGTGATTCAGCTGTGTAACCTGCAGTAAGTTACAATTATGAAACTCAAACAAATTTAAAAATCAAAAGATTGCTTCCTGACCCTAGGGACACTAGAGCTGCCACCATGGGACTCTAGTACTACTTTGTACTTGCAAAGTTTCCTTATCAAGGGCCAGTTGCTCTTGCTTGATTCCGAGCTTGGCTCTCTCAAACTTGAGTAGGTGGTATTCCCTCTCTGAGGAGTCCTCCATCTGACTAGAGATGGAGGTCCCTATGGAATTGTTAGATGCATTGGAATTGACAGAGGAGGATCTAGACCGCCCCTGTACTCTCTGCACCCTCCCAGGAGGAATAAAGGGGGACCTACCTCTAGGACTTCCTCTGTACTATCTTTACTGTTCCCTGAGTGGTCCACCAGTGTGGAGTCATCAGACTCTTCCTGGTCATGCAAAACACACAAGATGATGGACGGAATGTTGCACATTGGCAAACATTCACCCCCAGTCACAGATCTGGGTTTAATCCATCGTTATTTTGCTTCACCACGCCACCCCAGTTCAGACATAGCCATATGCAAATCAGTCTTGACCCTGTGCCTCATGGGAACAGTCCAGACCGAACTGCCAAGCCATGTCTTCCCTGGACCGAATCAAGCATCCTAGGACCGGTTTCGGGCTTTCAGCCCTCATCAGCCAGGATAGCTTGACTCCAGTGGCGTAGTGAGCACGGGACCCACGTCTGGGCATACCCTTCCCACTTAGGCGAAATGCAAAACTCCCAAGATGATGGACGGAATGTTGCACATTGGCAAACATTCACCCCAGTCACAGATCTGGGTTTAATCCATCGTTATTTTGCTTCACCACGCCACCCCAGTTCAGACATAGCCATATGCAAATCAGTCTTGACCCTGTACCTCATGGGAACAGTCCAGACCGAACTGCCAAGCCATGTCTTCCCTGGACCGGAATCAAGCATCCTAGGACCGGTTTCGGGCTTTCAGCCCTCATCAGCCAGGATAGCTTGACTCCAGTGGCGTAGTGAGCACGGGACCCACGTCTGGGCATACCCTTCCCACTTAGGGCGAAATGCCTCTTCCTGGTCATGCTCAGAATTAGTGTCACTGGTGTGAGCCACCCCTGACCCTTCTTCTAGAGCCACCCCACCCACATTGTTCTGCCCTTTTGACCTATCAGCTTTCTGAAGGTCATCCTGCAGAATCTGCTCTAAGAGTTGCTAATTGCTAGGGTTGCTACCTGTCTTTAGCTTCCTTGATGCAGCCAGGGTCCTAGGTTCCTGTCACTTAAGAACACTGTTTCAAGAAGATTGAGACCCACTGGCTTACCCAACTAAAGACATGGTACACTAGGTGTACTGTGGTGTTGCACCTACCTACCCTAGTGAAAACTAAACTTCTAAAGGATTGTAGAAAGGGTTGTGCTAGTCCCTCAACTAACAATCCAAAACGTTCAGTAGAACTTACTAATTACAAAAAGTATTTTTATATGTGCCTAATGCCAGTAATGGTTTAAAACAAGCTGGTAAAACAATGCAGGCTTAAATCCCAACTGCTGCACACCAATGTAGGAGGCTGGCTTTGTATTTGGTGCACACTTATTTAAGTGAAGCAACTTGCACTAAGCCAGACAGCCCTTATGGTGATTTTAGTGGTATTAGACAACCATAGAAAGCTCTCTAAGTGGTGGCTGTGGATAGCAACCTTCAGACTTATCTTGAAGGAGTGTTAAGCAGGTTGTCTTACCAGATCTAATCATGTAGTGTAGGTTAAATGAAAAAGAACCACACAGTGTATATATAAAAATTGTTCTATTTATTACACAACACTCACTAACACATTCGTATATCTCCTAACTGGAGATATAAACACAAATACACAATAATATTTCAAATGCAAATAGGTAAGTAAGCACAATACACAGTGGTCCCCAGAGGGAGACCAAACCATATATTAAAAAAAAAGTGGAATGCGAACTGCGACCAAAGTCGGGACTAGGACCAGGAGACTCAGAAGAGCTGGAGACACAAGGAATCACCGAAGGTAAGTATCCAGGAACCCCACGGAGGCTGTGTGCAGAGTGGAAACACAGCCACGTACTCAATAGAAGTCAACAGGAAGGTTGTGGTTGCAGTTTATAAGAAGGACCCTTCCCAGTGGACCCTGAAGAAACCCAGTGGAAGACAGAAGGTTGTAGTGTCACCCCACCCGTGGATACCCCAGGAACCAGGATACCTACACCAGGGAAGCTGGGTGCATAGGTGCAAAGTGACGTCGGAAACCTATGCAGGCCACAATGGAGGACTTCAGTAAATATACCGCGGGCGAAGACTTGCAAGAGTCCGGTGGAATCCAAAGAGGAGAGATGCAGCAAAGTTTGCCATACGATGTGGCTTAGACACGACCGACTCACTAGGCAGAGCGTATTTCTCGATGGTGGCCGTTAAACGCCACATCTCACTGAGGACATCTGGCTTTTCAGGGGATGTCCAAGCTAACCTTATGAACATGTCATTTGATGGCTTTTGTCTCTTCGGAGACAAGGTAGATGCAGCGCTTAAGCGCTTCAAAGACTCACGGGCTACGGCCAAGTCCCTGGACCTCACCGCGTCATCCCAGCCTGTGTCTGCCTATCGCCCCTTTCGTGGCTATGGAAGGGGCTTCCAACCGTGCCAACCCTATACCATCCAGAGGACTCCGCAAATCCAGCAATCTCTGCGGGCCATGGACGTGGTTCACCCTGACCTCGAGGGTCGGATGGCCAGAAGTCTGGTCAAGCCACAAACCCCTCCTCTACCGCAAATTCCTAGTCTGATCCCCCTGGATCATGGCCGTCCAGTTGGTGGCAGGATACACCATCACCTCCAACACTGGAGAGATATCACCTCGGACAGGTAGGTGTTGCAAATAGTCTGAAGATGCTACTCCCTCCCCTTTGACACTACCCCTCCCTCCATACCTCCAACTTACGATTGGTTGACAGAGGATCACCTTGCCCTTCTCCGCGAGGAAGTCCAGACTCTCTTGGCCAAGGGAGGTATAGAGAGGGTTCCCGGGTCAGAAATAGGCTGTGGTTGCTATTACAGCTATTTTCTGGTTCCAAAGAAGGCTGGATCCAAAGAAGGCTGGAGGCCTTCGTCCTATCCTCGACCTCAGAGCCCTCAACTCCTTCCTCAAAAAGGAGAAGTTCAAGATGCTTACCCTTGCTCAGGTCCTGTCTGCCCTGGACCCGGGAGACTGGATGGTAGCGTTGGACCTGCAGGGTGCCTAATTCCATATTCCCATCCTGCCTGCCCATCGCCGCTACCTGCGGTTTACGGTGGGCCACAAACGCTTTCAGTTTACCGTGCTCCCCTTCAGCCTCACCAGTGCCCCTCGGGTGTTCACCAAGGTGATGGCGCTGGTCGAAGCCCATCTGCAGAGATCAGGGGTTTCATTCTTCCCCTATCTTGATGACTGGTTGTTGAAGGTGGGCTCGTCCCAAACAGTCGTCTCCTACCTCCAGACTATGGCGAGCCTCCTGCATTCGCTGGGGTTCACTATCAACTTGCTGAAGTCACACCTGACTCCTTCTCAGACACTCCCTTTCTTTGGAGCAATTCTGGACACGGTGCAGTTTCAGGATAATCCTCCCTAGCGGCAAGTCCAGGATGTTCAGGCTGTGATGAGATGTTTCAGCTTCTCTCCTGGATTTCAGTGAGAATGACTCTGAAGCTGATGGGCCTCATGGTCTCCTGCATCCTGCTTTTGGACCATGCCAGATGGCACATCCAGCTCTGCAGTGGGACCTGAAGTTCCAATGGGTGCAGCACCGGGGCAACCTCACCAACCTGGTTCAGATATCGGAGGGCACCGCGAACGACCTGTGGTGGTGGCTAACAAACCGCAATTTGGTCAGAGGCAGACCCCTCTCTCTTCCCTACCCAGATCTCACAGCAGTGACGGATGGGATGGGGCAGCCACCTGGAAGAGATGGAGATCAGAGGACTCTGGTCTCTGGCAGAAGCCAGGCTCCATATCAACCCCTTGGAGCTTTGTGCGATCTGTTTGGTACTGAAAGCCTTTTTACCATCCCTCAAGGGAAGGCTAGTTCAAGTGTTCACAGACAACACTACCGCCATGTGGTACTGCAACAATCCGGGTGGGCTGGAGTCGTGGACCCTCTGTCAAGAGGCCCTGTGTCTCTGAACTTGGCTTGAATAACAGGGCATTTCCCTGGTGGTTCAACATCTAGCCAGTTCTCTGAATGCCAGAGCTGGCAAACTCAACCGTCGGTGCCTCGCGGATCACAAGTGGCATCTCCATCCGGAGGGTGCACAAGGTCTCTTTCAACAGTGGGGAGACCCTTGTTTAGATCTGTTTGCCTCCAAAGGGAACACGCAATGTCAGCAGTTTTGCGCTTTGGAGTTTCCAAGGCAGCTCTCGCTCGACGACGCTTTTCGTTGCGTTTGGAGCACGGGCCTCCTGTACGCCTTTCCACCCATACCACTCCTGCCCAGAGTGCTCAAGAAGATCAGGAGCGACCAGGCCCAATCATCCTTGTGGCTCTGGACTGGGCACGGAGAGTGTGGTATCCCGAGCTTTTGCAAATGAGCTTCGATCCTATGATCAGGCTGCCCCTTCAGGAGGATCTTCTGTTGCAGTAACTGGGGAGAGTCCTCCATCTGAACCTGTCCACTCTCCGCCTCCTTGCATGGAGATTGAGCGGTGACAGTTGACAGCTTTTGACCTTCCTACCGAAGTCTGTAAAGTTATTCTGGCAGCCAGGCGTCCCTCCACAAAGTTGGTATACGCCTGCTGATTTTGTAAATATTGTACAGAATTGTCTGCTGACCGCTTGTCTGCCTCCCTCTCAGACATTCGTCTTTTTATTCTTTCTTTGGCCCAGCAGGGCTCTGCTCTGGGCACTCTGAAGGGCTACCTTTCGGCCCTGTCTGCTTTTCTTCGGTTGCCAGATTAACCATCCCTCTTTAAATCACCTCTTTGTACAGAGATTTCTGAAGGGACTTACTCATTTGTTTCCCCTTTCACCTTTTATTATGGCCCAGTGGGACCTTAACTTGGTTCTCACCTTCTTGATGTGTGCACCGTTTCCCCCTCAGGCTGCTCACTATCAAAACAGCCTTTTTAGTGGCAATAACTTCTGCCAGGAGGGTAAGCGAACTGCGGGCTCTGTCGTCTCAGCCTCCTTACCTGACGATTTTTCCGGACAAAGTAGTGCTCTGCACTAGGGTTTCTTTTTTGCCTAAGGTAGTAAAACCTTTCCATCTGGGACAATCTGTTACCTTGCCCACCTTCTATGCACCTCTGCATCCTTCCAAGGAAGAGGAGCGTCTCCATCGTCTGGACCCAAAAAGAGCCTTATTGTTCTACCTTGATCGCACTAAAGAGTTCCGGGTGGACGACCATCTCTTCGAAGGGTACATTGGAGCAGAGAAGGGGCATGCTGTACAGGAGAGGACCATTTCATGCTGGGTCATCCTCTGCATCAAAATATGTTATGCCTTGGCAAAGAAACAGCCTCCTGAATGCCTTAGGGCCCATTCTACCAGGGCAAAGGCAGCCACCACGGCTCTTCAGCGTGATGTTCCGGTTCGTGACATCTGCCAGGCAGCCACGTGGGCATCTTGGCACACGTTCGCCAAACATTAATGCTTGGACAACCAGGTCCGCAGGGAGGGCCTTTTTGGCCGTTCTGTCCTGCAGGACTTTTTGGTTAGAAGCTTTTCCGCAGTCCCACCGGCCGGGATGGTATTGCTTGGGTATCTGTTCACAGGTAAGGAATCTGCGGCTAGATGTCTGTATCAGATGGGCAAGCTACTTACCTTCGGTAACGCCTTATCTGGTAGAGACAAGATCTAGCCACAGATTCCTTACTGACCCACCCATCCTCCCTACACTGCGGATTAATTTTAGTGTCAGGGCTGTGTCCCTTCATGGCCCTAGTTGTTTTTTTGACACACTATAGTCAGTCACTTCATGGCTCTGCGCTTCTGGCATGGAAAGTCGTGAAAAGTACTGATGTCAGCGCGCCGGGGTGGCGCTATATATAGATGACGCAGACGTCATGATGACGACGAACCCGACGCCTCCGACATCACGCGGAGTCGACTGATGCCACCTATCGGCGCACAGGGGTACTGCTATCAAAAACCTTCCGGATCCAGCCTGACACCTGGAAGTTCAAAGGTAAGGAAGCTGCAAGTAGGTCACGTCTCTACAAGATAAGGCATTACTGAAGGTAAGTAACTTGTCCAACAGGCACACATTGCTGCAAGCCACTAGGCGCCTATGCTTCATCACCTTTGAAAATGCTAACATCCTGTGATGTTATGATTTAGAGCAGGAGAGCATCCTTCCTTGGAGTAAAGAGCGAGCTAAGAGAGGTCGGCCTTAAGTATTCACTCATATTTCCGGCAAAACTAAAAGTACTAGCGATTGGAAAATCCTACTTTACAGAGTTGAGTGATGTGTGGGACTGGGTTGAGCATCAGCATCGTGCTTCACCTGAGGATAGATACGCCACCCCACCCCACGTAGATCCTCCCCAGGCTCAGCACGACCGAGACACAAGTGGCGCTCGGGAAAGGCACCTTGAGACAATGCCGGTGTCTCTAGGGCTCCCACGCCAGTGCAGGCACAATGCGTACGAATATTGGTGCTTGCGGGTCACTTCCAGGATTCAGATACTGCCAGTTCCTCTGGGGGCGGGGTTAGGGGATGTCTCATCCGAGGATGATTCAGTGATCACTCACCACAACGCATCCTGCATCCCGGTCCCTGCGTTCACACCTTAGATGGCTGATGATATATTCTGGCTGTGGCCACTGTGATAGTGACTTGTGAAATTGTATTCCCCATGAACTGGTGACTCTGGCATACGGTAGACCACACAGGGGGCTTTTTTTTCCTCCTCTCCCCCCCCCCCCTTTCCTTCCCTTCCTTGCGCTGTTCTTCTTGGAGCGGGGGGACTTTTTCCCCCCAGGGTGACAACCCAGCCCCCACCTCCCACGCAGTCCAGGCACAACAGCACAACAGTTTTCCACTGTGGCCCCCTCCATACAATGCTGCACTTGGATTCCGAAGGTTCTGGACAACCCACTGAGACCATGCTCACGCGCCCCCTTATTGGGAACCATGTGACCCATGAGACGTCATGACACAAGAACCAAAGACTTGCCGTGTTACATTAACTGTTAGGGCAGCCAGATGTTGCTCTTCCCAGCCTGGGGTTGGGAGTTGCATTGTTAGATTTCAGCCTCCCCTCGCAACCACAAGATATTATTCCTGGGGACTGCCCTCCAGGCCACAGTTACGGGGATCAGAGATCCACCTTTCTGGCCCGTGTCCCTCCCCTTCTTAGGAGAATCGACTTGGGTAGATTATTGTTTCTAGCCTGGAATCTCCAGGGCATGGGCACTGCTAGGAGGCGCCAAGCTGTCCACCAATATATCCAGCGAGGGTGGCCTACATAGCCTTTTTGCAGTGTAGGAACCTAGGATCTGCTTTCATGTTTACCCCCACGTTCTGCTGGTGTCAGTATGTTTTTTGGGCTAGTCTGACTGGGATCCTGCTAATCAGGACCCCAGTCACTGCTTCCTCCCTCAATTTGACATGGTAAGTATTTCTGTACCTCCACAGTTGGCTACTGGTGTACCCCTATAAGTCCCTAGTATATGGTACTGAGGTACCCAGGGCATAGGTACACCAAGGGTCTCCCATGGGCTGCATTTATTATGTCACCCATGAGAGACCACTCAAACTGTGACTACAGGCCTGCCATTGCAGCCTATGTAAGCTGGTGCTAGCACCACTTATGACAGATATAGGTTTTCTTAAATCTGAGGTCACTATACTTAAAACCTTTAAATCTGAAAGAAACACGTAGTGATAGATTCCTTACCTTAGAATATCCCCAGGCGTCAGTCTGGATCCGGAAAGTTTTCGTCAGCAGTACCCCTGCGCGTCGGAAGGTGGCGTCGTGCGGCTCCGCGTCCGTCGTAGGCGTCGTGATCGCCGGGATGACGTCGCGGCAGCTACTTAGACGCCGCCCTCACGCGCTGACGTCAGTTCTTTCTTTTTCCGCGCCAGCAAGCGCAGATCCGGAGAGAGCGGTACCCCCAGTCTTTTTGACTGGGGTTTTTGGAGATTTTTTGTCTCAGCTTTTTGAGTCGATCGACTCCTGGTGCAGTTAGGGATGCCCAGGTTTAAGTCTTGCGAGGACTGTCATCGGATGATGTCGGTGACGGACCCGCACCGCGTGTGTCTCTTCTGCCTGGGGTGCGACCACGACCCCAAGTCGTGCCCCGACTGCCGGTCCATGGCACCGAAGTCCTTGCGGGAGCGGTCCCGAAAGCTGCTTGAAGCCCGGCAGTCGGCTCCGCGCCGTGAAAGGTCCCGGTCCAGAGGGAGGTCGAGGTACCGGTCGCAGAGCCACCACCATCGGAAGTCGTCCGAATCGAAGTCTTCGCACTCAGGGTCAGGTAAGACGAAGCGCCAAAAGAAGTCGAAGAAACGTCATCGTTCCCCGACTTCCCCTCGCCAGTCGCGCGACTTGGCTGAGGGAGCCTACGCAGTCGCCGGTGACCTACCCGCCCTTCCCGGGTTCATCGGCGACTCCGGCCCAGGTACAGGAATTCCTGTCCGCTATGGCTCGCCTATTTGGGCCTTCGGGCCCCGCGGGCCCGACTGGGAGTCCACGCCCTTTGACGCTGGTGGCTCCAGCCCCGGCGTCGCCGTCGGCTCCAGCCTCGGCACCGCAGGACTCCCGTGGATCCCGGTCGACGCCGGTTGACCTCGTGACACCTCCACCGACGTCGACCCCACCGGCACCACGTTCCGCGTCGCCCGGCGCGCCGGACGACGTCGTCCCCGGTTTCAGCCCCGAAGTGGAGATGGTGCCGGAACGGTGTCGACCGACGCCGTTTGGGAATCTGTTTCCCTATCTCCATCCTCCTCCTTTTCTGCCTGTACAACAGCATGAGGAGGAAGGGGAGGACTGGGAGGGGTCTGAGGACCCTCTCGCTGCTCAATGCGAGTATGACCCGGACTGGGCAGAGGAGTTGGGGGATGCCAGTGGTCTGGACACCTCTCCAGACCTTGGCATGCTGTCTCCTCCTACCGTGGCTACGGAGGAGGGTGCTTCTTTTTCTGTGGTGTTGCGTAGGGCAGCCGGGGCTCTCCACCTCAAGCTACCTACTGTGGCCGTCAGGACTAACCTCCTGATGGAAGTGCTTCAGCCAGCAGTCACCTCTGCAGAACCACTGCTGCCCTTTAATGACGCACTTTCGGACGTTCTTTTGGGCTCCTGGTCCAGGCCCAACACAGGGGCTCCTGTGGACAGGAATGTGGACCGACCCCGGGCGACCCCCTCTTCCTCTCCCAACACCCCACCCCTGAGAGCTTGGTTGTCCAAGTCTCTGTTTCCCCAAGCGCATTCCCTTCCGCCCCCCCGGACAGGGAATCCAAGAGACTGGAACAGTTTGGGAAGAAGGTTTTTTCTTCCGCCAGTCTACGGCTGCGGTCTGTGAACACTGCATGCCTCTTGGGCCGTTATTCTCACTCCCTGTGGGATACGGTGGCGCAGGTGCTGCCTCAGTGTCCGGAGGAGGCTCGGACACTACTCTCCCAGGCTATTGCTGAGGGGAGGGATGCAGCCAAGTTCACGATCCGTTGTGGCCTTGACACCGCCGACTCGCTGGGCAGGGCGATTTCCACGACAGTGGCGCTCCACCGCCACACCTGGCTGAGGACAACTGGCTTCTCGGGGGATGTCCAAAACACTTTGATGGACATGCCCTTTGATGGCATTCGCCTCTTTGGCAACAAGGCAGACAGTGCTTTGGAGAGATTTAAAGACTCACGGGCTACGGCCAAGTCCTTGGGCCTTTCGGCCACACGGCCTCCTCAGCCTTCTGCCTTTCGCTCCTTTCGTGCTCGCGGAAGGGGCAACCCACCACGTTTGCAACAGAGCCACAGGCCGGCGCAACAGTCCACGCGTGGCCGCGGACGTGGGTACCACCGCGGCGGTTCAGGGGGCCAGCGGACGGGTCAGTCCACCACCATTCCAGCCACCACTGCCTCCAAACCTTCCTAGTCCGACCTTTCAGGCCCACCAAACGCCAGTGGGTGGCAGGCTTCGCCATCACCTCCCCCACAGGCGCACCATCACGTCGGACAGGTAGGTTTTACAGATAGTCCTAAGGGGCTACTCCCTCCCCTTCGAGACTACCCCTCCAGCCATGCCAACTCAATACCACCGCATGTCGGGGGATCACTTGGCACTTCTCCAGCAGGAAGTTGTGGCCCTCTTGGCCAAGAGGGCCATAGAGCGCGTTCCAACGCCAGAAGTAGGTCGTGGTTGTTATTCCCACTACTTTCTGATTCCAAAGAAGGACAAGGGCCTGCGTCCTATCTTGGACCTTCGGAACGTCAATCTCTTCCTGCGGTTCACGGTATGCCACGAGCATTTTCAGTTCACCATGCTTCCTTTCGGCCTTACCAGCACCCCTCGGGTGTTCACGAAAGTGATGGCGGTGGTCACAGCTCATCTGCGCAGATCAGGGGTTTCAGTCTTCCCCTATCTCGACGACTGGTTGTTGAAGGCGGGCTCGCCCCAGGCAGTCGTCTCCCACCTCCAGACTACGGCCGACCTCCTGCATTTGCTGGGGTTCTCCATCAACGTGCCGAAGTCGCACCTGATTCCCTCTCAGAAGCTCCTCTTCATCGGAGCAGTTCTGGACACAGCGCAATTTCGGGTCTATCCTCCCAAACAGCGAGTCCGGGATATTCGGGCTATGATTCCAATCTTTCAGCCCTTATCCTGGGTTTCGGTCAGGATGACCTTGAGGCTGCTGGGCCTCATGGCCTCCTGCATCCTGCTGATCAATCATGCCAGATGGCATATGCGGGCTCTGCAGTGGGACCTGAAGTTCCAGTGGGCGCAGCATCAGGGGAATCTGTCCGACTATGTCCAGATCTCGGAGGGCACTGCAAAACAGTTGCAGTGGTGGCTCGCGAACCAGCATTGGGTCAGCGGCAGATCCCTCTCCCTTCCCCAACCGGAGCACACAGTGGTGACGGACGCATCCCTCCTGGGATGGGGCGGCCACATGGGAGAGGCGGAGATCAGAGGCCTCTGGTATCCGGCGGAGTCCAAGCTCCATATCAACATTCTGGAGCTCCGGGCGATCCTACTTGCACTCAAAGCATTCCTTCCCTCTGTCAAGGGGAGAGTAGTGCAGGTGTTCACAGACAACAACACCGCCTTGTGGTACTGCAACAAAAAGGGCGGGGTGGGGTCGTGGACCCTTTGTCAGGTGGCTCTCCGCCTCTGGACATGGCTGGAACATCAGGGCATTTCCCTGGTGGTTCAACACCTGGCAGGTTCGCTGAACACCAGGGCGGACGAACTCAGCCGCAGGTGCAGGATGGATCACGAATGGCGTCTTCACTCGGACGTGGCGCAAGGTCTCTTTCAACAGTGGGGAGAGCCTTGGTTAGATCTATTCGCCACCGAAGAGAACGCGCAATGTCAGCAGTTCTGCGCGTAGGAATTTCCAAGGCGGCACTCGCTCGGCGACGCTTTTCGTCGCGAGTGGAGTTGCGGTCTATTGTACGCCTTTCCGCCTATACCACTTCTACCCAGAGTGCTGAAGAAGATCAGACGCAACCGGGCCCATGTCATTCTTGTGGCTCCGGACTGGGCTCGAAGAGTTTAGTATCCCGAGCTACTCAGTATGAGCCTGGATCCCCCGATCCGACTGCCTCTTCGGGAGGATCTTCTGTCGCAGCAGCAGGGGACGGTCATCCACCCGAACCTGTCCAGCCTCTACCTCCTTGCGTGGAGATTGAGCGGCGACAGTTGATTCCATTTCACTTGCCTCCCAAAGTCTGTGATGTCATTCTGGCAGCCAGGCGTCCCTCCACTAAATCGATATATGCCTGCAGGTGGAACAAATTTGTGGCATGGTGCACAGCAAAGGCTGTGGATCCACCTTCTGCCCCTCTTTCTGAGGTCCTACTGTTCCTTCTTTCTTTAGCCCAGCAGGGCTCTGCTCTGGGTACTATCAAGGGCTACCTTTCTGCAATTTCAGCCTTTCTCAGGCTACCTGATCAGCCCTCTCTTTTCAAGTCCCCTGTTGTAAATAGATTTCTCAAAGGCATTACTCACCTTTTCCCTCCTATTCCGTTTGTGACGCCACAGTGGGACTTGAATCTGGTTCTTACTTATTTGATGTACGCTCCCTTTGAGCCGCTTCACAACTGTCCTCTTCGTTTATTAACCTTAAGACTGCTTTCCTGGTTGCCATCACCTCCGCTAGGCGCGTGAGTGAGCTCCAGGCTCTTTCATGTAAACCTCCTTTTCTGTCTGTTCATCCGGACAAGGTTGTGCTATGCACACGTCCATCCTTTTTGCCAAAGATTGTTACTGCCTTCCATATCGGGCAAACTATCACCTTGCCCACTTTCTTTCCGCCTCCGCACCCTTCCAGAGAGGAAGAGAGGCTCCACCGTCTGGACCCAAAACGTGCGATCTCATTTTATCTCAACCGCACACAACAGTTCCGGGTGGATGACCAGCTCTTTGTTGGCTACGTAGGCGCCAAAAAAGGCCGGGCTGTTCGCAAGAGGACTATCTCCCGCTGGGTTGTCTTGTGTATAAAAGCCTGCTATTCTCTGGCTAAAAAGGAGCCTCCGGTGGGGCTGCGCGTCCATTCCACCAGGGCAACAGCAGCTACTACTGCATTGGGACGTGGTGTCCCCTTGCAAGACATCTGTCAGGCAGCCACGTGGGCCTCGCTGCACACTTTTACTAGGCATTATTGCCTTGACAGCCAAGTCCGGAGAGGCGGCTTCTTTGGCCGTTCTGTTCTCCGTGACTTTCTGGTGTGATCTTGGTTCGCAGACCCACCACCGGGGTTGGTATTGCTGGGGTATCTATTCTAAGGTAAGGAATCTATCACTTCGTGTTTCTTTCAGATGAACAAGTTACTTACCTTCGGTAACGATATATCTGTAAGAAACATTAGTAGTGATAGATTCCTTACCGCCCCACCCATCCTCCCCGTTTTGCGAACTGATTTCTAGGGATAAGGTCATCCCTTTCAGGGCCCTAGTTTCAATGCACCAGTGGTCAGTATCTTGCATGGCTCTGCGTTCCTGGCGCGGAAAGTCGTGTACAGAACTGACGTCAGCGCGCGAGGGCGGCGTCTAAGTAGCTGCCGCGACGTCATCCCGGCAATCACAATGCCTACGACGGACGCGGAGCCGCACGACGCCACCGACGCGCAGGGGTACTGCTGACGAAAACTTTCCGGATCCAGACTGACGCCTGGGGATATTCTAAGGTAAGGAATCCATCACTACTAATGTTTCTTACAGATATATCGTTACCGAAGGTAAGTAACTTGTTCGTCACTCCTAAGGCAGGCCTTTCAATCCTGAAGGCAGGGTGCTGGGTTATAAGTGTGGGCGCCCCTGCATGAGCAGGACACCCCTACAAACCCCGGAGTCGATTCTCCAGGCTTTGTAAGTACGGTCAGCCATTTTGATACATATAGTGGCCATTCGTCAGTACGTGATGGCTAACTATATAGTGGCTGTGCCGAACCTGGGCAGTTATCAAACATGTTGGAATCATACCCTAACACCGTTATTGGTATTGGAGGTATGATTCCATGCACTGGGTGCTCCTCCGGGAAGCCCCCCGTACTCCCGGTAACACCCTTCCAGGCTCTGGCAGCAAGCTAGTGCTGCTGCCGATCCCAGACAAAGTTCTGCCCTCCTTCTGCTGAGCTGAGCTCAAGCAGGGGAAGGTAGAACAATAGGTTTCCTGTCACAGGGAGGTGTGACCACCGTCTATACAGGACTTAGTGTATGGGCTGGGGTGGGGGCGCTTTCCAGCGCCACCAGACTGCTTCGAAGGGCAGATTTGGTGCCCTCCTTGCATACTCCAGTTGGAACCAGTTCTGGGAGCCCTTGGCTCCTGCTCTGGCGCCGAACTGGACAAAGGACATGGGAGCATCCTTCCCTCTGTCCAGCCCCTCCTCTGGGAGGGACCCCCGAGTCGTCCTAACCCCTTTTTCTGGGTATAAAAGGGCTTACCTGTGGGTGGGTCCTCAGGTTCGTCGTGAAACAAAACTCAATCCTGAGACCACGTCACTCTTCGACCGTCTGGACACCTGGACTTTGCCTGGAACCAAGACTGCATCAAGGAGTACTCCTGCTGCTCCTGGTTTCGCTGTTCTGCAAATCTTTGTTGTCTGTGCTTCTTCCAGGATCTTCAACAGACCTGTGGGCATCAAGGACTCCTGAAGTAGTCTCCCTTGGAGTGAAGGAGTTACTCCCTTGCATCTGCAGGCACTGCAACGAAGCTGACCGGTCTGCTGCTCCTGACGTCCCATGGACTTCGAAAGGCTCAGCAACACAGGTGGTGGTTCTGCGACTCCCTTGAGGCCTGACCTGTCCTCTCTGCAATTTTGAGGCCAGTATCCCTCGTCTGAACCGCTGGGACCGAACCCCCGTGCTCTGCGTCGACTTGCTGCTGCCAAGGCTTGTTGTCTCTGCTCTTCAGAGATCTTCGGGCTACAAGAAGCTCCAGCCTCTCTTCCTGCCAAGATCAGCATCCGCACCACATCCTTTGCACCACGTGCCTTCCTCTTTGGTGAGCTGCTCGAGGTCCTCTTGCGACTCCTGTGCCCTTGGCCTGCTTCAGTAGGCTCCCCTGAGTGCTTGGGGCCTGCTCTGACTCTCCTGATTGTGGTGAGTTCCTTGGACCTTGCTGATCCCAATGTTGCTCCTTCTTCGCTTTCCACGCCTGTTGCAGCTGCCAAGGCTTGTTGGTACTCCCCCCAGACATCGACCCTCTGGTTCTTGACTTCCAATGTGGGACAGCTCGTGCATGGCTCCTGGTCTTCCTCAGCATCGCCTGGTCCTCGCAGCTGCAGCAACAAAGTAACGTCATCACTCCTGCATCATCCGACATCGGTAGGTATTGCTCTTCCGGGCCTCCTGGTCACCTCTGAGTGGCATAGACTATGTCCCCTCTGCTTGCAGGTTCTTCTCTTCAAGAATCCACCCTTGGATCCCACTAGAATCTTGCACCGTCTTCTCCAGCGGCAACTTTACTGAAGTTCTCCATTGTGGTCTACGGCGGTTTCCGACGTCACTTCGCACCTATGCATCCAGCTTCCCTGGTGTAAGTATCCTGGTTCCTGGGGTATCTTCGGGTGGGGTTACTCTCCAACCTTCTGTCTTTCACAGGGTTTCTTCAGGGTCCACTGGGAAGGGTCCTTCTTCAAAACTGCAATGTTGACTTCTATTGAGTACGCGGCTGTGTTTCCACTCTGCACACAGCCTCCGTGGGGTTCCTGGGTACTTCGCTTGGGTGGTTCCTTGTGTCCCCAGCTCTTCCAAGTCTCCTGGTCCAAGTCCTGACTTTGGTCGCAGTTCGCATTTTACTTTTTTAGTATATGGTTTGGTCTCCCCTTGGAGATTACTGTGTATTGTGCTTTCTTACCTATTTGCAATTGAAGTATTGTGTATTTGTTTATTTCTCCGGGTAGGAGATATACCAGTGTGTTAGTGAGTGTTGTGTAATAAATAGAACTATTTCTATATATACACAATATGGTTCTTTTTCGTTTAACCTACACTACGTGATTAGATCTGGGAAAACAAGCTGCTTAACACTCCTGGATAAGCCTGAAGGCTGCTCTCCACAGCTACCACTTGAGCTTTCTAAGGTTGTCTAAGACCACTAAAATCACCAAAAGGGTTGTCTGGATTAGTGCAAGGTGCTTCACTTAAATAAGTGTGCACCATATACTAAGCCAGCCTCATTCCTGCAGGAAACACATATTGCTCATGGGAGGATCAGCGACTGCAGAAGTGTTGAAGGGTAAATGTATTGGCACAACTTATTCTGACTTTACCCGGGGGGTCGTTAATTTCGATATGCCCCTTAGTACCTTTTCAAAGCACAGGGGCTGAGGTGGACCTGAAGGGGTGCTATGTGTTCATTGAGGGGAGGTTGAATGGATTGGAGGTGTTACTAGACAGCGTGTACGTGCCTAATATGGCCCAGTTGCAGTTTCTGGCGCACATATCCTCACTATTAACATAGTGGTCCCACCTGCCATGGATCATTGGGGGTGACTTGAACTGCTTAATGGACCCCGAACTTGATTGGTCCCACCCTCCTCTACTTCCCCCACAGCATGTGCGGTGACGCACTTCACACAATGGCTTGCACATTGGCCACTGGTGGATAGCTGGATGACCCTGAACCCAGTCACTAGAGAACATTATTTTTATTCTCCACCACATGATCTGCATTTCCGGCTCAACCCCATCCTTTGTCACCCTATCATATATCTTAAGGTAACGGGCGGAATACCTAGGTAAGACCCTGTCAGATCATAGCCCTATAAACTGCCTGGGGTGATCCCGCCCTGCCAGTGCATAGCTGGCGCTTGCAGCCCACTGCACTAGAGGACCATGTTTTCCGAGAAAACGTCCACGAGACGCTCGGTAATTATATAACAAACAATAGTAATACCGCCACCATGCGCCTGGTGGATTGGGCGGCACTAAAAACAGTGATCCACGGTCATTGCATTCATGCAGTCATGGGGTGTTGGGCAACATCAGCCGGGAACTCATACAGGTGGAGCATTCGTTGGTGGGCCTTGAGTGGGCATCATTGTCGGATGACACTGCATGGGCTGCCATGCACAGCTGCTTGAGTTGCTGCGTTGCCTAGACTATAAGACATACCAAACTAAGACGCATGTGGAGGGAGATAAACTGGGCTGGCCATTGGTGTGGCTACTAAGATGTTCATCAGATAGCGATCCGATCACCTGTGTCTGTCTCTCCACCGATTCGGTTGTCACCACTCAGGAGACAATCCATGGTGCTTTTGATGAGCACTACTGGGCCATCAACAGCCCGCGCCTGTCCAGTGGGGGCCTGCAATGCAGGAATTTCTGTCCTCTGTCATGTTGCCGAGGATCCCTGCAGAACAGGGGGAGTCCCTTGTTGGTCTAATAACTGAGCAGGAGATTTTTTTTTTTTTGTGGAGTTTTATATAGCGCGAACTAGACCCAAAGGTATCGGAGCGCTTTACATGAGCACCAGTTACGTTACAGATGGACACATTCGTTTTTGTTAGGCACGGGGATTTTGAGTGATTTGCCCAGAATCACAGAATGTTGAATGTCCCTGTAGAGACTCAAACCCAGTTCCCCAGCTCCGAGGTTGACCACCCTAGCCGTTAGGCCAGATTCTCTCCCCTAGGAGATATGGGGTGCCATACGTGTTTCCCCTATCTGTAAAACCCCGGCCCTTGATGGCCTACCTATCGAAGTCTATAAAACCTGTGAGACCCTCCTTGTCCCCAAGTTGTCGGAGCATTGCTTAACCACCCTGTCAGAAGGCCATCTGTCCCAATCCATGAGGAGAGTGCTCCTGGTATCGCTCCCAAAGCCCAGGTGTGGCATGGTGGAGTTCGCCTTATACAGCTGTCCATGATGGGCAGTCATTGAAAAATTGTTAGCAAGGTACTGGCAGTGCGACTGCTGGGGCACAGGCCCACGTTGATACACCAAGACCAGAGCGTTTTCATACCAGGCGAGTCTACAACGGCAATAACCGGAGATTGTACAGGCTGATGTAGGAGGCCCAGTCATGCTGGCCCTACACGGTGTCTAGTCCTAGATGTTGAAAAGGCATTCAACACCCTGGACATGAATTCCCTGTTTGAGGTTCTACCGGGGATGGGTATTTAAGGCAGTTTACTACGTTTGATTAAACTCCTTTACATGGAGCTGAAGGCAAGAGTCAAGATAGGGCAACAGATCTCTCCGTTATTCCCGAAAGGCAGCACACGTCAGGGCTTCCCTCTTGCGCCCTTGCTTTTCTCCCTGTCAGTGGAGCCACTGGTGCAGAGGCTATAGCAGTCTGGACAGGCCGGGGGCATACCGGTTGATGGCCAGTTTCATGCTGTTTCTCTATACGCCGATGACATCCTCGTTTACATCAGGGACATGCACACCGGTGCTGCGGATGTATTACATATCCTAGACTGCTTCAAAGCCGCCTCTAAACTGGGTATCAATTGGGCTAAGACCTGCTTATTCCCATGTGTGAGGAAATTGGGTGTATTATATGGTGTGGTTGTGCCACCTCACCGTGTAATACACTTACCAACACCTTTAGGTCTAATAGGTTTTGTATGCAAAATCCTCAGCTCAACCCTGGATAGTTATGGCCCTGAGTAGCAAAGCTCACACATAGGAACAAGTGTTAAGCATTTAAACAGCACCAAAACAATTGAACAAGAAATCAACATGAAAGCTCAAGAAATCCAACACCAATTTATAAAAAAATTGTCTTGTTTCTGCGGAGACCTCTGTGCAGTATATATTGGCTTCCTCAGTTGAGTGCACCAGTCCACTCCTGCCCTCCACTCCGCTAGGGAAGGGGCGTTAGGGGAGTTCCACCTAAGAGCGATATCAGGTTTAGCGATTAAAGTTGCAATACCACCAAGTGTGCGTTCGGCCTGAGGACCTCCAGTCTCGTCTAGCATGCCCAAAAGGGCCACCTTAGGTGGTAGTTCAAAGTCCTGCTCCAAAACCTCGGACAGTTCACATCTTATACATTCCCAGTAGGGTGAAAGGATTGGACAGGCCCAAACCATGTGGAAGTAATCAGCTGGGGACGCTGAGCAGCAGAAGCAAACAGGGTGGGGGATCCTGCTGGTATGGAATAAACATGTTGGGGTGAAGTATGTCGTAAGGAGATAATTAAATTGGAGGCGAGTGATGATGACCAGCGTGCACGGGCTAACCTAGCCTCCCTCCAATCAGCATTGTCCATCCCATCAGTTTAGCCCGCCCAACGGTGTTTAAGGGTGTCAAAGCTGTGCAGGGCATTTGCGAAGAGTGAACAGTAGATTTGGGATACAGCGCCTCAGCCAATGCGTCCCAAACAGTTTGGCCTCAAGGGGTCTAAAGTCAGGGTTTTGGTGTCAGGAGTAATGTTGGCTGTGAGGGTGTGACGCAGTTGCAGATATTTGTGGAATTGTGTCTGGTGGAGTTTGTAGCGGTCCTGTAAGTCTTGAATAGGTAAGATGTGATTCCCAGCCCAAACATCACCCAGGACCATAATGCCTATCAAATCCCGCTAGCGACTTGAATACTTTGGGCTACCAAGTTGCCCCAGCAGGCTTCTTCAGCTTTTGTGTCCCTGTGCTGCAAACAGGAGGCCACTCAGCTGGGCCTTGGAGTTCTCTTGGCTTGACTGGCTCTGGAGACGGCTTCTCCTTTAGAAGGCCACAACAGGCACAGTCCCTCTCTTCGCTAGCCACCAGGTGCAATCCTCATCGGTGCAACCTCTCTTTGGTGGTCCCTCGGTGCAGCAGGGCAGTCCTTATTCAGTCCTTTTTTCGAGTCTGTCAAGATCTGAGGTCTGGGTGCCAGGGGTGCCCCCTTTATGCTCAGAAGGTGTCCTCGGGACAGGATGCGTTTGGTAGCCAATGGGCTAACAGGTTCCCTCCCTCCTGGTGACCACTTCCTGTGGAGTGTGGCATCTGGCTATCCCAGGATGCACCATTCTGCCCACCCCCAATATGGAGAGACCCCTCTCCTGGTGTACAGACCTCACTAGACCACCCCTGGGGTGTGGCTACCTCAGGGCAAAGGGTCCCTTGGGAAACCAATATGGCAACTGGTTTCCCCTCTTCCCTCCCCGTGCCAGCCTGTCTACCTACCTCAACAATAATTTTACAAACTAATGGGGTAACTCAAAACAACCAAAGGACCTGGGTGCAATACGATACAAAAAACAATTGGTCCAATTGGCTAGGATACACAACAATACTCAATATTGTATTCACATCAAACACAATTCATATGCGGGAGAGACCGAGAGAAATAAAACACAATTGGACACTATATCATGAAAATCAATTCAATTCTTTTATATTTTTGGACTGAAAAATGCATTGTATACAATCAATCAAATGTTTCAAGGTTGCTTTTATAAGTGCATGAAAAAGTGCTCGTAGCAGTGCTCAAGTGACGTGAAAGAAGTAGAAAGAAAGAGTCTAAAAGTTATAGATAACATTATAACCAATATCACAGAACCGTATAACTTTGGTAAGCCTGTCCAGGAAAAGGTCTCGTACAAATTATAAAATGTATCCATGTAAGAAAAAGAGGCTGATTAATCAAGGTACATCTTTCTTCAGGATGATGCGAAAAATTATCCAGGCTTTTATGGTAATGTCGTTGACGTTTCGACCCAGATACTGAGTGTGGCAATTAAAGACCTAACAGGTGGGTCTTCATCAGGACATAAAGGGAGACCTGGCAAGTGCACCAACTTGCCAGGCCCTAAACCTCCTTTTTTTTACATGTAAGTCACTTCTAAGGTAGGCCCAATGTACCCCCATGCGCAGGGTGCAGTGTATGTGAAAGGGACATGTAGTGGTGTGTTTTACATGTCCTTATAGTGAAATACTGTGCATTTCGTTTTTCACCATTGAAAGGCTATCTTTCCCATAAGTTATCATTGGAGCTACCTTGTAACATCTTACAAGTGTAACTTTTAATGGGGAAGTGATAGAGATTTGAAGTTTAGGTTCCCTGAACTCACACAATGTAAAAACCAACTTTACTAAACAATGTGTTTTTAAATTCAGTTTGAAAATGCCACTTTTAGAAAGTGGGCATTTTCTTGTTTAACCATTTTGTGCTTCTGCCTGCCTGTGGAATCAATGTCCGGTTTTTAATGGACGGGGGCTGGTTTGTGCATTCACTCTAGACCATGGGTACTCACAAACATTTGCCCAGGGGCCACAAAGTATGGTCTGCAGTGTGACAGAGGGCTGCACTGATGCCAGCAGGGTGGTGGTAGGGGTTCCGGGTAGGTCAGGGTTTGTGTAAGGTGGTCATAGAGGAAGCAAAGCATGTACATCTAGTGGCTGAATTGCACGTGAAACCAGAAAACCTGGGATCAATCACGGCTTTCCCGTTGACCAAACTGTGTGATGCTAGGCAATTTATTTTTCACTTATCTTTTTTCTTCATTATGGAATGCAAGAGAACCTTGAAATACATGAGTTCCGAATGTGCACTGTACAAAATCTTGTCCTGTGTTTGATTATAATGTTGTCCATGTATATTAGCAACCTAGGCCACCCAGAGGGTGCACATGACAACTGACTTGCCTCTTAGTTCACTAAGGGAATTGTTGTCAGGGTGGAGTGGGGACGCATGGATGTTTCTAAATTCATGTTTGAAAACTATTATTTAAAACAATACTTCTCAATGCAGTGGTATGGTACAGCACCTCTGCATGTTAATGAAATACACTTTTTTGAATTTTGAAGAAACATAATCCTATTTTGACACATTTGTTGCAAGGTGTATTTAATAATAAAGCTGTCCCTAAAGTTAGGTGGTGCAGGACACCACCTTTGTGACTTCATAACTTCAGTTAACCTGCATATAAATGCTTGCCCGTATATATTTAATATTTTTTTCTGAATATTTGTGCTTACTAGGTAAACAGCAGCCCGTTCTGCTGTTTACCGCAGGGGCCGCATGTAAAGATCAAGAGGGCCGCACTTAGAGTATCACTGCTCTAGACAGTCACAAAAAGGGAGCTTAGGAGTGTCCTGCATGTGCTGAAGAGCCATCCTGGGCTAGAGTAGTGGGAGGAGTTGTCACTAGCACCTGAATAGGCTGTAGCTGCCCTGCGCAATGCTGTCTCCACCCCCTGTAGTGTGGCTGGACCAGGGAGGACAGAACTGGTTTTACTGAGCAAGAGAGACTTTCTAAACAAAGACTTCAAAGGGCCTGCAGTTGCTGCTTCTGCCAAGGAGAGGAAAAGGATAGGACTTTGCTGTTTTCCTGCTTGTGAATTTCTCCAAGGGCTTGTGTGTGCTTGCCTCCTGTTCTGAAGTCTCAGGGTCAGCAAAGACTTCACCTGCAGCAGCTCTGAGGAGTTCCGCTGGGAGTTCTGACCTGCCTTGGATGCCAAATCCAGTTCCGGGCCCTTGGAGGTTGTTCCTGCTGTAAAGAACTGAATAAACCTGCCACTTCGCCCCACTTGTGGCTGTGTTTTCTGACGCAGCACCGCTATGTAGGAGAAAATCCCAACGCACAGTCCTGTGCGGCCAAAGAAACCGACGCAGCACCTGTCAGCGGCCCGAAGCATGCTGAGTTTGATGCACCAGTCTCCGAAGTCCGAGACCCATGCACTGACTCCAACACAGACCCTGCTGTTTGGTTTAAAAGAAACGGCGCATCGTGGGACCGCAGCTGAGGAAATCAACGCAGCGCCTGTTTGCTGCCGCCGCCTCGACTGCCAGCGCATTCCGGATTTCCTCACATCGTGCCTGTGCATCACACATCACTGAAGCAGTACCCGCAGACAAATACTGTCTTGGAATGAACGCATCACTTACCCCACAGTCCGGATTTGACGCATCACTTGTCCTACATGCAGCAGAACTGTTGCATCTCCTCCCCAAGTTCCCAGGAACTGACGCAGCGCTGTGTTTTCCAACGCGTCCCTCCTGTTTGGGCTTTGTGTATTTTGACGCATCAAGGTACTTTGTGTAAAAATAAAACATCCATATATTTCTATGGAAAGAATTGCTTGAAACCTTTTAAAAGTCATATTGGACTTTACGCTACAGGTCCAAAAGCTACGTCGCAGTTTTGAGGCAGTAAAGAAAGAGCTACGAGCCAAAGACATTAAATACATGATGTTTTATCCGGCGCGACTGCGGGTAATGGCAGAGGGGAAGTCCTGGCACTTCAGCACACCAGAAGAAGCCTGGGAGTGGCTGGAAGGTTGGCGAGTAGTGAAGCAAAAGGCAGCAAAGGCCAAGGACCAGCAGAGACCCCAGGGCCCTAGGGACGCAGAAAGAGTGGCAAGATCTGGCCAAAAAGAGGATGATGTAAGGTGATTAACTGAATGGACGCCGCTCAGATGGCGCAGTGGTAGTTGGTCCTGGGTGGGGGAGGCTGGGGGGGGAGAGATAACACAAAGAAGACACTGGGACGAGATATGCTAATTGAGACACTGTACAAGGTAACAAACTTTAACTGGATTGAAGGGGCTGGAAGCCTGGGCGAGAATGGGGTGAAGAGGAGACTCCAGCCTACCCTAGCGTGAAGCAAGTTTATGGGGCGACAGGCTCTCTGCAGGTTGGGGTGGCGGGTAGTTTTAGACCTGTCGAGCAGGGAAGCAGGGTGGGGGTGAAGTTAAGAGGGTTAGAAGCCCACCAGGTGGGTGTGTGCGCTAGAATAGTTAGTAGTTCTACGCTCAGTGACGGGACACACGATTACACGAGGAGACATGATCGAGAAAAGTCAGGCACAGGGAAGCCCTTTAGGTAAGCATACACAGGGCACTATAATTCGGGGTACAGGTGTGTGGGGGCCCGAGGGGTCAAGAGATCATACTCAAGACAACAAGACTAACTTCCAAGATGACACTTACAATTTTGACATGGAATGTTATTGGGTTGGGCAGCAAAGTGAAGCGAACGCTAGTGTTACAATATCTTCGTAGGCATGGCCCAGACGTGGTCCTGCTTCAGGAAACCCATCTACAAGGTAACCACTGCAAGGCAATGGATAGATATGGATACAAGCTGCAAGCACATGCGGGGTATACAACGGGTTCCAGGGGAGTGGGGATTCTAGTTAAGACATCAGTCCCATTGAGTAGATGCTGGCTCCACAAACTAGGGAGATATGCAGCGATCTCCGGTACTTGGGAGGGGTAGACTCTGAATCTCTGTTCGGTGTATGTCCCTCCTCGGCTACACACCGATACCTTCACACAGCTCGGAAACACCATCCTCGAGATGCCTGTGGGTAAGCTGGTTCTAGGGGGCGACATGAACGCAGTTATGGACCCGCAACTAGACAGATTGATAAGAGCAACTGGGGCACTAGGAAAGGAGCCACTGAAGGGATTTACAGATGCGATGGGCATGACAGACATTAGGCAGGCTCATAATCCATCGGGTCAACAATACACACATACCTAGGCGGTGCATAAAAGCCACTCCAGGCTGGATTACATCTTCACCTTTACATCACAGGTGGGACAATTTAGGGAAACAACACTCAAAGCACGGGGTATACCGGACCACTCACCAGTCATAGTACAACCAAAGGGACCAACTAGGAACAACACACTGCCTCCACGGATAGATCCATGGCATTTTAGAAACAAACACTTCGCCCAGAAGGTACAGACTACAGACCACACATTACTTTGAAGTTAACGAGGGCTCAGTGGAGTCGGCTTCCACACTCTGGGAGGCGTACAAGACAGTGATTAGAGGCTTCATCCAGGCACAAATAGGCATATATAAGAAAGAGCAAAACATGGAAGAGGTAAACCTAGAATCAGAAATAAGCCAATTGGAGGGGAAAATAGGGTAAGATAGGAATATCGATGAGTCAGTGGCAAGACGACTTGCTCTCAAGCGACAGGAACTGAAAGATCTGGGGGAAAACAAGGCGAGAGCGCAGGCACTAGTTATCCAGAGGAAACTATGATGTAGGAGGTAAAGCCAACAAGATGACCGCCTTGCTGGAGCATAGAGATAGAGATAGAAGTTGGGTCCCAGAAATAGAAAACCCGGGGGGAGAAAGTAAACACACAGGTAAGGAAATAGAGGAATTGGCAAAATATTACAAGGAAATCTATACCTCCTCCACGGAGCGGTCTAGGGAGGACTGTGAGGAGCTGCTGCGAGAGATTAATCTCCCAAGGTTAGAGAAGGAAGATATGCAGGCACTGGAGCAAGAAATCACGGTGGAGGATGTAGCAAGCGCCTTGGCAGACCTGCAGTCAGGGAAAGTGGCTGGCCCCAATGGGCTACCAGTTGAGCTATACAAGAGCGTGGCGAGCAGGGTGGCTCCTCATCTTTCAAATATGTATAAAGATTCGAGGGGCAAGGGGGAACTCCCCTTAGATCAATGCACAGCTACAATTGTAGTAATTCCCAAAAAAGGCAAATCACCAACCGAATGTGGGTCATACAGACCAATATCCCCATTGAACACTGAGGCAAAGGTGCTAGCGAAGGTACTGGCCAATAGGCTAAAACCGGTTATTTCCACACTGGTCCACCCAGATCAGTCCAGGTTCATGCCCCAGAGGAGCACGCAACTTAATCTGAAAAGGTAATATGGGGTACTTCATTGGACCAAAACGTCGCTGGATAGATATGCAGTGCTCCCCTAATTGGATGCCCAAATAGCATTTGATAGCATTGAGTGGCAGTTCATAATCGCTACCCTGGAAAGACTAGGATTTGGACCACGATTTTGTTCCTGGATAAAACTCCTGTATCAAGACCCAGAGGCTAGGATGAAGGTAAATGGAGAGGTGTCTCGCGCCTTTCCCCTCCATAAGAGTACACTGCAGGGATGCCCGCTATCGCCAATGATCTGTGCTCTAGCACTGGAGCCCCTGGCAGCATGGGTCCGCAATGACCCAATAATGCACGGGGTGCCGGGAGGGGGGGACTGGGAAGACAGAATATCCCTATATGCCGACTACATACTCCTATACCTGGTCAACCCATATAGGTCAGTACACAGGGTTCTTCATATTTTCCAGTTGTTTGGCAGCTACTCTGGATACACAATAAATTGGACAAAATCCCTCATGTTCCCACTGACGGGTATGGTTCCGGAGAGACTGGTAGACACTACTCCATTATTAATCAAAACAAAGTTTACATAACTAGGCATGCAAATATCCACGGAGGAAGATGATTTCTTGACCGATAACTTGTATCCCCAACTACAGAGACTTAGCAGTGACGTGAACACTGGAGGAAACCGCCGGTATCCTTGATGGGTAGAGCAGTGATTTTTAAAATGATGTCATTGCCTAGACTATTTTATGTGCTGCAGAACACACCATACACGATGCCTAGGAAGGTGTTCCAAGATGTTAACTGCGTAAACGTTTTGGGGATGGTGGAAGTGCTAGGATAGCCTTAGGTAAGCTTCAGAGGGGAGTCAATGAGGGAGGGCTGACAGTCCCACATATAAACAAATACTACTGGGCCTCGCAATTGATAGTGGTCAATGATTGGATATTAACAGATCGTGGAGACCCAGCTTCCCTCGCACACGCAGACAGTGGTACGGGTCTGGAAAGAAGCAACAAAATACACTGGTTGGGATAGTAAACGGACAGGAAGAACGCCATTGTGGGATAGCGACCAGTGGGCAGAGGTGGGGGCACTGAGAGAGACCTTTAAGTGGGAAGTGCTTGGGATCGAAAGGTTAGAAGACATATGGAGAGGTCAGAAACAACTTACTTTCCAAGAACTTAAAAGCGAATACGACCTGGCGGAAACAGAAAGCTATAAATACATGCAATTAAGCCACGCTCTACGCCAACATCTTAGAGAGTCTCCCGCTCCGAACCTTCCAGACTACTCACCCCTGGAAGATAGACTAATGATGGACCCGATGGAGAGAAAGGTCACCTCATTGACATACAAAAAAGTGCTATACAACTCTCCCAACCCTATAGACCCCCTGCGGCGTTGCGTGGGAAGGAGACTTAAGGATGCTAGAGGACGATGACTGGGAAGAAGCGGTACAAAGTCTCCGGGAAGTTGCTGTTAGAGCCAGGTTCCGTTTGGTACAACTGCGCATACTTCACAGGTCTTGTGCCTCCAGGGCGCTACTCTATAGACTGGGACATGGTTTGTCTGACTATTGCGCTAGGGAATGTGGTGAAATTGGTTCATTCTTTCATATTATTTGGGACTGTAAATATATCAATGAATGCTGGAAGGCTGTGACGAGAGTCATGACAGAGGTCACAGCGATCGAGATCTCAACAGAGCCGCATTGGCTGTTATTGTGTGTGACTGGGGAGGAAAAATGGCCTAAATGCACAACCATATGGTTAAGAGTGGCTGCGATGGTAGCAAAACGAAATATAGAAATATAGTGAGGAAGTGGGGCACACACCTGATCTAAGAGAATGGGAAATTGTCCTGGATTGGTGCTCCGGGGCAGAAAAGGTGATATATAAAGCCAGAGGATGTCCACACAAATGGGATAAAATTTGGGGGGATTGGAAGAAGTATCTCAGGTACTAAGACGAGTGGAGGGGGGTTGGGGGGGGCTAGACATTCGATCAAAATATATACCTTGCTAATGATGACCTTGGGTTTGTCAAGAGACACAAGAATGGTTTCCAACTGAAAACAAAGAGATGATAACATTGGACGGTATAATCGTTGTATGGTGATTGTGTGACCTGTACTGAGCTTTGTTCAATAAAGAGAATTAAAAAAAATTAAACAGTCATATTTTGAGTTGTGTATGTTGGGTTTTTGTCGTTTAGATCTAGTTTGGTTTAGATAAAGATACTTTATTTTTCTAAACTGGTGTGGTGTCCATTTGTAGTGTTTTCACTGTTACTGTGCGTGATATGTACAAATACTTTGCACATTGCCTCTGAGATAAGCCTGTCTGCTCGTGCCAAGCTACCAATGGGGTGAGCAGGGGTTATCTAGGTGTGTAACTCCCTTATCCTGACTAGAAGGAACGGTCCCTACATGGACAAGGTGCATACCCCTGCCAACTAAAGACCCTCATTTCTAACAATCATCCAATCACTGACTTCTTTGTGGACTGGAGTTAACTGTCACTGACAGTGCTGTGCAGGTGGCGTCTGTTTCCGGAATACAACAGGCAAGTTGCTGCCTCCTGGATGGATCATCACTCTGAGTCTCAGCCTGGGCAAGAAATGGTGCACTGCTGGATGGTCTCAGGGTGATTATCACTCTCCAAAAAGGATGCAATTGTCAGAGTCTGTTTGACTGCCTGAGCCATGGCATGTCACGTGGTTGAGTACCTGAAGGCCGGCTTTATTGTGCACTGTTGCCAGAGCCTGAGGCAGGCGCTGCACCGTGTGATGACAATTTGTGTTCATTATTGTGAGTGAAGAAACTCAACCTTGAGGGTGGCACTGTATAATGCGGGCTTACTGACAGCACAGTATGCACAGCACTGCCAGCAGGCAGCCCGCAGCTCGCGCTTTTGCACTGCTTGCTACTACTCACAGTTTCTTGTGCTTCTCAGTGCCGCAATGTTAGGAGGCGCTATAAATGCATGACTAAGCATTTTAGTGTGCTGATAAGGACTACCATACTAAACTGCATTAGTCTAACCACTGATGCATGGCATTTGGTAGAGCTGTGCCTCCAAACTGAAAAAACAAAAACAAATTTTATTCTCACCCTCTCAGTTGTCCATGTTGCCCCCACACCCATCTCTTCACTCCCTCCTTGTGTCCTTTGCCTTTCCTCCTACCCAGCCAGCAATACAAAAAAAGGGATAAGACCGTGTCATATGTCCTTTTTTTTACTTTCATTCATGCTGCACTCCAGCCATGCTGCTACACAACATTACTTAAAACATAGAGAAATAGCTCGCATAGGCAAGACATATTGGCTTTGCCAATGCTTATTTTAATTGGCACAGTAAAGTGGCAGTCTTATTATTGTATACAAATAATTGAACAATCACTGTTGTTGCACTTACAGTGCCAGTTACGTGTTTTGAAAACAGATTTGTAAATTGTTCATTGTATAAAATCGGAAATGTTTATTTCTCCATTTTCCTCTCCTGCTTTTCCTCATTGCCATTTTTCTATCAGTCACACTTTAAAATGTCTGCTCTATTGATGTTTTTTACTCTTCTAAGTTTTTTAACCTTTGGCATTGTTTCCCTTCTCTGTCATTCTCTCCCCTCGTGTTTTATTGTGCAATCTAATTCTATCTCTTTGAAAATGTATTCCATTCTTTCACTCCGACTCCGTGCATGCGTTTAATTTTCATTTATTTCACGTTTCCTTCTTTGTATTACTCGCGATGTGCTTCCTGTCTCTTCTTGTGCAGCAGTGGCAGCAGTATTAGAGAAATGTCAGGTAATTTATAACCTGAGCTCACTTTGGTATGCCGTGAAATCGTGTATCGCCTCACTCAGCCCGAGAAGAGATCAGCAGCTTCTGTCTGATTATGTCCAGGCGGAGTTTATTCTCCGAAGAGAGCCGAAAAACAGTGGATACACGATCCCAAGGGGATACCAGATATTACACAACACCTTTCCACTCAGATTTTACACCTGCTCTCTTCAGGTGGAATATTTGAGCAGAATATATTTTGGTTTTACCATTAACCCTTTTATTTTCATTCAGGCACCGCTCAACCCTGTGTGTGTCACTCCCAGTGCAAGTAGGCATACGCCTGCCAGTGAGCTGCATTACAAGTACTAATGGAGGGAAATAAGAGGTAGATTAGGGAGTTAATGTTATTTGATAATACAATGTAAGGATCAGCCAGGAGCTTAGATAAGGCACATAAGCACTGGATGTGTACAAAAGGATGAGCATGTGGTCATAAAAAGACAAAGGTTAGTTCTTGGTGATTAAAATATTAAAGTTTAGCATTATCAAGACTGCTGGTGATTTAATCAGTGTGTTGCAAACAGCTGGTTGAAGACCTGGGAGAAAATGTCTGCATTCTCCTTTCGGGAGAAGGAACCTTGAGCAAGTTGTGAGAGAGTAGGTTCTGAGTAACTTAACCCCCTTCTAGATGTTTTGATTTTGCACCACCTGTTCTTTTGACTCTGCTGTGCGTCTGACTGAGTCTCACTCAATGTAAGCGGTGCTAACATGGACTTTAGTGCTAAATGCCAATGCCCACCTTTTAAAATAAGAGCCTCTGCTAAGCAGCTGGGGTAAGAAGCTCTGGGCTAATTATAAGTGAACACACATGCACACATTGATGTAAAGCCCCTAAGGTCCAACTCCATTTTATGTAGGCCCTGACTCCATGTTAGATAATGGAGGTCACCATCTTCTAAATCTTGGACAATGAATTTGCCATATTTCCTGATTTATACAGAATCATTGTCATGTCTGTCATTTGACGCAGATGTTGTCTGACCTTATCTTTCTAAGAACTATGAAAACGTCATTCGACTATTGACATAGATGTAACACCTGATGTGACACTCTTCTGGGCCAAATGTCTACTCTTCACTCTGGCAAGGATAAGCAAGAACAAATACAGACAAAGAATTGAAATAGTGTAGTCTGAATTGATGTCCTTTTACCTGATTTGTTCATAAGGAAACATCTGAGATGCAAACCTTGATGCACATAATCTATGTCAGACATTCCTAAACTTATGTCAGGAATTCTAATTTCTGATAAGATTTACTATATAAGGACTGCCTCTTGACCACTCGTCAGGAGAGGTCCTTCGCCCAGATTATCACATGAGATTCTGCCAGAGATGATCTCATCGACTGCCAGCACACTTCACTGATGCTACATCTTGCCTGAAGCTGATAAAGTCTAGTCCCAGAGGAAGACCGCAGTGTGTGTTTTCCCATGGAACATAGTGTTTGTGCCTCTGGCGATATTGACGGCCTTTGCTGTCAACAGATATGTAGTACATCTCCTGTCCCTAAGAAACTCTAGACTGCAAGTTACTTTCCCTTGCATGCTCTCTTAGTGTAGTGCATAGAAGTAGACGTTAGGGTGTTAGGTTCTAGATGACATTTAAATCATGATAGAAATGTTCATTTTATTCTCGTTGTTTATATCATGCCTTCTTTCTGGGCTTATAATATTCTATGTAGTTGTTTTAGATGTACTGAGAAACAGGTTGTCCCTGCAGTAATAAATATGTTTTACTTAAGTGTTCATTCTTCTTAATGCAGTGGGTGTGTGATACTGTGAATAACAAAAAAGGTGTGCTACTGTTACCACGGTGCCTCTGATCCCTTCATAGGAATTCTTAGTAACCCAAAAGCAATATCTATATTTCACTTGCACATTGAGTAGTGTTTTGTAAGGCTACAATACCATGACTTTCACATTCATCATTGGTGCATTGAACCAAGTTCACCCGTTACAAAAGGGGATGATGGACGGAACGTTTGAGCCAATCAAACACTCACCCCCAGTCAACTGATCTGGGTTTAATCCATCATCATTCTTTAGCTTACTCCACCACCCCAGTTCAGACATGGCCATATGCAAATCAGTCTGACCCTGTGCCTCATGGGAACAGTCCAGCCCGAACTGCCAAGCCATGTCTTCCCTGGACCGGAAACAAGCATCCTAGGACCGGTTTCTGGCATTCCAGCCGTCATCAGCCAGGCTTGCTTGAATCCAGTGGCAAAGTGAGCAAGGGACCCACGTCTGGGCATACCCCCGCCAACTTAGGGCGAACAAAGCGATACAAAAGGGGATGATGGACGGAACGCTTGAGCCAATCAAACACTCACCCCCAGTCAACTGATCTGGGTTTAATCCATCATCATTCTTTAGCTCACTCCACCACCCCAGTTCAGACATGGCCATATGCAAATCAGTCTGACCCTGTGCCTCATGGGAACAGTCCAGCCCGAACTGCCAAGCCATGTCTTCCCTGGACCGGAAACAAACATCCTAGGACCGGTTTCTGGCATTCCAGCCGTCATCAGCCAGGCTTGCTTGAATCCAGTGGCAAAGTGAGCAAGGGACCCACGTCTGGGCATACCCCCGCCAACTTAGGGCGAACAAAGCGATACAAAAGGGGATGATGGACGGAACGTTTGAGCCAATCAAACACTCACCCCCAGTCAACTGATCTGGGTTTAATCCATCATCATTCTTTAGCTCACTCCACCACCCCAGTTCAGACATGGCCATATGCAAATCAGTCTGACCCTGTGCCTCATGGGAACAGTCCAGCCCGAACTGCCAAGCCATGTCTTCCCTGGACCGGAAACAAGCATCCTAGGACCGGTTTCTGGCATTCCAGCCGTCATCAGCCAGGCTTGCTTGAATCCAGTGGCAAAGTGAGCAAGGGACCCACGTCTGGGCATACCCCGCCAACTTAGGGCGAACAAAGCGATACAAAAGGGGATGATGGACGGAACGTTTGAGCCAATCAAACACTCACCCCCAGTCAACTGATCTGGGTTTAATCCATCATCATTCTTTAGCTCACTCCACCACCCCAGTTCAGACATGGCCATATGCAAATCAGTCTGACCCTGTGCCTCATGGGAACAGTCCAGCCCGAACTGCCAAGCCATGTCTTCCCTGGACCGGAAACAAGCATCCTAGGACCGGTTTCTGGCATTCCAGCCGTCATCAGCCAGGCTTGCTTGAATCCAGTGGCAAAGTGAGCAAGGGACCCACGTCTGGGCATACCCCGCCAACTTAGGGCGAACAAAGCGATACAAAAGGGGATGATGGACGGAACGTTTGTGCCAATCAAACACTCACCCCCAGTCAACTGATCTGGGTTTAATCCATCATCATTCTTTAGCTCACTCCACCACCCCAGTTCAGACATGGCCATATGCAAATCAGTCTGACCCTGTGCCTAATGGGAACAGTCCAGCCCGAACTGCCAAGCCATGTCTTCCTGGACCGGAAACAAGCATCCTAGGACCGGTTTCTGGCATTCCAGCCGTCATCAGCCAGGCTTGCTTGAATCCAGTGGCAAAGTGAGCAAGGGACCCACGTCTGGGCATACCCCCGCCAACTTAGGGCGAACAAAGCGATACAAAAGGGATGATGGACGGAACGTTTGAGCCAATCAAACACTCACCCCCAGTCAACTGATCTGGGTTTAATCCATCATCATTCTTTAGCTCACTCCACCACCCCAGTTCAGACATGGCCATATGCAAATCAGTCTGACCCTGTGCCTCATGGGAACAGTCCAGCCCGAACTGCCAAGCCATGTCTTCCCTGGACCGGAAACAAGCATCCTAGGACCGGTTTCTGGCATTCCAGCCGTCATCAGCCAGGCTTGCTTGAATCCAGTGGCAAAGTGAGCAAGGGACCCACGTCTGGGCATACCCCCGCCAACTTAGGGCGAACAAAGCGATACAAAAGGGGATGATGGACGGAACGTTTGAGCCAATCAAACACTCACCCCCAGTCAACTGATCTGGGTTTAATCCATTATCATTCTTTAGCTCACTCCACCACCCCAGTTCAGACATGGCCATATGCAAATCAGTCTGACCCTGTGCCTCATGGGAACAGTCCAGCCCGAACTGCCAAGCCATGTCTTCCCTGGACCGGAAACAAGCATCCTAGGACCGGTTTCTGGCATTCCAGCCGTCATCAGCCAGGCTTGCTTGAATCCAGTGGCAAAGTGAGCAAGGGACCCACGTCTGGGCATACCCCCGCCAACTTAGGGCGAACAAAGCGATACAAAAGGGATGATGGACGGAACGCTTGAGCCAATCAAACACTCACCCCCAGTCAACTGATCTGGGTTTAATCCATCATCATTCTTTAGCTCACTCCACCACCCCAGTTCAGACATGGCCATATGCAAATCAGTCTGACCCTGTGCCTCATGGGAACAGTCCAGCCCGAACTGCCAAGCCATGTCTTCCCTGGACCGGAAACAAACATCCTAGGACCGGTTTCTGGCATTCCAGCCGTCATCAGCCAGGCTTGCTTGAATCCAGTGGCAAAGTGAGCAAGGGACCCACGTCTGGGCATACCCCGCCAACTTAGGGCGAACAAAGCGATACAAAAGGGGATGATGGACGGAACGTTTGAGCCAATCAAACACTCACCCCCAGTCAACTGATCTGGGTTTAATCCATCATCATTCTTTAGCTCACTCCACCACCCCAGTTCAGACATGGCCATATGCAAATCAGTCTGACCCTGTGCCTCATGGGAACAGTCCAGCCCGAACTGCCAAGCCATGTCTTCCCTGGACCGGAAACAAGCATCCTAGGACCGGTTTCTGGCATTCCAGCCGTCATCAGCCAGGCTTGCTTGAATCCAGTGGCAAAGTGAGCAAGGGACCCACGTCTGGGCATACCCCCGCCAACTTAGGGCGAACAAAGCGATACAAAAGGGGATGATGGACGGAACGCTTGAGCCAATCAAACACTCACCCCCAGTCAACTGATCTGGGTTTAATCCATCATCATTCTTTAGCTCACTCCACCACCCCAGTTCAGACATGGCCATATGCAAATCAGTCTGACCCTGTGCCTCATGGGAACAGTCCAGCCCGAACTGCCAAGCCATGTCTTCCCTGGACCGGAAACAAGCATCCTAGGACCGGTTTCTGGCATTCCAGCCGTCATCAGCCAGGCTTGCTTGAATCCAGTGGCAAAGTGAGCAAGGGACCCACGTCTGGGCATACCCCGCCAACTTAGGGCGAACAAAGCGATACAAAAGGGGATGATGGACGGAACGTTTGTGCCAATCAAACACTCACCCCCAGTCAACTGATCTGGGTTTAATCCATCATCATTCTTTAGCTCACTCCACCACCCCAGTTCAGACATGGCCATATGCAAATCAGTCTGACCCTGTGCCTAATGGGAACAGTCCAGCCCGAACTGCCAAGCCATGTCTTCCCTGGACCGGAAACAAGCATCCTAGGACCGGTTTCTGGCATTCCAGCCGTCATCAGCCAGGCTTGCTTGAATCCAGTGGCAAAGTGAGCAAGGGACCCACGTCTGGGCATACCCCCGCCAACTTAGGGCGAACAAAGCGATACAAAAGGGGATGATGGACGGAACGCTTGAGCCAATCAAACACTCACCCCCAGTCAACTGATCTGGGTTTAATCCATCATCATTCTTTAGCTCACTCCACCACCCCAGTTCAGACATGGCCATATGCAAATCAGTCTGACCCTGTGCCTCATGGGAACAGTCCAGCCCGAACTGCCAAGCCATGTCTTCCCTGGACCGGAAACAAGCATCCTAGGACCGGTTTCTGGCATTCCAGCCGTCATCAGCCAGGCTTGCTTGAATCCAGTGGCAAAGTGGAGCAAGGGACCCACGTCTGGGCATACCCCCGCCAACTTAGGGGCGAACAAAGCGATACAAAAGGGGATGATGGACGGAACGTTTGAGCCAATCAAACACTCACCCCCAGTCAACTGATCTGGGTTTAATCCATTATCATTCTTTAGCTCACTCCACCACCCCAGTTCAGACATGGCCATATGCAAATCAGTCTGACCCTGTGCCTCATGGGAACAGTCCAGCCCGAACTGCCAAGCCATGTCTTCCCTGGACCGGAAACAAGCATCCTAGGACCGGTTTCTGGCATTCCAGCCGTCATCAGCCAGGCTTGCTTGAATCCAGTGGCAAAGTGAGCAAGGGACCCACGTCTGGGCATACCCCCGCCAACTTAGGGCGAACAAAGCGATACAAAAGGGGATGATGGACGGAACGTTTGAGCCAATCAAACACTCACCCCCAGTCAACTGATCTGGGTTTAATCCATCATCATTCTTTAGCTCACTCCACCACCCCAGTTCAGACATGGCCATATGCAAATCAGTCTGACCCTGTGGCTAATGGGAACAGTCCAGCCCGAACTGCCAAGCCATGTCTTCCCTGGACCGGAAACAAGCATCCTAGGACCGGTTTCTGGCATTCCAGCCGTCATCAGCCAGGCTTGCTTGAATCCAGTGGCAAAGTGAGCAAGGGACCCACGTCTGGGCATACCCCCGCCAACTTAGGGCGAACAAAGCGATACAAAAGGGATGATGGACGGAACGTTTGAGCCAATCAAACACTCACCCCCAGTCAACTGATCTGGGTTTAATCCATCATCATTCTTTAGCTCACTCCACCACCCCAGTTCAGACATGGCCATATGCAAATCAGTCGGACCCTGTGCCTAATGGGAACAGTCCAGCCCGAACTGCCAAGCCATGTCTTCCCTGGACCGGAAACAAGCATCCTAGGACCGGTTTCTGGCATTCCAGCCGTCATCAGCCAGGCTTGCTTGAATCCAGTGGCAAAGTGAGCAAGGGACCCACGTCTGGGCATACCCCGCCAACTTAGGGCGAACAAAGCGATACAAAAGGGGATGATGGACGGAACGTTTGAGCCAATCAAACACTCACCCCCAGTCAACTGATCTGGGTTTAATCCATCATCATTCTTTAGCTCACTCCACCACCCCAGTTCAGACATGGCCATATGCAAATCAGTCTGACCCTGTGCCTCATGGGAACAGTCCAGCCCGAACTGCCAAGCCATGTCTTCCCTGGACCGGAAACAAGCATCCTAGGACCGGTTTCTGGCATTCCAGCCGTCATCAGCCAGGCTTGCTTGAATCCAGTGGCAAAGTGAGCAAGGGACCCACGTCTGGGCATACCCCCGCCAACTTAGGGCGAACAAAGCGATACAAAAGGGGATGATGGACGGAACGTTTGAGCCAATCAAACACTCACCCCCAGTCAACTGATCTGGGTTTAATCCATCATCATTCTTTAGCTCACTCCACCACCCCAGTTCAGACATGGCCATATGCAAATCAGTCTGACCCTGTGCCTCATGGGAACAGTCCAGCCCGAACTACCAAGCCATGTCTTCCCTGGACCGGAAACAAGCATCCTAGGACCGGTTTCTGGCATTCCAGCCGTCATCAGCCAGGCTTGCTTGAATCCAGTGGCAAAGTGAGCAAGGGACCCACGTCTGGCAATAGAAGTCCCGGGCAGGGATGAAGCCAGCTGGTGTGTAGGGGCTTGAGTTCCAATGCAGCCTGGACCCAGAGAACCCAGGTGTAGCCCAGAAGGGGCAGAGCTCTCACAACAAGGAAAAAAAGTGTGTGCACCAGCAGGTGATTTCATTTAAAAACAGAAACAATGAGTGGCCGCGGCTGCATCAAGGAGAGCGCTGTGGCTTTTTGAGCTAGCGAAGAGATCACTGGAAATTTGCATATTTGCCTGATGATGCCCAAAGAAGGGCAGTGACATCACCAGTAAACTTCCACTTGGGATAGGAGACTGCTAGGTAGCTGGCATGCCCCCCTCAAAGAGCCCTACATTATTTTGCCTGTTCTGCCATGATTCTGCTGGGTCACAAAAAGCCAATAGACCTGCAGTTTATTAAACACATGCCACATGGTAGGTCATCTGATTGGGAGTATTGTGATTTTAGGGCTCAGGGCTTGCTCGCTGTCCAGATGGTCTAGGGTACATTTACGGTGTTAACTGACCAGTCGGAACTTTCTTTATTGTGTTCCCCTCAACGAGGTGAGGCTATTTAGAGAATGTCCCTGTAGGCATTTCCACCTGCCATTCTGTATATATTTGTTAATTTGAGTGTAGCATTTAGTGGTATGTGAAACAAACTACTTTGTCTTTTTTTAAAAAGAAAATGCACCGTCTGGACAGCAAAATATTAAGAGCTATTTGTTGCTTTGATGTATTCTAGGTCTTTAGCCCGCAGCACGTCCCCTAAGTAAGACTTACACTGTTCTAGTTTGCTAGCCTGAGTCTCAAGTTCTAGAAAGGGGTACTTGGTTTCTAGTTGGGAGGTTTATAGTACAGGGGCCTCCAGGACACCAGTGGTGTATGACCTCAGTTGTTACAACTGGGTCTCAGTACCTCAAGCCTGCCATGGCACCTTCCAATTGAGGTTTTCTAAACTTGTGAACACAAATGTTCAGGTCCCACGTCAAGTAACCACTGTGGCAGACAGACTTGAGGTTGATGACCATGTTTTTGAGGTGGAAAACTAAAAGAATGAGGAATGGCAATTAGAGATTTTATTGCCAAAAAAGTCCTCTCCACCAACCGGTAGGATATGAATGTTGCTATAGATAGCAATTTAGATAGCTGTTCAAACAGTTGATATTTCGATGTACTAGATCTTTTCTATTGATAAAAACTGGTAAACATCCACAGTGATAAAAGTGTAAATGTTGTTGACATAGATCTGTGTTGAGTGGTGCACCCTCAGAGTTTGGCAAGGAGGAAATAATATATTAAAAAAAGAGAACTAGAAAGCAATATTTTGTTTGATTCACGATGACAATCGACTGCCAAATGATTAATGTATTGTTTATGGTGAAGAAGTAAGTCTGAAATAGACATATAAAGGGGAATAGTGGCATAGTGGTGGAGCAGCTCATAACGGGTTATGGGGCCTTGAGAAACTGTAGGACGGCAATGCCTACAGTTCACCATTATGGTGAATCAGATGTGGTGGAATTCACTGATGCCAAGGAGGCACAAATTCAGGAATAATGGTCTGAAAAGGCAGAAAAAAGTGATATTTCAGGATATACTTGTAGCAACAGAAGTAAGTAGATTGTGGCAGATTTGAGTTTCAGCAGGGTCGGACTGGCCGTATCGGGCATTTGCCTGGGAGGCTGGGGGCCAGTTTTGGTGCAGTGGGGGTCGCTGTTGTTACTGGGGGACGGATTTTCAGCAATACCGGCCCCCAGTAACAAAAGCAGCAGTGCTGGGGGCCTGTTTTGTTGAGCAGCAGTGTTTCAAGTTTGACCCCCCTGCCTTCCCCTCCCACCCGGTGGTGGGGTCCAGTCTAATAAAATTGCCGGGGCTGCTTTAGGCTCCCAGTCCGGCCCTGAGTTTTTGTCAAACTATGACACTTTCATGACAAAAGTTCTTGTTTCTTTTTTTATTAGACTATGGGGAGAGATGTAACATTTATAATTGTCATTTTATAGCACCCAGGCTATGTTTGGCAGGGGGTATTGCCTATTTTTATTCTAGGTTTTGGTGATGGTTTGGTGAAATTAGCTGCTGGGACAAGCATAGGCTGATACAGTCAGGGATTTTCTTCTTACTGTGCTGTGGTATCTGCAATTAAAATAAGAAGCTTGTTTTTGACTTTCAAATTCTGAAGCTGCAGCACTGACTCTGTAACTCTCACCTGAAGTTTCCGCAGGGGCAAGATGCAAGTCCTGATGCAAAGTCCCAACTTCCCTCACCCACCACGAATGCCCAACAATGTCAAAACAAGAAATGGTGAGATGGGGGAAGAGGGTAAAACAAGGGAAGAGAAAAGACTCCTCTCCGAGGCGAACTCAGGGATGACGGGTAATCTTCAGACACTTCCTACGTGTTTTCTGTATATAAAGAAAAGAGTATACGTGTTAGTGTATGTATATGGTTTGGAGCTAATAGATTGTAATCCTGTATAATGTTATTTATGACAATCAAGTCAATCAATCGTCCAACTTTATTTGGTTTAGCAAACCATAAAAGTTACACATAAAAATACAACAATATATAAAATACTTAAAAGAGAACTCCATATGTTTAAAACAAAAATTCATAGAACACTACATGACCATCCAAATCAAGTCATTTAAAATTCATTAGCGTTTAAAACTGACAATTTTTAAAGTGCGCAGTGCCTCTTGGTAATGCCAACAAATTTAGAATCCTCTAAAGGTAAAAGTAATCTGTTTGAACAATGTTAAAACATCCAATACAGTACAAAATGTTAAAAACAATCATTTTCCTACTAGCCTCCTTAATCGCATTGCAACAGAAATAATTCTGTATATCATATCACATATGTATTCTGATTGAAGGAGCTGGAGGTAAAATAAAGCTGGCCTGCATTTCCTAATATTCTGTGTTGAATTACAGTCACATGGGTAGGGGTCCAGGTAACCATCGTGATATGTTTTACTAGGGTTCGACACCAATAGATGAGCAATGCCAAATCTAAATCTTATAAGGTAACATTTTTTTAGAATGGCTAAAAGGGAACAAAAGGTATGGCTCAATTCTTTCAGTGGTAACCAAGGGAAAATAGGCGGCTACACGTTTTTTACCGAGTTCCAAACGTTCCATTTTTAATTGGGGCTTCGTAACAGAGGTAATGAGTTGGGGGTTGGTTAAAACAATCCTGCCTCCCAATGAGTGCCAACTGACTCTTAATGTAGCTAAGCCACGTTATTTTGTTAACATGATCGCAGTTTAAGCAATCCTGTATTACTGCTCGATTAAGGGCTGGTTCTTCATTTGTCCAAATTGAGCGCCATAACATGATGGGGCGATTTGAATACGATCTGTTAAAGGAATTAACCCCAATTCCTTATAACAAATGATAATCGGAAGTCTGGGGGTAACAGACATTAATCTTCTAAGAAAGACGTTTTCAGTAGTTTGTAAGTTTGACGTATTACAATGTCCCCAAACCCCAGCCCCATACAAGATGACAGCACAACAGCGAGTGTTATAAACATTAATAATTATTTATGACATATATGACATATAAGGAGTAACTACCTGTTAATCTCCCCTCTTTCACTGACGATATAATGCTGGTAGACGTAGGACAAGATTACCATCCAATCAAGTAAAATATGACAATAAGGTGTTATGCAATCAGGTCAGTGTACATATATATTAAAAGGAAATTTTCATGTAATCTGACCTATGATGGTGAAAAAACAGGGAGTCAAAAAAGCCCAAATCAAATAGTTCTAAAACGTGAAAAAAACAAAATATAATGTAGTCTTAATAGGAATACATCCTAGGAAATTGAATTATTCAGGGCTAGTGAATAAGGAGTAGTTCCTTAACTTCAGGAATAAACTAATCCTTATTGCTTTTTCTTTAGAGCTTTTCATCAGAAAGTGCACAAGAAAATGAGATCTCCAGTACTCCATTGACAAGCCAATCAGATAAGTAACAGATACCATATATGTATATATTGTGCAGCTAGCGTTACCGCCTTTGTAGAAGACTTGGATTCTTTATAGGTTGTTTGTATTTAATTCTTTCTTGCAGGTTTCCAGGAGAGGATAGACCAGTTCCCGCATGATACAGGAGAAACCGATACGGAGTAAGCAGGAATCGAGAAGCCGGCGTTCATCAACTCAGCGAGGAGCCTCAGGACACGGCGAGCGGCGACCTGGAAGCAAACCGGTAGGTAAAGGGTAGGGCGGAAGACATGTGCGTCAACTAGAACGCGCAGCGCTCTTCCACCCGTGCCGCGAAACTTTATTCAGGTTATTGCTCAAGACCCGTCTGCAGATGCGATCGGGAGCAGAGCATAAATACATAATTCTGCGTAATTAAAGTCGAGTTTATTTTTTTATGTTTTATGAAATATTGTTTTTGGAAATAACATTTCTATGCTAGAGGCTACAGGTTTGAAGAGTAATTAGTTGGATCAGCTTGTTGGGGCTATCTGACACCACCCTTTACAACAGTTAACAGAATCCTGCTTTCCAATTAATGACACTTCTTTACTTCATTTCCTGATTGTTAGAAGGTGGTGGTCTTTTGTTATCATGGCCGCTACCACACTCACTGGCCCATTTCTGCCATCAATATAGAGAAAAACGTCAGGGCTGGTGTCCGACTGTCATCATGTTGTACAGCTGTTTGGTCTATTCTAACTCACAAGGTCTTCAGAAAATGGGTGCTTTGCTACTTAGGCATCCCCACAAGTGCAGACCTAAAGCATACTGTGATATCTGCAGGGGCCAACAGTCTCTCACTGGCACCCAGACTGAAGTAATTTACTAAACCAACAAGCTTCTCTCTACTTGTAGATCATAATGTATCTGCTCGATTGTTGGTCCTATTTATAATCCTGGGTGGAAAAGATTACTCCTTGGTCGACAATGATGCTGATTGGAGTAAAACTGTGATGAAAACGGTTGCTATGCTAAATTTAGAGATAAATAATGACTCGGGCATATATGATATTCAATTGTTTTTTTTTCAGATCAGACATTGGCTATTGTCCATTTCAGGAGGTTTTATAACTGTACCATCTCCAACTATAACGTCCCCAAGTTTATACTTTTTGACAAACACAACGGATCATTAAGAAGCCTTAGGACCGGATTTAGAGTTTGGCGCACAGGGGTACTGTAGGAGGCTGGCTTGGTATATGGTGCACACATATTCAAGTGGTGCACCTTGCACTAATCCAGGCAACCCTTATGGTGAATTTTAGTGGTCTTTGATAACCATAGAGAGCTCTCAAAGTAAGAGGTAGCTGTGGAGAGCAGCCTTCAGGCTTATCTTGAAGGAGTGTTAAGCAGCTTGTTTTACCAGCTTAATCTGTAGTGTAAGTTAAATGAAAAAGAACCATACAGTGTTAATATAAAAGTACTTCTATTTATTACACAATATATATATTCCAGCATTTGTAAAGCGCGCAGCTACCTCCAGAGAGGTGTCCCGGCGCTGGGGGCCGTCGGGAAGATTAAGCGAGCTATTGCCCAGAGTCACAAGGGGCTGGGCTAACCTGGCGCCGGGGATCGAACCGTGAGCCCCCGTTTTCGGGAGTCAGCCGCCCTGGCCGCTGCACCACACCTCTTCCCGATGTCGGGAGGTTCAGAAGAGTCGACGGTGACCTTGTCGCTGCAGCTGTGAGGACCTGGCGACGCTGAGGAGGACCAGGAGCCCTGCATGAGTTATCCCACGTTGGATGACGGTGACTAGGTGGTCGGTGTCTGACGGGAGCACCAGCAAGCCTTGGTAGCCACAACTGGTGTGGCAGACGACGAAGGAGCAACGTTGAGACCAACAAAGTCCAAGGGACTCACAAACAGCAGGAGAGTCAGAGCAGGCCCCAAGCAAGCGGGGAGCCCCCTGAAGCAGTAGAAGACTCCCAGGAGGACCCACAGGCCAAAGGCACAGGAGTCGCAAAAGGAACTCGAGCAGCTCACCAAAGATGAAGCACAATGGTGCAGAGGATGCTGTGAGGACGCTGATCTTGGAAGGAAGAGTTGCTGGAGCCTCTTGTAGCCTGAAGATCTCTGGAGTGCAGAGCCAACAAGCCTTGGCAGCGGCAAGTCGATGTGGTGCACAGAGGTTCGGTCCCAGCAGTTCAGAGGAGGGATACTGGCCTCAAAATTGCAGAGAGGACAGGTCAGGCCTCGAGGGAGTTGCAGAACTACTTCCTGTGTTGCTGAGCCTCGGCAAGTCTGTAGGACAACAGGAGCAGCAGACCGGTCAGCTTAGTTGCGGTGCCTGCAGATGCAGGGGAGTGACTCCTTCCCTCCAAGGGAGATTTCTTTGGATGTCCTTGATGCCCATAGGTCTGTTGAAGAACCTGCCAAAGCACAGACACAGACAACGAAGAAGACTTGAAAAACACAAGACCAGAAGCAGCAGGAGTCTTCCCTGGTGCAGTCTCGGTTACTGTCAAAGTCCAATGACGTCCAAGTGTCCAGACGGTCGAAGAGCAACTTAGTTTCAGGCTTGAGTCTTGTCCCACAATGAATCTAAGGAAACACCCACAGGTAAGCCCTTAAGTACCCTAAGGAAAGGGTTGGTACAACTCAGGGGGGAGGGGGGGGGGTCCAGGAGGGACTGGACAGAGGGGAGGATACTATAATGTCCTTTGTCCAGTTTCGCCCCTAAGGCAAGGGCTCCCTGAACTGGCTCAAACTGGAGTATGCACGGAGAGCACCAAATGCACCCTTCAAAGCAGTCTGGTGGCGCTGGCATGGCCACCCACCCCATCCCAATACACTAAGCCCTGTCAGGGAGGTGGTCACACCTCCTTGTGACAGGAAGCCAATTCTACCTTCCCCAGCTCGAGCTTGGTTCAGCAGCAGGAGGGCAGAATTGTGTCTGTGGTTGGCAGCTGCACTAGCTTGCTGGCAGACCATGAAAGGCTGTTACTGGAAGTACAGGGGGGTACCCAAAGGAGTCCCCCAGTACATGGGATCATACTTCCAACACTGGAATCGGTGTTAAGGTATGATTCCAACATGTTTGATACCAAACATGACCGGGTTCAGTGCAGCCACTATATAGTTAGACATCTCATAATGTCGATATCCACTATTATGGCTGATGTCCACTATGTATCAAAATGGCTGATCGCACTTACAAAGCCTGGAGAATCGAATCTGAGGTTTGTAGGGGCGTTCTGCTCATGCAGGGGCACCCTCACACTTAAAACCAATCACCCTGCCCTCAGGACCGAAGAGCCTGCCATAGGGGTGACTTATAGGTTTTAAGTGCAGTGACCTCAGTTATAAGGAAACCTATATCTGTCGTGAGAGGTGCAAGCACCAACTCATACAGGCTGCAATGGCAGGCTTGTAGTCGCAGTTTAAGTGGACTCCCATGGGTGGCACAATACATGCTGCAGCCCATGGGAGACCCCTGGTGTTCCTATGCCCTAGGTACCTTAGTACCATATACTAGGGACTTACAAAGGTACACCAGTAGCCAATTGTGGATTTTCAAAAGTACTTACCGTGGTCAATTTAGGGAGAAGGCACAGTGACTGGGGTTCTGATTAGCAGGGTTCCAGTCAGACTAGGTCACAAACACCGTGACCCCAAGCGAAAACTGGGGGTAACCATGAAAGCAGATCCTACTTTCCTACAGGCACTCTGTCAAAAATGTGAGGGAGTATCCTGCCCGCCAAAGCATCGGTCCCCCTGGCTCATCTAGAGTCGAGCAGACTTCCAGATTTCTAATGACGATGCCCCATGGACATCTTCCTCCAACGGCTCAATTGAGTGAGGCCTGTTGAAGGAGGGACATAATACCATCAGCCCTATTTAGAGTTGCGGGTGTGATGACTATTTTTCCTGTCCATCACTGCCAGGTAAAACCTAACAGTGAGGGCTAGGAAAAAATATCAATCATCCTCACACCCTTCACGAAAACTCCTAGGGTGTGGGTGTCATTAGTTTGTTTTGGTTTTTGAATAACAAAAACATTTGAAAGGTTTGGTGTACATTTGTCAGAACCAACAGTGTAAATACACTAAACCTTTTGCTCATTGAAAGTAATTGCTGTGACTGCAGTTCCTTTCATTGTACAGAGCTGTCCGCGGGGCTGACTGACCACTCTAAATATGGCGTCCATCTCGATGGGCACTACTCCGTACACCAGACTCTAAATCAACCCCTTATTTCCTTCTGTCTCTGTCAATGTTCTTGATATGCTGGTCCTACCCGGGGTTCTAGGTCTAGCATTTTACTTTAAGTCAGTCATTGATGCGCGCACTGGAGTGACTTAGTAGTGTTTTAGTCCACCATTTGTATTCAGGAAAAACCATGGCATTATCAGATATAAATCTGGTGTTTCCTATATCCCCTTTAAAGGTTCTAATGAGCTGTCTCAGTAAGTGGGTTATTAAATGGACATCTTCATAAAGTACCTCGGCATACAACCTGCCTCCCTATACTGGCTAACTAATACTTACTAATTTCAATAGACTTTTTATTTTGTTACTTTTAATTATGCAATTCTGTTGTTGAGGGGAAGGACATGTGGGTTGTTTAAGAATATAGCAAGATAAAGTATGATATGGGATCAAGATGGTTTTGAATAAATGTAGAACACAGATGTGGTTTGGCCAAACCACATCTGTGTTGCCAAGTTTTTCTGAGGGCCATTTTTCAAATTGTTTTTTTGTACCCTGATATACGATTCTAAACCAATAATATAGAGATCAAAAAGGTACCCCACTTGTGTGAGTGAGCCTATTGCTGTGCACAGTAGTAAAAGCCCCAAAATGCCCTGTGAAAACGTGAAGAGTTTTGTATTAAATTACAATCTTAGAATTTAGGTGACTGTGTTTTGGCCTTGGATCAGCCAGCATCCAAGGAAACTTTACAACCGCAAATATTTCTGAATACTACACTCCTGGAGGATTTCAGTGCGGTGTGGTTTGCATACATACCACTGCTTTTTCTTTACCAGATTGCACTACAAACCTCAAACCTTGACTGAAATAACATAATTTCATATTTCTGAACCAGAAAGTTCCAGAGTCTGCATTGAATGACATTTCTACCAGCATTTCCCCATTTCTCTGAATAAAAATGATACCCCACTTGTCCTTGCGCAGGATAAGAAAGGCCCAGAAATGATTAATGAAACCATCTTGAATTTTTCTATAAACATAAATCAATTCTTGGGATATCGGTACCCTGAAGTATTTGGGACCAGGGTTGGCTAGTACCCAGGGAAACCCACAAACCCCAGTCATTTCTGAAACCTATGTAACCCATGGAGTCTAGAAAGGTGTTGCTTACCAGGATAGCTTTATTTTTCTTTCCCGGAATGCCTTGCACACTGACTTTTCACACATTTATGTGCGGTAAAAATATCAAACTCTGTAGGAAATGACAAGCGTCCAACCAGCATTTCCTCACTTTTTCCAATAAAAATGTTACGCACTTTTGTGGGTGGGCCTATGAACCAGTCTAGGAAATACACTGAAACGTACTGTGGGAATTGCAAGAATTTTGCTTTTGACTTAGAATCCCTTCTTGGGATGTGGGTAGCTGGGAAATTAGGGCCCAGGATCAACCACCACACAGGGAAGCCTACCAACAGCAAACTTTTCTGAAAACAAAAGATCAAGAGGAATCCAGAATGGTGTAGTTTCCTTTGATCCCAAAATATTGTTTTTTTTACCCAGAATATCCTGTAAACATAATAAAAATGCCTAAAACATCCAATTTCCTTTGAATGTCCATTTTATGATAGCTGCAGTATGTGGGCCTGGGGTTAGCAAACACCCTGGGAAACCTATCATCCAAAGACATTTCTGAATACTAGACACTTGGAGGAGTCCAGGATGGTATGGCTTGCATTGATCGACCACATTTACTTACCCAGAATGCTCAAGAAATGACAAAGGAAGATTGGAAAAGAAATTACTTATATTTATGTGGCAGAAAAGTCCAGATCTTGCAGCCAGTAGCAGCAAAGGTTCTTCCAACCTGCATTCTCAAACATCTCCAAATGAAATTGGTACCCAACATTCGTGGGTGTACTTAACATACCAGACAGGAATGGATCCAATCTGAGACAATGTGAAGTCAATGTAGTGTCAATGTTGCCATCACATGGTTACAGTCTTGGCATGTTCCTGTCATGTTCTTTAGGCCCACCCACACATATTGGGCTCTGTTTTTCCGTGGAGAAATGTGAAAATACAGGATTGTAATCCTTTTGCCAGTAGGTGGAGGTTCCTGAGATTTCTGTTACATAAATATGGGGAAGTTTTGTTTTTAACATATACTTTGATATTTGGAAGGCATTCTGGATAAGAAGAACCTTCTGGGATCCATGCAAATCATAACACCCTGGATTTCCTTTAGCCTCTAAGTTTCAGAAATGACCAGGGTTGGTAGGGTTCCCTAGCAGCTACATAATCTATAATATTTTACATTGTGAGCTTCATGATCAATAATGTGTTAGTATTTAACTTTGTATTGGCACATGATGCAAGAACCCAAGCTGGCTTCTTGTATATATTGCATGGCTATAAAATCTAGATCTACTGTTAGTTTTGCTCTAACTGGATTCTTTCATATATTTGTGTATGAAGTGTATTGAGTCTCCCAAAAACTAAATTTGTTTTTGATCTGCCTTGCTGTTTAGAGATAACTAGGGAACCACACAGCTTGAAATTCAAGGGCTTTCTAGACGTTTTCAGAAGGGATCACCTCTACTGCTTGGGAAAGGGGAATAAAATCTACAGGGAGCGTGACCATGTCAGAGATTGCATTAGAAATATCAGGACTGGAGCGAGGTTTTACTCCTTTTCCAGACGCACAGCATCCTCCATAGTTATCACAAATATACCAAAAAAATGTCCATGTTCAAAAACAATTTATTCCATGTAATCCAAAAATTCCTTTGCTTGTTTCTTTCTCATTTCACATGTGTGACTCTTATGTTTTTCCAAAGTTTCTCATGCAGCAGATATACCAATCCAGGCCTTTTTCTTATAATACCCAATGCATTTCGGGCTGTTAATATCCCTTCTTCAGGTGTTCACTACAAGTAAAAAACATTGTCATTAGATTCAATAATCAGACCTCTATGCATGCAAATATAATACTTGTAACATTGTGCACAACACTAATACCATGTTTTGCAACTGACCCGTAACCAGCGTTTTCCCTCTAAAAGCGCAACAGCACGCTACGAAAATGTACCTGAACAAGCCTCCCAAACTCCAACACCCTGTAATGTTTACCTCCCTGTTTACGTTTGAAATCACCAAGACATTCCCCCTCAACCAATGCTCACACTACCTTCAATTTACACGATACCTGCGTATAAAAATAACATAAACGTACTCTTGTGGCTTCATGACCTCTTTCAGTGTGAACTTCTTCCCGACACAGTCTTCTCCTCCTGTAAAACAGTGTTCCTTTCGCTCCTAACCTCCCCTTCTTTTTACTCATATGGCGTTGCTCCACCCTCGAAATCAACCAATCGCAACAACCAAACTACTTTGGTACCTACCCCTGATGACTACCAACCCCATAATTCACTGCTTCTATCACTTAATTAGCCCGAACCTACTCCTCCCTCAATTATGCGTGATTTCACTAACCCATTCACGGTTGGCAGAACCTCCCCAAGCAACTCAATAAAATACCCCGCCCTTCCCACTGATGTTATCTAACTCGCCGATTCTTCGATATTCCAAATCTTATTTGCAAACATGAAAATGTTGTTAAACATATTTTGCAATGTTCAAAAATAAAAGTATTATGTCACGTGATATTGGTGTATTCATAGCCCAAACATAAAAGTAATATGTCACTTAATATTGGTATATACATAGTCCAGAATGAATCCATCCATTTGATTATGTAACAAAGTTCCTTAATTTCCATTCCTGGGATGTGATATTATTATATCGTCTCACATGTGATTTAGTATCCATTTTTTCTTCTTTACCAATGATCCTGTGGGTGCAACTACTCAGTAGGACAGTCAAGTAGTAATTACAAAGAAAAGTGATGTAGTGCACACCTAGTTTTTCCAGGTCTTTAACTTTATCGATGGTTCAAACTGTTTGCGTGCAGCCTGGAAAGCGTGATCTACCCTGGTACCACGCACTAGTAGAAATATCAGGACTGGAGCGAGGTTTCACTCCTTTTCCAGACGCACAGCATCCTCCATAGTTATCACAAATATACCGAAAACTTGTCCATGTTCAAAAACAATTTATTCCACGTAATCCCAAAATTCCTTTGCTTGTTTCTTTCTCATTTCACATGTGACTCTTATGTGTTTCTTGTAACATTGTGCACAACACTAATACCATGTACCTGAACAAGCCTCCCAAACTCCAACACTTCACTGAAAGAGGTCATGAAGCCACAAGAGTACGTTTGTTATTTTTAAACGCAAGTATCATGTAAATTGAAGGTAGTGTGAGCATTGGTTGAGGGGTAATGTCTTGGTGATTTCAAACGTAAACAGGGAGGTAAACATTACAGGGTGTTGGAGTTTGGGAGTCTTGTTCAGGTACATTTTCGTAGCGTGCTGTTGCGCTTTTAGAGGGAAAACGCTGGTTACGGGTCAGTTGCAAAACATGGTATTAGTGTTGTGCACAATGTTACAAGTATTATATTTGCATGCATAGAGGTCTGATTATTTAATCTAATGACAATGTTTTTTACTTGTAGTGAACCCCTGAAGAAGGGCTATTAACAGCCCGAAATGCATTGGGTATTATAAGATTGATGACTGAGGATGATTTATGTTTTCTTGCGTGCTCCAGAAAAAGGCCTGGATTGGCATATCTGCTGCATGAGAAACTTTGGAAACACATAAGAGTCACACATGTGAAATGATAAAGAAACAAGCAAAGGAATTTTTGGATTACATGGAATAAATTGTTTTTGAACATGGACAAGTTTTCGGTATATTTGTGATAACTATGGAGGATGCTGTGCGTCTGGAAAAAAAGTTAAACCTCGCTCCAGTCCTGATATTTCTACTAGTGCGTGGTACCAGGGTAGATCACGCTTTCCAGGATGCACGCAAACAGTTTGAACCATCGAAAAAGTTAAAGACATGGGAACACTAGGTGTGCACTACATCGCTTTTCTTTGTAATTACTACTTGACTGCCCTACTGAGTAGTTGCACCCACAGGATCATTGGTAAAGAAGATAAAATGGATACTAATTCACATGTGAGACGATATAATAATATCACATCCCAGGAATGGAAGTTAAGGAACTTTGTTACATAATTAAATGGACGGATTCATTCTGGACTATGTATATACCAATATTAAGTGACATATTACTTTTATGTTTGGGCTATGTATATACCAATATCACGTGACGTAATACTTTTATTTTTGAACATTGCAAAATACGTTTAACAACATTTTCATGTTTGCAAATAAGATTTGGAATATCGAAGAATCGGTGTGTTAGATAACATCAGTGGGAAGGGCGGGGTATTTTATTGAGTTGCTTGGGGAGGTTCTGCCAACCGTGAATGGGTTAGTGAAATCACGCATAATTGAGGGAGGAGTAGGTTTGGGCTAATTAAGTGATAGAAGCAGTGAATTATGGGGTTGGTAGTCATCAGGGGTAGGTACCGAAGTAGTTTGGTTGTTGCGATTGGTTGATTTTGAGGGTGGAGCAACGCCATACGAGTAAAAAGAAGGGGAGGTTAGGAGCGAAAGGAACACTGTTTTACAGGAGGAGAAGACTGTGTCAGGAAGAAGTTCACACTGAAAGAGGTCATGAAGCCACAAGAGTACGTTTATGTTATTTTTATACGCAGGTATCGTGTAAATTGAAGGTAGTGTGAGCATTGGTTGAGGGGGAATGTCTTGGTGATTTCAAACGTAAACAGGGAGGTAAACATTACAGGGTGTTGGAGTTTGGGAGGCTTGTTCAGGTACATTTTCGTAGCGTGCTGTTGCGCTTTTAGAGGGAAAACGCTGGTTACGGGTCAGTTGCAAAACATGGTATTAGTGTTGTGCACAATGTTACAAGTATTATATTTGCATGCATAGTGGTCTGATTATTGAATCTAATGACAATGTTTTTACTTGTAGTGAACCCCTGAAGAAGGGCTATTAACAGCCTGGAATGCATTGGGTATTATAAGATTGATGACTGAGGATGATTTATGTTTTCTTTCGTGCTCCAGAAAAAGGCCTGGATTGGCATATCTGCTGCATGAGAAACTTTGGAAACACATAAGAGTCACACATGTGAAATGAGAAAGAAACAAGCAAAGGAATTTTTGGATTACATGGAATAAATTGTTTTTGAACATGGACAAGTTTTCGGTATATTTGTGATAACTATGGCGGATGCTGTGCGTCTGGAAAAGGAGTGAAACCTCGCTCCGGTCCAGAAATTTCTACTAGTGCGTGGTACCAGGGTTGATCACGCTTTCCAGGCTGCACGCAAACAGTTTGAACCATCGAAAAAGTTAAAAACATGGAAAAACTAGGTGTGCACTACATCGCTTTTCTTTGTAATTAGAGATTGCATTAGGACAGAGATCCAAAAGATGCTGGAGTTGGGAGTAATTGAACCCTCAGATAGCCCTTGGGCTAGCCCAGTCGTCCTAGTACCCAAACCTCACACCAAGGGTGGAAAAAGAGAGATGAGGTTTTGTGTAGACCACAGAGGCCTCAATGCAGTCACTAGGACTGATGCTCATCCAATTCCCAGGGCAGATGAGCTCATAGATACTGTGGCCTCAGCCAAGTTTCTGAGCACATTTGACCTGACTGCTGGCTACTGGCAAATCAGACTAGCTGAAGATGCCAAGCCAAAAACAGCATTCTCAACCACTAGTGGGCATTATCAATTTATTGTGATGCCCTTTGGTCTGAAGAATGCACCTGCCACATTTCAGAGGCTAGTGAATAAAGTCCTAACAGGTCTGGAAGCCTATTGTACAGCATTTCTAGATGATATAAATGTCTTTAGTTCCACCTGAGAGGATCACCTGGTCTACCTCAGAAATGTTCTGGAGGCCCTGCAAAAGGCAGGCCTCACTATCAAGGCCACTAAGTGCCAGATAGGGCAGATCAAGGTTGTGTACTGGGACCACCTGGTAGGTGGAGGCCAGGTTCAGCCATTGGAGAGCAAAATCCAGACCATTTTGGACTGGGTTGCTCCCACTACCCAGACTCAGGTCAGAGCTTTCTTGGGCCTGACTGGGTACTACAGAAGATTTGTAAAGGGGTGTGGGCCCAGTGTGACTCCCCTGAATGATCGGACATCAAAAAGAATACCCAAGAAAGTTCAGTGGACAGTAAGCTGTCAAAAGTCATTTGATGCCCTCAAGCAGGCCATTTGCACCGCTCCCATTCTGCAAAGTCCTGACTACTCTAAAACTTTCATTGTCCAGACAGATGCATCTGAGATATGGGTAGGGGCTGTGTTATCAGAACTTAATGCAGAGGGCCAGGATCAACCAGTAGCTTTTATCAGCAGAAGGTTGACCCCCAGGGAGAAACGTTGGCCAGCCATTGAGAGGGAAGCCTTTGCTGTGGTCTGGGCCTTGAAGAAGCTGAGGCCATACCTGTTTGGCACTCACTTCACTGTTCAGATAGACCACCAGCCCCTCTTATGGCATAAACAGATGAAGGGTGAATATCCCAAACGTTTGAAGTGTTCTATTTCCCTACAGGGGATGGACTATACAGTGGAACATAGACCTGGGAGTAACCATGCCAATGCAAATGGACTCTCCAGCTATTTCCACTTAGAAAATGAAGACTCAACTGGGCAACGTTAGTCTCATCTCTTTACTTTTGAGGGGGTTGTGTATGAAAGTACGATCTGCTTCTATGGTTACCCCCACGTTTTGCTTGATGTAATGCTGTTTCTGACTAGTCTGACTGGGATCCTGCTAATCAGGACCCCAGTCTCTCTGCTTTCTCCCCTAAATTGTTATGGTAAGCACTTAGGTACATTCCAGATTGGATACTGGGGCACCTTTATAAGTCCCTAGTATATGGTACTAAGGTACCCAGGGCATAGGTACTCCAGAGATCCCCCATAGGCTGAAGCATGTAATATGCCACCTATGGGAGACCATTCAAACTATCACTACATGCCTGCCATTGCAGCCTGTGTAAGCTGGTGCTAGCACCACTTACAAAAGATATAGGTTTCCCTATATCTAGGGTCACTGCACTTAAAACCTATGTCACCCCTACTGCAGGCCTTTTCAATCCTGAAGGCAGGGTGCTCGGTCGTTGTGAGGGTGCCCCTGCATGAGCAGGACACCCCTACAGCCTTCGGAGTCCATTCTCCCGGGTTGTAAGTGAGACAGCCATATAACATATAGAGGGGCACCGCATCATTACGCGATGACCATCTCAAAACTGGCTGTAATGAACCCTGTCATGTTTGGTATCAAACATGTTGGAATCATACCCCTACACCGTAAATGGTGTGGAAGGTATGATCCCAAGCACTGTAATGGCCCTCCATTAGGTCCTCAGTGCTCCCGGTACCAGTCTTCTAGACCCAGACAGCACAACATGGCTGCTGCCGACCAGAGACACGATTCTGCCCTCCTGCTGCTGAGCCAAGCACGAGCAGGTGAAGGCAGAGCAATAGGAATCCTGTCACAGGGAGCTGTGATCACCTCCCAGACAGGGTTTAGTGTATTGGGGCCGGGTGGGAACGCTTGCCAGCACCACTCAGTCTGCTTGAGGGGCACATTTGGTGCCCTCCTTGCATATTACAGTTCAAACCAGCTCAGGGAGCCGTTGGCTTCTGTTCTGGCACAAAACTGGACAAAGGCCATGGGAGTATCCTCCCCACTGTCCAACCCCTCCCCTGGGAGGGAACCATGAATCGTCACAACCCTTTCCTGAGGGAACTTAAGGGCTTACCTGAGGGTGGGTCCCTAGATTAGTCGAGGGATGTGATTCATTTCAGACACTATTTCAACTTCGACCATCTGGGCACTCTGGACTTCGCTCTGGGCATCAAGGCTGCAACCGGGAAGACTCCTGCTGCTCCTGATCTCTTCGCCCTGCTCGTCTGCTGCAATGTCCATGCCTGTGCTCCATACAATAAACCTTCCAAGGCCTGTGGGCATCTGAAACACCTGGAGGAATTTCCCTTGAAGTGAAGGAGTCACTTCCCTGCATCTGCAGGCACCGCAACTAAGTTGACCGGTCTGCTGATCATGAGCTCCCACGGACTCTAAAAGGCTCAGCAACACAGGTGATAGTTCTTCACATCCCTCGAGGCCTGCCCTGTCCTCTCACCAAGTTTGAGGCCAGTATCCCTCGTCAGAACGGCAAGAACCGAACCCCTGTGCACCGCGTGGACTTGCAGTTGCAAAGGCTTGTTGGCTTCCTTCCACCAAGATCTTCGAGCTCCAAGTAGCCCCAACCTCAAGCATCTCGAGTGACCAAGATCTTCATCCTCACCGCATCTTCTTGCATCGTGAGCTTGCATCTTTGGTGAGCTGCTCGAGGTCCTTTTGCGACTCCAGTGCCTCTGGCCTGTGGGTCCTTCTGAGGGTCATCTTCATATTCTTTGGGCTCCCCTGATTGCTCGGGCCTGCCCTGACTCCCCTCCTTGTGGTGAGTCTCCTGGACCTTGCTGGTCCGGACATTGCACCTTCTTCAACTTCCACGTTGGTTGCAGTTGCCAAGGTTTGTTGGTGCTCCCGCCGGACACCGACCCCTCAACTGTTGATATCCGACGTGGGACAGCTCGTGTACGGCTCCTGGTCTTCCACAGCATCGCCAGGTTCACACAGCTGCAGTTCCAAGGTCACCGTCAGCTCTCCTGCAACACCCGACATCGGTGGGCATTCATTTTCCGTGCCTCCTGGTCACTCCTGAGTGGCATAGACTCTGTCCCCTCTGCTTGCAGGTTCTTCACATCTTGAATCCACCTTTGGGTTCCACCGGACACTTTCACCTTCTCCAGCAGCAGCATCTTTCCGAAGTCCTCAATTGAGTTCAACAGCGGTTCCCGACGCCACTTCACACCCATGCACCCGGCTTCCCTGGGGCAGGTAGCCTGGTTCCTAAGGTATCCACTGGTGGGGTGGCTTTCCAACCTTCTGTCTTCTACGGGGTTTCTTCAGGGTTTTCTTTAAATTTGCAACTGCAACTTGTATCGATCACGTGGTTGTGTTTCCACTTAGCACACGACCTCTGTGGGGCTCCTAGTTACTTACTTCGGGTGGTTCCTTGGGTCCCCAACACTTCTACGTCTTCTGGGTACAGCCTTGACTCGAGTCATGGTTCGCATTCCACTTATTTAGTATATGGTTTGGACCAATAGCGACCGCTGTGTATTAAGTACTACTTACCTGTTTCTATCGTAAAGTATTGTGTGCATTGTGTATATCTCCGGGTAGGAGATATCTGTACTTGTTAGTGAGTGTCTTATAATAAATACATATTTTTATAAATACACTGTGTGGTTCTTTTTCACTTAATCTATACTTATAAGAATATGTTCTGTTAAAACAAGCTGCTTTACACTCCTTCTGGACTAAGCCTGAAGGCTGCTCTCCACAGCTACCACTTAGAGAGCTTTCTAAGGTTGTCTAAGACCACCATAAGGGTTGTCTGAATCAGTGCAAGGTGTCCACTTACATAAGTGTACATCATATACTGAGCCAGCCTCTCACACGGGATGTCTACCTTAATGAGCATGTCGCTAAATGTATCTTGTATCTGTTCTATTTTTATTGATAGATGGCAGACCGGGGTGAGGTTGTCATTGGAACTGGGTGACTGCATTTTTTGTAGCATTTCATCGTTAAAGTCTTCGAGTGTAGGCTGTCCGTGCTTTTGCTTAAGTTGGCTGTGTGTCTCCATTTGTCCCTGTTTGAGAGGGCAAAGGGGCATGAAAAGTCTTTTTCACAGCTCCTGAATTGCCTGGCTGGGCTGCCCTGCCCTCGTGCTGAGATGAGGTATTGCGGAGTTGCAACTGCTCATGGTGGTTTCGAAATTGGCTGTGGAGGTTTTGCTGGTTGTCGTTGAGAGAACTGAGGGATTCAGTGTGCGAGCCGTGGCTCATTGTGTGTGATGTCTGGGATGCGGTGTCAGAGTCTTCATCTATTTTCCTTTCTCTTGCAACATTAGTTTGGGCTGGTGTAAGTTTTAATATGAATTGTGCATCTATTTGACCTGCCATCCCCTGTGCTACAGCGTCTATCAATGGCCTCGGGCTACTAATGTGTTGCAGTGTTCGTGTCGGTTCTGATATGTCAAGGTCTATTAGGGGAGGTGGTAGAAGAGAGTCGTCTGGTACATCATGAAAGCCAGTGGTTGGCAAGTCATTTGAAGTTGGAGCTATGTCTGAGAGAGTGATAATATTAGGGTACATGCCGCTCACATGATACGCAGGTGGGGCCGTAGGCACGCTTATTGGCTGGATATTTTCTTTAAAGATGCGCCACAATGCTAGGGTGTCTATGCGCTTTTGAAGCTTGCTGCCTGTGTATTTAGCCTCCAGGAAAGTAGCAGCATGGTCCAGTATAGTACGGTCAAATGTGCCTTCGTGTGAGATTCTTTGTGTGCTTGTGTAGCTCCCTGCAGTGTTTAATGATTCGCTGCTCTTGCCCTGCGAAGGTTTTCAGCACGTTGCAGTGGAATAGCCATAGTGACCTCTTTTTATAGGGCTCTTGTGTGTAGCTGGGAAAAGTAGGCAAGGACTTTTGTCAGCCTTATGTGGTTTTCTCGTCTGGTGTCAATGACTCAAACCTGGAATACAGTTAGTAGAACGGCGCTAGTTAAAGGTGTTGCTGGGAGAAATGAAGGTTCTCTCTGGGAAAAGCCTACAATGTGGTCTTAATGAGATACACAACAATCTGTGGCGCTGGGAACTCTACTGATGTCACGTTCATTCCCTAGTCTTCCAGGTGTTGTAGGGCTCTTTCTATGTTACGTTCTGCGTCCTGCTCTGCAGGCGATGCTAGAGGGCGTGAGAGGAGATAGTTAATCAGGCATTCTGGGTAGATGTAGTCCAATTCTGGGGCAGACAAGGGTTCCTCTCCCTGCGGCTGACCCTTTGTGCCTGGTGAGTTGGACTCCTGGGATTCTTTTTGTTCTACAGTGTTGTCGGAGTGATATGTGGGTGTAGTTTGTGTCTGAGGATGTGCTGTGTAAGTGGTGAGCTTCCTCTACTGACCCCTCCAAAATGTAGGATACTGTAAGAGAATTCCACCAATTTTGGGACCTGGTTGGGGAAACAGTGGAATACAGGGAGCCTCAGCACTTAAGGAACCCACTGAGCTATTTGGCCAAACTAGGTTCGGGCAGGGAGAGTCCGGCAATAATGGACTTGCACAGGGGAGTGTGTGGTTAGCGCACTACACCGGGAGTCCTGTCAATCTGAGGAGTGACACACTCACCACTCGAGTTGTTGATATGTCTACTCCTAGGATATCCCAGGCAGTTGACAGAATATCACTTTGATGTGAGGTAATTGGTGCTAGCGTGTCTTGTTGACTATTGAAGAAGGCAATCAATCAATCAGGGCAACAGGTCTGTTGTGTAATATATGCAGAATTACTTCCGTCCTCTCTCTACCCTCCTGATGACTCATAAGAAATTGTCTTTTTAGTGCAGTTTACCTGCCTTTATTTACAGTGAATTTATTATAGAGAAGTGAGTTTGGCTGTCTAGGTGCTATGAGCTGTATTTAGGAGCAACATTTATTTTTGCCTATTAATGTAAAAAGGGGCTTTATTTTATTCACAGTCTAACGTGCCAATTGTTGAGCCTGTTCAGTGTTTTCCTAGAGGGCTTTATTGAAAGAAAGTGGGTATTTAAGTTAGTGGCTGAAACGTTCTGATATTTTAATATTTAGGCTGTTTATCAAGGGCTTAGTGGGCGAGATGACAGATGGTATTTTGAGCCCTGTTCACACAGTTATTTACTTAATTATATATCACAGTCAAACTAAGGTCTATAAATCATTTTTAAATGAACATGCAAAACAATAGGATACACACACACACTGGCAGGGTGGACTACTCCAATATTCACACACAATATATACACATTTTACAATCCTGCATTATATTCACGCTAATAATATTCGCACAATTTATACACTTTTTTTTGCATTTCTGGATTATATCTCGCTATTGTGAATCACAAAATTCAAATGCAAATAGCGTAACACTGTGTCCATGCACAAGACACCAATCATGCGAGGAAGCAAAGTATAGTCACTTGAAAACACAGAAAAATCATGATCTGCCCAAAGAGAAAGACAGCAGCTTATTTAAAAGTCAACAACTTCTTTTAAAAAGCAATTATTTCCAACCTACACAATGGTCATTATTAGTCAGAGACAGAACGAAAGAAAGAGTTCATATGTTATGCGGAATCAGTAAATAGCAATAAATAACTTTCTCTTGAACTTTGAGAACCAGAAAACCACAATAAGCCTTGCTTTGCAAGGAAAGCTTTCGAAACTGAAGCACTTCCTCTTATTTGACTACAAAGACAGAAACGATGCAATATAGTGCACAATGCGACAAGCTAATGGGCGTGCCCCTTTCCCTGTGTCGACAGATCGAAAAACGTTGGTATTGTAACCCTTTACATCCGTAAAAGCTGAGTGACACAATGCTGTGTTGTGATTGGTTTTGAACGTCCTGGTTGGACGCTCACCAGGGATTGGGAGCCTGGGCTTGCTCTCCATGCAGGTTGTAATGCAGCCTGCATGGAGAACAGGGAAAGTGTGCATGACTGGTTTAGGCGGCCCGAGATTGCCGACCAAACAGTCATTGGACACTTAGGAGTAGGCAAACCACTCATCGCCTGCCCTGCTCGTGAGCAGAGCAGCCCCGCCCACCTGCCTGCCCACAAAGCAGCAGGAAGCATAAAATGATGATAACTTAAAGTTATTATCATTTTATGCTTCTTCTTTGCACTGCTTAAAAGCAGTGGGGCGTTGCTCCTCCGTCATAGCGGAGGAGCCGCCTCTGCAGGTGGATGCAACTGTAGCAGCTTGTGGACGCATAGACAGAGCATCATCGAGCCAAAAACCCAGGTTTTTAACTTTGGGAGAGGAGTAGGAACAGTCCCTAAACATACAGGCCAATACTCAGGGCCCCAAGACTGAGAGTTCCTACCCACAATCAAAAACTCGTTTTTATCACCATTCAGTTTAAGCGAGTTGTCTCCCATCCAAGAGGCGATCCGTCTAAGACTGAGGTTCATCAGCTCAGAATGGTGCTCCTGAAGGGACGACAGCGAAAAAATAATTTGAGTGTCCGCATACGAAAAAAGCGGCATACTGCACCTATTCACCACGTCTGCTAATGGGCGCACGTAAAGATTAAACTGCAGGGGACTCAGTGCAGAGCCCTGAGGTACACCCGAGGACAGGGTATAGGTCTCAGACCTAGAATGAGATGAGAAGACTTGGATTGATCTATCTTTCAGAAATGAAGTCAGTGACGCAACGGCAGTACCCTCTAGGCCAATTGTTCTCATTCTGTCCACCAGGATAGAATGGGACACTATTTCGAAGGCCGCACTCAGATCTCGCAGAACCAAAGCAGCTGTGCTGCCCTCATCCAGAAGACGTTTTAGATGTTTTGTGGCTCCTAAAAGGCCGGTCTCCATACTATGACCCCTTCTGAACCTGGATCGAAAAGGGTGAAAACGTTGCTAGGCTTCTGCAAAGGTAGTGAGGCATGCATTCATATGTTTTTCTAGAATTTTGGCAAAAGGGGGCAACAAAGAGATGGGTCTGTAATTTGCCCATTTAGTAGGATCAAGATTGGGTTTCTTTAAAAGAGGGAGGACCATAGCATGCTTCCATGACTGTGGAATATGGCCATCATAGATCGAGCAAGTGAGTAGATCTATTACAACTTGTATCAGGTCCGTGTCAAAGAGCTCCAGCTTCGCTGGAGGAAGCGGATCTAAGGGAGAGCCTGATTTAATAGAACGTAAAATGGACAAAAATCCATCGTGATCTAGCAGCGGCCAAGTCTCCATTTTTTTAACCGTACTAGGCATGTGATGAGAGGATAGCAGGTTCGGTGAAGGAGATGGCTGGAGAGCATTATCCACTTCCTCTCTATGTAAGCCTGATCTCACATTATCCTGTAATTGTGCTTGAATGGTGATTACCTTATTTACAAAAAAACGTGCTAGCTCTGTACATTGAGACTGAGACAAAAGAAAAACAGGAGACCGTTTACTAGGTTCAGACAATTCTTTAACTACATCGTAAAGAGTCTTGGAACAGTTCTGCGCCTTTGTGATTTTATCTGAGTAATAAGATGCTTTCGCAAACCTACAAAGGGCATGATATTTCTTAATGGCAGTTTTATAATCAAGTTAAGCTTCCAGCTCAAAGGTTTTTCTCCAGAGTCTTTCAAGGCCTTTGCATTTATTTTCTCGAGATGAAGCATATTATTAAACCAGGGGGACGGTGGTCGCAGTTAAAGGGAGAATAGACTCCAGGGCCTCCCTAATCCAAAGAGCAACTAGAGAGTGGTCAGCATCAGTGTTCTGCTTTAAATCAGGTTTGGAGTTGCAAAGTAGAGTGTTAAGAGCTGGGGCATCTAATTTGCACCAGTTCGTAAACTTGGCCTTAAGTTTGGGGGGGCCTGCTGAAGATTGATGAGATTTCCTAATTGGAAAAGAAATGGCCAGATGGTCAGACTAAGAAAGTGGAAGTGGTGCTGCTGTTAAAAGACCATCTACATTGGAGAAGATGGGATCCAACAGATGCCTTGCCTCATGAGTGGGAGTAGAGTTACAAAGAGCCAGATTGAGAGCACTCAAGTCTTCAATAAAAGTGGTGCCTAGCGCACTGTTTATTAACAAATTACATTACACCTGGAATTTAACAAACAAGGGAACAATGGTGAAGGTAAAATATAATAAATGTAAGGAAGTGAATGAGACAGCTAGAGCGTGAAATGCTAGAAAATAGAGGCTGTAAGGTGCAGAAACATTGAAAGCAAAAGACTGATACATTATGAATTATTAGAAATTATTTGTATGATATTTTTGCAATAACTATATTTGAAGATAAATGAAATATCGATTGCTGGTACAAAAAAAAGTTATTGTTTTAGAAAAAAAAAATTGTTTGTATAAAACACCCATGGAAACAAAATATAAAGTGTACGCATTGTAATAGAGATATAGGGGCATATTTGCAATGAAGTGACGCAGCGCTGCAAGCAATTTAGCTGCGCCGTGCTGCATCATATCAGAAATGCAGGAATGCGCGGTGTTCCCTTGTGTTCTCCCTTGTGCCGGCGCTAAAAAAGCTACCTAGTGCCGGCACAGGCAACCTTGCACCATAGTGCAATACAGTGGCAGCTGGTGACTGCAAAAAGTGGTGAGGCGGAAGGCCATACACAGAATTGCACTATGCAATTTAGCATAGCGAGCAACCAGATGCCTGATTTTCTCTGGGAAAGTCTGGCTGGGAAGACAGGGTGAACACAGATGTTAATTTTTACACAACTCAATAGTTTTCTTTTATCGACCTAGAGAGGGTGAAAGGCTGAGTGGAGATCATTATCCATATCAGAAAGCTTAGTGGCTGTGTTAATCCATTGAGCCTTCAGACCCAGCTAAGAGGCAAGAGGCCCGAGACTTACCAGATTCATTTCAAACCTTCACCAGTATTACCCGCGGATGTTCAGCACAATTTCTCATCAACGCACATTCATCCATCTACCCATACACTCTCATTCTTCCACTGAACCATATACTCCCACCCACACGCTCACCCATTCTGCTGTTCACCCACTCATTAATACTCATTCACACACTCAATCATACATTCCCACCTAACTACCCTCCCCACCGTTCACCTAATTCACATTGCCTTACCCACTCACTGTTATATTTTCAGTTATTTAAATATGTTATTGAAGGCAGCAGGTTGCATTTCAGTCAACTCATGGTGTTTTAACAAGCTTTCGTCTACTCACTGTATCATTTTCACAGTCATCTACCCAGTTACTCACTCAACTACACACTTAAGATCATTCCCCTACCTACCTACCCACATTCAACAATTATTTCACTTTCTCCCACCTTACATCATTCACTTACTCACTCATATTCACCCGCCCGCATCAAGCTTCCCACTGTCATTGAACTCAATTCATATAACCAGTCGTCACATTTACCTATCTTCACAATCAACCCCCACATTCAATGACTCACCCATTCACATTCACACACCAAACATCACTCATTGAGTAACCAGCAATCTCGTTAATAAAAAGCTACACTAAGTGGATTTGTTAGTGCCTGTTTTATTCTCCCTGCAGGTTACATCTATATGTCTACTGCCACAACAATAAGCACATTTGATCTGCAATGAAGATAAAAGAGTAGTTGTAACATTAAAGAGTTTTGCACTGACCCCATTGGTGCTGCAGAGGAGTCAGCACAGCAGTTAGAAAGGAACAGATTTTTTCTTGTTTATTCCAACTTATATGTGCAGTTTTTTTGAGGCAGCTGCTGATCCGGTCATCTTTTTTTAAAAGGTTACGTTAGGTCATACTCATCAGGATTTCTTTTTTACAGTTTTATTTAGTACTGTAGGTATTTTCTAACCCTTTACATGAGCACCAGTTACATTACACAAGAGCCCAAGGCACGGGGTGACTAAGGGGTTCATTGCGATGGCGGTCGTAGGCACCTCCGCGGTGCTGGCGGAAAACGTCCATTTAGTTACTCCGGAAGTGGCGATCGCAACCGCCATATTACAATGGGCAAAGATAGCCTATTTTCCGTCCGTCACAGAGTTTCCGGATCCGCCCAAAATTTTGTTACGCAACGGTGCCGAAGGGAGCCAATAGAGAAAGCCCACCGTGCGGAATGACGTTCTGACTGCCAACTAGATCACGATGCGTCAAACAGCCCATCAGTACGCGGTGGTAAAACAAGCTCATCTGAGATGGCGGAGGCACAACTGCGGAGAACGAAACTCGAGTCACACACACCTCTACATGTTCCTGCCGTCATGGATCCTGCTCTACAAGCCGTTCCACTGCTGTACCTGATCCACTACCAGCAGATAAGACGCCGTCGTGGTCAACAGCAGAGGCAAGTGCAAAACATCTCCCCGCATGCAAACCCTGTACAACAACAACAGCACACAACGTTCGCGCTGAGATATGTGTCCTGTCCACAATGGAAATTCTGGTGGACACAGGAACATATACCATACTCAAAGTACCCAAGTCTTGGACGTAGGCACATTGTCACCTCAGCATCGGGGGCACCCATCTCCATAGAAATCATGGCATCTAGCCCGGTCGTCGCGGTCACGTCACAGCAGCGGTGAAGCGGCGGAAAAACTTAACCAAATTGTTGCTGAAGTGCAGCACAGTATCCCAGGCTAGCAAGATCCTTATAACAACCTCCACCCCACAAAAAAATATAAAAGAGACTCCAGTCAGCACAACATATCTGCTGCAAGGAGTCATGTGCAGGCACACTGGCTATAGTGACATCTCAGTAGGATCATCATCAAATGTATAGCAACAGGAGTGACAGATGAGGCAAGAGTCTCTTTAAAGGGACAATAGTCATCATTGCAGTCAAATAAGAGTTAATCCACATACAAGGTGGAACAGAGGAGGCCAGAGCAAACAGGGTGTGTATGGGGAGTACACAGTAGTCCAACAAGGTGTGGGATGAGTCAGAGAGCCATGGTAGATGACATATGAAGATAGCCACCACTGCCACATAATCACAGTTCAGCACACACCCTAAGCAGACATTGGTAGGCTCATCACATACAATGCCAGACCATACCACATAATGACAGCCCATACCATGCAACACTGTAGAAATTGTCAGACTCAAACAGCAAACTCAAAGTAAGCACCAGTGTGCATTTGACTCACTTGTGTACTGCTGCACTAAATGTCCCCATGTGAGAATGTCCTGTACATTAACAACACTGACTACACTGCCAGCTTCACAGAACACCTCCACACCATAACTCAACCTCAACAAAGGTAGCACCAACTACAAAGCATTGAATGAATACCAAAATGTCAGGAAGAGTCTATCTTGATAGCAGTAAACTCTGACCTGAGACTCATGACAACCCTCCTCTTCCTCACACCTGCCTTCCACTCATGTGAATAAATGTGAGTAATTGAAGAAATGAAGAGTCACTGTGCAGATTACCAACCTTGAAACAGGTCAGTCTGCATGTTAAGTCCTTGAAACAGCTCACACACTCTTACACTGCCTCATACACAAACTTTAAGTCCGCAGCACTGTATGTGTGATGGTCTATCCTTGCAGGGTCTCCCGCCCACACGCCTTCCTTTAAGGGTAGATACGAAGCAGGGACGTTGATATGGGTGCAAGGTATTTATTTAGTTATTCAGGGTCTAGGTTTATGCAATATAAGTGTTCCAAGGGAGGGTTTCAGTTCTCCTTCTACCGATAACGTCTCGGTTGCAGGGGGTGGGGGATCCTCCTTCACTCCTTGAAGGTCTCAGGCTGTCTTGTCCGGGTTGCGACAGTCGGGGATACAGGTATGCCAACAAAGAAAAGAAAGAAAGGAAATCTTTAGGAACACCGTCCTGTTGCTCTATTTTCAAAAGGGAAGGGAAGTGCACCTCCACCAGTGTCCCTACTCGTGAAGTGCCTAGGTGAGGGGTAGTCAGGGTGCCGTACTTGGTGTGGCCCTCAGCCCTGCCCACCACCCCTTTAAAGTGAATGGATGCGCCCCAGCCACTTGCCTGTACCCACGACCCTCCGGGGCCGTGGCGTGGTGAGATGCGGCCTCCTTCTCTCTCCTCGAAGGGTCGGTCTCGCATGCGGTCACCGGGAAACCGAGTCCCGGGTTCTGTGGGCGGTCCGCCCCGCGGTCACTACTCTCCGACGTCCTCCGCTGTTCCTTCGCCTTCTCCAGTCGCGTCGCACGTCTCTTCCTTCCTCTCCTCCGTCGATCTTCGCTCGCCTTCTCCCATGTCCGTGTTCTCTGTGGCTTTTCTTGGTTCGAGGGGTGTGGCTTCGGTATTCCGAGCTGAGGAGACTAGTCCGTCGCCGCCACTTCCCGTTGGGGTATTCCCGGCGGCCATGTTGGAGTGTCCGGGGCTCCCCACGTCATCGAGGGATGGGGGCTCGGCGGACCCATCACAGTATGATAACAAGTAAACTATCCAAAAGTGGAGGGCACGGTGCAGTAAATGCATGGAGAAATGACTGGCACCATATGTACATTTAATTTAAGAGGTACCACATATGACACTACACCTAGGACATCAATTAATACATGTGTGGCACAGAAAATACAAATGTATGAAAGTTATCATCTGTGCAGTATCACTGTGAACCAACAATGCAAGTAATGCATTGGACCAGAATGAGATGACCTCTCATAAGCCATCCAGTGACCAGCCCCTCATCTGTATTAACTAATATGACATGTGTATGCCTCCAGCACAACACTCATGACTCATGGTGACATTCCCTGGCTGTCAAACGTAACAATAACCTTCACACATACCCCTCACCTACCCATCTTCTCCCTTCACTGCTCTACACCTGGAATCATCTCTGATAAAGGGGAAAATAAGCTCCTATGAGTTCCCTGCTACCCAATGCTACACCCTAGTGTCTATCTAGAAATGTCTGAGGTCCACTCAAGGATGTCTGCTCTAATGCTGAACTCAACGCAATTGCTAAATACATGTATCACAAACCACACCAAAAGAAGTCCAACAAGCATGGCCATGTGCAGAAAAAGAGTGGATAGGGAATGTGATCCCAGACCACCCTGGAACAGATTAAAATTCACCTCTGGCAAACTGCACAGACAGCATAATCCAACCTAATCTAAATAAACAGAAACAAATGACACACATAACCCCAAAGTGTGTGCATCCAGACAAATTGGCCAAAACAGCCATAGACACTCCACCGGTTCCAAAGTGAGCATGGTGTCAGTGTGTTGCACAAGCATTCCCATGCACAATCTTGACAAGTCACTGTTCAAAGATAGAAGGCCATAGCACAATGGTGCACACAAAACAAGCTAATATACAACACTACACATTGCCATATGTGACATGCACACATGAAATGCACAGTACAAATACAACACCCATCTGAATGCATCCAAATACACACACACCTCACACACAATGTCCAGCAAAAACAACATTACACACACATGGACCTGTCAGTAGAAAGAGCCAACACAGGCCAAACACTGCATCCCTCAACAACAAATTCATAACATATGCACATCCAAACACATCCCATAGCAATCTCAGATGTACATCAGGGGGACTCACACCTGGCAAGGACAATGCAACATCCACTGACAGCAGTGCATGCACAGTAAGCAGTGTGTGAGCACCACTAAAATCTGTATCAGACATATTAGATTTCACCACTATGAACTTGAACATCACAAATCATCACAGCACACAGATCACTTCACACTCAGGATGGGTAGCAGTACGTCAGCAAACAGATACACACTTCTGTTATCACCTACTGCTGCCCAACTCAGGCAAACACATATGCATGGAACAAGACTAGAGGACTGTGCTGGAAACTCATCTGTACTGTACATGAGCAACCATTACTGCAATCAAGTAGACTCAAATAGCACATGATAAATTGTTAAACAGTGCTGAGGGGAACAATGGTTCTGGACACAGATCATCCTCACACAGTATAGTGTCACACAATGCAGTGGTGGGGAGGGCCAAACACTGGCATGGCATGGAGGGGAACAGTCTTAGACTGCAGTGGTGTATACAGTAGTATTGTACAGGTGAGGAGTGTACAGAGCAAAAACACATAGATGAGTAACTCACAATGCGTAGGCATCAAATGGTCTTCTTGGGGCTAGTATGACTTTGAATACCACATAGTGGAGTAGATAAAGTGTAAAGTGACATCAATGTATGTGAAAAGTCACATATCATGTTTGTTTGCCAGAGCCAGTCAGCACAGGGTGAACAAAGGTAAGCAAGAGTCATGGCTGATCACAAAACTCACAACACAGACATTGCAGTGACACACTCTGCATACTCACAACTGATGTGGACAAAAAGTAGGTGTACCCTAGGACTGTGAGGTCACACCGACAGACTGCACATTGCTCCGGAAACAACTCATACATGTGCACAAAACCTCCAGCAGGTGTCTGATCATGTAAACAACAGGCACTCATCAACTGGATCATACATGTGTGTAAGGGTCATGCTCAAGGGCACATACACATCAATACTTGAGTTAATGACAGGACAATCACACTGTATGAGTACTCAAGTGCACACATTCAAATGTACCCATGTGACTATGAAGCCATACCTACACAAGATGACTACACATCTACACTGGTGTGTACACATCAAGATAGATTCCACAGATATGATGGACCCTGTCCACCCCTCAAGTCATCATGTAAATAGAATTTGTTGCTGTTGTGGTAGAGCATCCAAATATGACATGCGTACAAAAGTAGAGCCCTGACAAAAGAATGATTAGGACATGAGTAGACCATCACAGACCAGCATCATGGCACCATTAAACCTCTGAGTCAATAAGCACATTAGTTTCTGTACCTCTGGCAACCTCTGCAAATGAAAATCAAGTAGATGCCAATGTGAATGTGGCATTCAGAGCATGTAACATATGAACATATACACATACATTGTACTGCATCATTAGCAAGCCCAGCGACAAAGCTCAGAACATAAATAACCTTTTTATTACATAAACTCTGTATTGGCATCATAAGTGCAAAACATTAAGGCCAACAGCCAGTCCAAATTTAAAGTCCGCACGTGTGCATAAAAACTTGTGCAACAAACTTGCAACACGGTCCACAGCCATGGGAATCTCCCCAGGATAGGGGCATCAAATGCGCTGTCCAGGCACCGCTCAGGGAAGAATGGGGTGGAAAGGGGGACTTGGCTTCAAAATTGGGTGGTAGTTGAACTGGGAGGGGGATGACTGTCTGGGCTAGTCGGAGGACTGGACCTGGGAGGGGAAGAACTGGCTGAGGTAGAGGGATCCCTGGATGTGTGAGCTTCAGGGCTGGTTGGACCTGGTGGAGTCTTGGCACGGGGAGGCAGAGACATGCTGTATGGAGGCTCAGTGGCTGATGGTGCATGTGGAGGGCTGGATCTCAATTGTTTGGGGCTCCGATATCCACCAAGTGTCTTGCCACAAGTGAGAAGTGAGGTGGCCCCAACAGCCTCCCGCTTCCCTGAAAGTGTAGCAGGTGGTGTTGGTCCGCTGGGGTGGGGATGGCCTTTTCCCCTGACTCCCATGTTGTGGAGGTACTCTCCCCACTTCGCTCTCTTGTCCATGCTTCACAGGGGGGTGGGTGGGAGTGGAGATTTTGGGCGAAACTGCCCTCTGAAGGGGTTTGGGGGCAGTTGTGGCAGGCTTCAGGTCCACAGCAGACAGGGCAAGTGTTTGTGCGGATTTGGGATCAGGTGTTGAGATGGGAGATCGCTTGAAGGGCGAGGAATGTGAGGTATGCAACGTGGATGCATGTCTTTTGTCCTTATGTTTCTGAGTGTCCTGTGATAGGCTTGTTGTGCGGTCATGTGTGCTCTTTGTGTGCTGTGGTGATGGTGTATGGTGTCTGGCTCGCTTGGAGTGCTGTTGTTGTATGCTGCGTGTGGATTACTGGGTGCTTCACTGCTCTGGTGTGTGTGTGCTCTGGTCAGGTGGGGGCACTGGGAGTGTGGTTGCGGAAGGGACAGGAGTTGGACTGGGAGCTTGGGACTGCAGAATGGCTGCCGTCACTGTGGAGGACAAAGGCTGGACAGTTTTGTGCAGGCCACCCACGGCTGAATGAATGCTCTCCATGAACCCAACAACCTGTGACAACTTGTTGCCATGATCCTGGAGGGCATTCAGAAGTGCAGTCTGACCCACACACAGCTGCGGCAAAATGTCTATGGCATCCACACTGAGGGCAGCAGGGGAGACGGGGGCAGCAGTGCCTGGGGGGAAGGAGACTCTACCCTTCTTAGGGCATCAGGGAGGGTGGACACTGGACGGGGTGTGGCGTACGAGGAAGCAGATCTTGAACTTCCTGTGCCCGCCAACACCGAGGAGTCACTGCTGGAGTTTGAAGATGTGGAGGTTGGTGTTTCCGGATGGGACTCCTCCAGGGCACTCCTGTCCCCCTCCAAGGCGCCAGTCCCCTCAGTGTCACTGTACTCCCGTGGACCAGTTGTGCCAGTAGCTTCCCCTACGGTGTTAGGCCCCTCTCCTTCCCTGCCCTCGGTAGATGCTGCAAGAGACAGAGACATAGGTTCAGTAAAGTGGCATGCTCACAAACATTATATGCAATACAAACAGAAATACTTCAACTGAAAGTCCCACATTTAACTTCTTTATGTACTGTCTGCATAATCCCAATTTATGGCATGATCAGCTGATGCATGTAAACATGCTTAGTGGCCACTCATGCTCCATGTTGCGTTGACACAGCCAAATTGCTGTGCATTTGTCTACATTTCTACATCACATACTATTGTCTGTAGGCACACCTACATGCCTGCAGTTAAGAGAGCTACACATCCAAATATGTTGTGTTTCTCACACTTGAAGTATGAGTTCACTGAACCCCACAGATACAAAGAGAAACCTATCCATTGTCAAGTGACATTACCTCCTTAAATCCACTATGTTGGGCACTGAAGCACAACTACAGTTGTACATTGGTGACAACTTTGTAGATGTATCAATTACATGGAAGTGCACAGCACAAATCTCTCAATGCACCCTAACATGATGCTCACTGCTGTTCACTGTCAGTTGATGTCTCTGAGACTCACACTGCTGCATATGTCACATGGACACATATTTTGTGGTGATGAAATGCAATGAAGCCACATGTATTATGTTGTCACATACACAATGCACAATAGCATGATAAGGGCAATGTGATGCAAGGCCTTTATGTGTTGTGACATGTCACATACCAACACCATTCCAATTGCCTGGCAGGCCGTCATTGATCCAAGGCATGAGAGTGCCTTCTGTAGATGAAGTTGTGAGTGGCCTCCATAAGGACAGCTAATGTGTGCCTATACCTTGGGTCTATAGCAAAATACAATGACTCTGTCGGGGAGCGACAATTACTTAGTTTATCAAGATTAGATCATGCAGAATAACAATATGCTCAATGAGTCGAATAATACTGTAGATAGGATAAATCAGTGCGCGCAGAAAACATGAATCAAAGGACACCATAATACAAATAAAAGACAAACCATACTTTGCATCAAGAATATTTGTTTGAGTCGTTCCATCAGATCTCACAAATAAGCATAATACAAGGCTGTCCAAGTGATAATAAGGTATAGAAAGTGACAAGTGTTTCAAAGTGACACGAGTGCTCAGTGCTAGTGACAAGGTGTGTATATACAATTGTGGAGCTATGTACAAGTATATACAATTTCAGGAATGGTCAGAATAAAGATTAGCAAAGTCTCTCTGGTAATGGCAAAGTTGCTCTGTGGTAAAAACTAGAGGTATGTAATGGCTGAACCAACGTTAAGCGTCGACGTTTCGACCCTGAAAACGCATAAATGATATGTCGTGGCGGGTCTTCTTCAGGACAAGGGGACAGCCCCAGATTTGAAATGGCGTCCCGTGGGGAATGGGGGCTGCCAGGTGAATCTGCATATGACAGGGAAGACACAAGTAGGCTCAAAAGCCCCAGTGAGAATTATGCTGGGCAGGAGTCCTGTGGTTTATGTAAGATACACAATAATTCAAAATGGGGTATCTTGGCCAGTGCCCTTGGGCTCGGAGACCAAAGCGGGGGATAATTCCAGCACCGAAAATATCAAAACAATCCAGGCGATAAGTCTTGACTTATCGCGGCGAAAGACTACAGCAATCTCCCATTTAGTGTTGTTACCTACGGGAGCCATGACAGCATGATGTAATCAGTTTACATTCCAAATGGCAGTCTGTGTTTTCCCTTTCACATTTATTCACGCTTGAATGCCACAATGCGCAATCTCTCCTTAATAGATGTTGAAACACACAGGAACTGAAGTTTGCATTAATGCTGGACATGACTCATTTCACATTGTCCTGCCGCCACACTGCGTGCCAATTGCCCCTCGTTTTCCGCACTTTCTGAAAAGTTCATCCGCAGGTATCTGTTGCATACCTGAATAGCCTTTTTTTATTTTATTTTATTGAGAGTTTAGCTCAAGATACAGTATGAAAATACAGCGTAAAGTGCATAGTGCAAGGTGCAAAGTGCATAGGTGCTCCAAATAGTTTACAACGTTTGATCATAGATACATATGTCAATTTAAAGACATCCAGTTGTCATGATTCTCAGTGGCATAGAGAGTCCATAAAAATTGCACAATTACAAGAAACACAAAAAACAACAGACGAAATACAGTGCATATGTGTTCAATACGTCATAGAATTAGCCACATATTGTAGCTTAAAATTACATAGTGAGGTCTTTACAGAATATAGCTATTATGTTTATATTGGACAGTCTACCAACAGTCATTGCACTAAAAACCCGGACTAATTTCCTATGGAGCTCCAACGTTTCTCAAACTTTCTGGATGATCCTGATCTTAATGCATATCTTCTCTCAAATTCTTTAACTTTAATAGGTTTTGCTCTCCATTCTTGAAAGGAAGGTATCTTATTGCTGCGCCAGTTTTGAAGGATTAAAGATCTTGCTACTAAGGCAGATATAAATAAGCATTCTTCTTGCATTTTGTTTAATATCATGTTTGGGAGCATCCCAGGACTGCAATATATTTATCAATAGTAATAGAGTGATCTATAGTAATTCTAAGATACTTTTCAATTTCTTCCCAAAGATTCCCAATTTTGGGGCAGTCCCAAACAATATGTGACCAAGTGCCTCCTCCCTCTTGAGCACAGCGAAAGCACCTATCCTCAATTTGTGGATAAATATTGTGCAAAAAGAATGGTGTCCTATAGATTAACCATTTTGTATAAAATTGCATACGTTTAAAATTAGCGTCTCTTATTACTGTCGCATTTAGTTTGTTAATTCTATTCCAAGTTATTCTTGGAAGCAGCTGGTCTTTTTTCCTCCATCTGTCTCGTATTTTTTCGTAGATGGGGAGAGATTTATTGTCATTAAAAATTTTCACCCATGCGCTAACTGACCGCTTTACCGGGGCTTCCAAAGCTTCACTTATGCCTGAACTTGTTGTTATACTTCTAGCATCAATATTTTTTTAGAAAGTGACTTATGTTAATAAATGACCATTTAAGCGCATCTTCTGAGTGAAGGAGCCTAATTTCTATCTCGGGCCATTTTTTCCAGGAGTTGGAATTAACAAAGTCTCTAACTTGCGTATATCCATTCTCCTCCCACTTTCTTAAAATGCCAGTTTCTAACAATATCTTTTTCCCAGTGTAGAGATGAGACAGCCTCGTTGATCCATTTATCCTGGGGATGCTATAAAATGCTAATAGTTGGGGTTTTTGTTTAAAAATCCATTGGAGAGCCTTATACCGTACCTTCTTAGGATACTTAACTATTCTCGTTGGATCTGAAATTTTATACTCCATTAAAATTTTATTCATAAAAAAATTATCTGTCTCCGGGGGGTCCGGCTGTGAAAAAAATCTGTGACTGTTGTGGGCAAAATTTGCATAATAATACTCTCTTATATTTGGGAGGGACAACCCTCCCTCTTCAATAGTCATTTAACGTGCTGAGTGCCAGTTTAGGTGTTTTGTTTGCCCATAAAAAAGATGAGAGCAAACTGTCTATTTCCTTAAAAAAAAAGACGATTGTAATGCGCACAGAGCAGCTGCAAATAAAAAGTTGAATAGAGGCAGGATAGACATGCGTATGAGTGCCACACGTCCTAGTATTAACCGTGGAAGTTGGTTCCATCTCGTTAAAAGACGTTTAACTTTTTGTATCAACGGGGTATAATTCAATTGGAATAAATCCTCTATTCTCTCCGTCACATAAATAGGATGGACAGACTACCTGTCCATCTCATACACATGCAGAGTGCCAGCACAGAGATCAAGGTGAAACAGGGCCTCAATTGTGATGCACTATGTGAGTGAGCATTACAGACAATACACTGGAAATGATATGTAGTGGTCAGACGCACTGTGTCTTACATTACACACCCCATAATATCCTGGACCATTGCATAGCTACACGTGTCATGGAGGTCACAATTAGGTACCTTATCGTACATTCTCTCACTCTTGTCACAGGGTGTTGGCCTGTCTTGTGTACTCCTCAGACCTCTAATTGCTGATTCATATATAGGAGGGTGGACTACACATATGTCTTTCTAAGTCATTTTAAGTGATGGGACCCTGATACATTGTGCATAGACAGGCCTGATTGCTTTTCACTGACGCAAACCGGGTCCATCACAAGAATCACATGCATGTACAATGAGAATGATGACACAGTGCATACACATGTGAGACTCTACACATAATGGCACCAATAGAGGGATGACATGTCCACTGTACATTTAGCAGATGTGTGAGATGTGAGTTGCCACAAATCTAGACAGATACAGGCCTTGTACTCTTGTGCAGACTGAGCACATCTCCATAGGGTCACTGTCAAAGCAGTACACACATTAGACAGTCCCCTCTGCCAAATTGACAGGTTGTAATCTCACTAATGATCATATGTTCACCTAATGAACTAGTACATGACATGTCACAGGGAATGTGTGTACAGAGTGAGATTTCCTCAAGTCAGCAGTGTAACTTTACTACTGCAAAACCACGTTAGGTCCATGTCATCATTGCATGCAGTCAGGGATCATGGGAAATAAGCCTAGACACCCCATTGACGTGAAGTCATTCTGCTAGGCAGTGTCTCACACATTTACATTACCCATTCTGAGAACAACATGTGTGATGTTTGCCTTTCATGGAGCTGCACCAGTGTCTATGGTGCCATCCTCCACACATACTCAGTGCAACAACTTGTACGTCATGTATGGCCCATGCTGATAGCAAAACTCTGAATGCATTAAGATTGGCTTGCACTCAGAGGCACATACTAGTGTACATTTACGTAGTGTGAGCATTCTGAGCAGTCCAAATTTTTTTACACATTCACTTACCATTACCTCTGGAGCACCATGTAGTCGCCCATACTGGCCAAGGACCTCGTCCACCAGGACATCCAGCTCCTCTGTGGTGAAGGGACGGGCCCTGAGGTTCTTAGTACGAGCCATTACTGGGTCCAGAGATGATGTACAGCAGCAGTTGGTGGGGATGAAAGGCAGGCAACAGTGTCTGTAAGCAAGTGGCAGATGTGGCTATTTCACAGACATATATAGGCCCCTGGGGTTGTTCCAGTGGTACTCTGCTGATGCAATAGGTCCGCCTGGTTTGCATCATTCAATTGTGGCCAATGCCGGTCCTCGCAGTGGTGGAGGATGCCTACCACGACGTTCAAAACTGCAAGGCACTACCGTGATGACAGTCCCCATTGGCTGCAATGTCATTCGCATAGGCGGTGTCACACCGCGGGGGTCAGGATGTCTCCACCGCTAACCTGCATCATTCAATTGTGGCCAATGCCGGTCCTTGCAGTGACGGAGCACGCCTACCGCGATGTTCAAAACTGCAAGGCACTACCAGGATGGCGGTCCCCATTGGCTGCAATGTCATTAGCATAGGCGGTGTCCCACCGCGGGGGTCAGGATGTCACCACCGCTATCCAGCATCATTCAATTGTGGCCAATGCCGGTTCTCACAGTGGCGGAGCACGCCTACCGCGATGTTCAAAACTGCAAGGCACTACCAGGATGGCGGTCCCCATTGGCTGCAATGTCATTAGCATAGGCGGTGTCCCACCGCGGGGGTCAGGATGTCACCACCGCTATCCAGCATCATTCAATTGTGGCCAATGCCGGTCCCCGCAGTGGCGGAGCTACCGCGCCTGTAAACACATTGTGCATTTGCATTGTCGCTTTGCTAATTGCATCACTGATCCCAACACATTTAGCAAAACTATTTTCTGCACCTTGTAAAGGGATTGAACAGTGTGACATTTGACTTAAGTCTTCCCACACATGTCATAGAAGTGCACATGCGAGAATATGCATCGGTCTGTCCGTCATCACATGTCATTTTCATCCATGTGAGCATGTATTCACATTCCATGTGGATTTGGGTTTCATTTTGGTGAACATGCCGATGTGTGTAATGCAAACTCCTCCCACAGTCATGATGGACTGACGACGTAATGTGCATATATGTCTGGACACAGTGCTGTATAATTATGTATTGTGGTCCAGATTACACTCACTGGCCTCATTTTGTGCATTAAGCGGGTTCAACGGTCCTGTCAATGTTGTGGTTGTGTGAGTCATTCTGTAAGCTGTTACCCACATCTCATCTTTGACTCATTTCTACATGATTCCCCTGCCAGAATACGTAGGAGAAGACCACCTGTGTTTCGGCCTTTCTCAGACCTGGTGACAATGGAGGATACCGACATCGTTAAGAAATTCCGTCTGTATCACCTTACCCTTCAAGAGCTATGTGCTCAGTTGGAGCCCCATTTGAGTCCTCACAGAACATATCAAACAGCTTTGACACCAACAGTGAAGGTGATGGCCGCCCTGCATTTCTTTGCCACTGGCTCCTTTCAGTACACGGTGGTCATCGGAGGTGGGATGTCTCAACCTATGTTCAGCATGGTGTTGCGTGATGTCCTGTCTGCCTTGTTGACCTACAAGGACAGCTACATTCATTTTCCAAAGAGAACAGATTTGCCAAATGTTAAGGGGGAATTTTATGACCTTGGGCACATCCCAAATGTTGATGGAGCCATTGACGGCACACACATTGGCCTTGTTCCACCACAGGCACGTGAGCACATCTACCGTAACAGGAAGCATTATCATTCAATAAATGTGCAAGTGGTATGCCAAGCCGATCTGACCATATCACGTGTGTGCCAAATTTCTAGGGTCTGCACATGACTCGTACATAATGCAGAACAGCATCATCCCACAATTGATGGCTAATCTTCATCCAGAGCGGGCTTGGCTTGTTGGTGAGTGAGCAGAGTCAATGAGTGTGTTGTATGTGTGACATGCTGCTCTCCTCAACTATTTCTATTACATTGTTGGTCTGTGTTTCTCACAACTAGGTGACTCAGCGTATCCCAACTGGCCTTGGTTGCTGACACCACTGAGGAATCCGATGATACCCATCGAAGTCCGTTTCAAAGATGCCCATGGGAGGACACGTCGTATAGTGGAGCTAGCTTTTGGACTTTTGAAGGCTAGATTTCGGTGTCTGGACAAGAGTGGTGGTGCACTACTCTACTCAGAAGGTGTGTCAGATCATAGTCGCCTGCTGCATGCTCCAAAACCTGGCCTCGCGCAAAGAGATCCCCCTGATTCAGGACGATGATGATCAGCAGGAGCCCCCTGCTGCAAACCCACACATGCCCAGTAACGATGATAGTGGCAAGGAGGAAGGTCTTGACCTGCGTCAACAGCTCATCACCAACTACTTCCGTTGAGTGTAAGTTAGCATTGCGCAACTATCACTGCGTCTGTTTGCCTTGCTGTTATGGCCGAAGTATTGGTGATGTGTTGGGATGCTGCCTGTTGTTGGCACACTGCAAAGGGGTACTTTGTGCAGTGCTGTGTTTGTTTTCCAAATTACCTCATGTCCATGATGATGGTGTTGGGCAGTGTTATCAGGAATGCTTATTGTACAGTGTTGACTAGTGGTGTGTTGTTGCTGTTATGCCATCATCTGACAGCTCAATGTTATCTTCTTGTGTCGTTCTAGGTTCCTCACCCTATCAATGGATTGTCATAATCAAAACTTGTGGTACATTGGAATCAGAGTTGACATAGTACGTACTGTGATAAACATGGTACTGACACAAAGGCAAAGGGGTGTTGACCACCACTGTGTACACTTCACCTTCAACACCACCACCGCACCCAAACCCGCCCCGCGCCCGCCTCGAAGAAACTGGAGTAAGATCACAGAGGAACACCTCAATACCACCCTCCTCCATGACCCCCCCCTCCGCCACGACCGACGCCAACTCCGCAGCAAAAGAACTACACTGCTGGATCTCCAGCTGCGCAGACAAGCTCGCACCCCTCTGCCACCCCGTCAAACAACGCCCCCTGAAGGCTGCCTGGTTCACCACTGACCTCCAAGAAGCCAGGCGCTCCTGCAGACGCCTCGAGAAACTCTGGAGGAACAGAAAAACCACCGAAGACCAGAACACCTACAGGAACGCCATGACTGAATACCACCAGCGCATAAGAGCCACCAAGCGGACCTTTATTAAGAACAAAATCCACACCAACGCCAGTAACGCAAAAGAACTCTTCAACGTCATACAGCAGTTCACCAAACACCCCTGCGAAGCCACGGACGTCACACCATCCCAGGACCTCTGCAACAAGCTCAGCTCCTACTTCCACCTGAAAATCAAGGCCCTCTAGGACAACTTCAGCGAACACACTCCAGACACCACCCCCCTCTCCACCACCAACAACCAGCCCACCATCACCACCTGGAAACCTGCTACCACCGAAGACACCACCACAACCATGAAGAACACCCACTCAGGAGCCCCCACGGACCCCTGCCCACCGCACATCTACCACAGAGCTGCCGCCGCCATAGCACCCAAACTAGGCCGGACCATTAACGCCTCCCTCGAATCCGGCATCTTCCCCGATGACTGGAAGTGGGCAGAAGTCAAGCCCCTCCTCAAAAAACCCTCGGCCGACCCGATGGACCTGAAAAACTACCGGCCCATCTCTCTCCTTCCCTTCGCAGCCAAAGTCACCGAGAGATTCGTCAATGCCCAGCTGACCACCTTCATCGAAGAGAACACCATCCTTGACTCCTCCCAGTCTGGATTTCGCAGCAACCACAGATCCGAGATCACCCTCCTCGCCGCCACCGATGACATCTGCATGCTACTCGACCAGGGCCACACTGCGGCCCTCATCCTACTAGACCTCTCCGCAGCCTTCGACACCATCTCACACCGCACTCTCGCAGCCAGACTCCACGACGCCGGTATACGAGGAACCGCCCTCGACTGGATCCGCTCCTTTCTCTCCGGCAGAACCCAAAGGATCAGACTCCCACCCTACCTCTCCGAACCCACAGAGATCAACTGTGGAGTACCCCAAGGATCCTCGCTCAGCCCCAGGCTCTTCAACATCTACATGGCCCCCCTCACCGCCATCGTCAGACAGCATGGGCTCAGCATAGTATCCTATGCCGACGACACCCAGCTCATCCTCTCCCTCACGAAAAACCCCGAAGACACCAGACTCTGTTTCCAGGAAGGAATGAAGGACGTCGCAGCCTGGATGAATTACAGCTGCCTGAAGCTCAACTCGGAGATGACAGAGATCCTCGTCCTCGGACCCTCCTCCACCGCCAGGGACAACACCTAGTGGCCTTTCGCCCTCAGAATCCCACCCATTCCAACAGACCACGTCCGAAACCTCGGCATCATCCTAGACTCCTCCCTCACCATGACCCGCCAGATCAATGCCGTCGCCTCCACCTGCTTCAACTCCCTCCGCATCCTCCACAAGACCTTCAAGTGGATCCTCCCGAATGCAGAAAGACCGTCACCCACGCACTCATAACCAGCAGACTGGACTACGGCAACGCCCTCTACGCCGGAATCAACAGAACCTTGCTACACAAGCTCCAAACCATCCAGAACATCGCAGCCAGACTCGTCCTCTGAACCCCACGACACGAGCACATGACCCAGCACCTATGAGACCTCCACTGGCTCCCCGTCGAGAACAGAGTAACCTTCAAGCTACTCACCCACGCCTACAAATCCCTCCACAACATCGGACCCAAACACCTCAACGAGAGAGTATCCTTCCACGTACCCAAAAGGAACCTCCGCTCCACCGGCCTCGCCCTGGCAGAGACCCCACGCATCCGCAGAACCAGAGCAGGCGGAAGAGCCTCCTCCTACGTCGCAGCAAAGACCTGGAACGAGCTCCCAGTCAACATCAGATGCTCCCCTACTCTGCACACCTTCAGGAAGAGCCTCAAGACCTGGCTCTTCGACTGATCCGGAGCTGCACTCCCCCCCCCCCCCAGCGCCTTGAGCCCTCACGGGTGAATAGTGCGCTTTATAAAACCCTGATTGATTGATTGATTTTGTTTATTTTAACATGATTGTGATGTGAGTTGTGCGTATAGAGTGTTTGAGTTGTCAATGATGGTAACAGAGACAAATAGGGTGGTCACCACAATAGTGGAATACCACAGTCCAACAGACTTGTGCTATCAACTTGGCAATGTAGGATCGGATGGTCAACAAAGTCAATGTTCAGAGCAACACTGGTGACATCATGGCTGGCTCTGCGAACTGGCTTGGTATGGTGCATTGCCACGTGATCCTCCCGTGGTGTTTCTCGGGCGTCCCCTCTTGCGTTTTGGAGGAGGCTCAGAGGTGTCTGAGGAGTCATTGGATTGCTGCTTACCCCTCCCTGTGGCCGCTGCTGAGGTGGTGGGAGGATCAGCATGCTGGCCACTGGTGGGGGGGGGACAGATATTTGAGCAGCATGAATGTCCCTCAGAACACCCACAAGCTGGCCCATGTAATCGACAAGTTGTCCCAATCGACTGTCCATGGACCTCTGCAGCAGGCGCAGCTCACGCAGTTCCTCTACAACCTGGCCCATCTGTCCCTGGTTCTGTTGGTAAGCACCAAGGACTCTTGCCACGGTGGCCACGGCTTCAGTCTCAGTGTCCTCCCGTGACTGTCCCCCAGTTGCCCTCCCACATGCCCTGCAGACATGGACCTGTGGCGTTGGCTGGCCACGCACCCACACACTGTCCCCAGCATCCTCTGCGTGGCTGGTGGTGTTGGTGACCACTGATACAGGGACAGTGTTGCAGGCAGCAGTGGTGATGGTGGAGGTGGCTGACACAGGTACTTGTTGCAGGGGTCAGCATTGTTGTTGCTGCTGTTGGGAGAGTTGTGGTGGTGGTAGTGGTGGGGACAATGAGGCCCTGAGACTGAGCGTGACCTGGCAGTCCGGAGGGGCCATGTTGGTGCTCCTCATCCGAGAAACGGAGACAATCTGCATCCGAGAGTCCATGTTCTGTGGGGTGGAAGACTGGCTCTGCTGGTTGCTGGTGGTGTCGCCAGGTGTTGATTGCATTCACCTGTTGAACAGAGGTTATATTGTCAGCATTTAAAGTACATTTCACAACTTTGGTGACCCTGTTTTGGATGTTTTAGTTGTGAAAACAAAACTTTTAACATTTAAATCACTTGGCATTCATAAAGGTTTATCAGCAGTATGACATGATGTGGAGGTACATACATTACTTGGTAGCGATGTGACATGGCAATACCAATGATTTGACATGTACAGATATTGTGTTGCAAAGGACATGTCATCATCTACCAACTTGGTGCTCATCCACTTAAGTTTAGGCTGGGATATTGTAGACTTTTCTGAGGATATCTGTCTGCTATGCCAAAGCTTCCTAAATTCTGTTTGTCTTTTTGCGTTGACATCATGTGGTTTGGCTCCTTTGACTGAGTGCCCATGCATGTGTTGTGTTCATGTGAGCATTTATTCTTTAGGACATTGTGACTTTCACATTGCATTTTGCTCATTGCGTGATTGGGCTCTGCATTTATTTACATGTGAATTTGTGGTCCAAAGTATGATTTCTGTGACATCTACATGAGCTTAGTTGTGTGCGCAATGGATGTGACTTATGGAGCATTACAGAGTTGGCTACCAAGTGAGGGATGTGGTGGTCATATAGCTCCATGCTGTTTAGGAAGGAGGCCAGAGGGCCTTGTGGGAGTTGTTGTGTTGTTCTCAGCTCCCAACAACCCCCTCCCTAGTAAGATGGCTACTTACCTGTAAGGTAAAGCTGAGGAGGGAGATGGCTGCCACATGGCTGTGGGATGGGGAGGGTGCTCCATGCTGTTTGGGAGGGAGGCCAGGGTGCATGAGCTGACTACCTACCTGTAAGGTGAAGGAAAGGAGGGAGATGGCTGCCACATGGCTGTGGGGTGTGGCGGGTGCTCCATTTTGTTTGCGAAGGATGCCAGAGGGCCTCGTGAGAGTTGTGGTATTGTTCTCAGCTCCCAACAACCCCATCACTAGTAAAATGGCTACCTACCTGTTAGGAGGCACTGTGGAGGGAGATGGCTGCCACATGCAGGATGGCAAGCACCTTCTCCTCCCACTCAGTGAATGTTAGTGGTGGAATGGGAGGGCCACCGCCAGTTCTCTGAGCCGCCTCATGGTACCTGTTGCCACGGGCTTTGACCCTGGTCTTAAGGTCATGCCACCTTTTTTTGATGTCACGCAGTGTGCGCAGGGTGGTCCCTACTGCATTCACTTTGTTGACAATCCTTTCACACATTAGATTTTTCCTGACAGGTGGGGTCTGTTGGACCAGGTTTCCATACAAATGTGGTTCTACCCTAATTACCTCATCTACCATCACTGACAACTCAGTGTCTGTGAATTTAGGCATTTTTTTCTGTGTCATGGTGTGAGCTGTGCAAATAAGTGACAAGTGCAGTGTGGAAAGTGATGGTGTAGATATGTGAGGTGTGTCAGGTCTGTGGGTGAAACGTGTTGGTGTGTGGAGATTGGTTGGTGTGATGGTGTACTGTGTAATGATTTCCCTCTCCTAACTGTTGTGGTTTATGGCCCTTCTATGCTGTGGTTTTGCAAAGGATGCTGGTCAGGGAAGGGGTTGGTATTATACTGTGGGTGTGTCCACATGAGGAATGACTGTCAGGTGTGACTTTCCATGTTGACCATGGCTTGGATTGCTTTTTTAAAAACTTGGGGGGTGTATCATTGGGGCGTGTCAGACGTGATTGGGGGCAGCGGAGATGACTGGCACACTTGGGGCATGGTTATGATGTAGGATTCGACCGCCATTCAGCTTGCCTTGGCGCGACCGCAGCGGGGGTGAAGCAGTGCTCGTTATGCCAGCTCCGCCATCTCATCCTAATTTGCCGTGCGGTCATACCGCGACAGAAGTGGCCTTTTTGGTGCATTGCACAGCTTTTCCGACTGCCGCAGTTGGATTTTTCACGTTTACAACCATGGCGGGCGGTGTTTTGTGTAATTTGTCCGCCGCGGTCGGTTTTTACATGCATTGTATCCTAATCTGACCACTGGAATTGCCACGGTACATGCAGGCGTTTTTTTTCCGGAACCACGGCAGTCGGAGCGCTTTTCCAACCGCCATCGTAATAAGCCCCTAAGTGTTTTGCCCAGAATCACAGGATGTTAAGCTGACCCCACAACTCTAACATGGCTCCCCAGTTCCACAGGCATTACACCACGCCTTTATTTATATTTCCACACTTTACAGCTTTTCGTGTGGCATGGTATAGAGATGGATACCTGTTTTAAGCCTATCTAACTTCACTAAACTAAGACGTCCAAAATGCAGGTTTGTACATTCCTCACCTCAGACATACATGTAAGTCGCATTCATACCTATATGACAAATGTTCCAAAGCCTTTCCTGCTTCAGAAGTGAAATTCTCCTCAATGTGCTGTGATGCTTGTACTGTCTGGCTGTGAGTTCCATACCTTATGTGACTCAGCTCCCACATTTATTTGCCTAATTTCTCGTGTTATGGCAGCTCGCAGTGCTGGATCGGATCTCGGATTCTCTTACTTGCGGTGCTAAGCATGAATGCGCTCGTCCTGGCCGTAAACACACAAAACAAGCATGACTTGACACCACAGAGGTTTGTCTGTGGTGTCTTTCGCATGCTTCCTAAATCCACCCTTTCACATCTCGTCACAGGGTGGAGTGTGGTAAGTGAAGCTTGCTGGCTCCACCTCATCCAGTTACGAGATATTAAAGGGTGGGGTAACTGTTGCTGAGTGACATGCAAACTCGTACAGCCCGGGCTTGAAAGCTAAACGCCCGAGGCTGTTTTTAATGGATGCTCTAGAAGAAGATGGAGAAACAAAAGTGATGTCACGGCGCTGTGAGGAAAGACCAGGGCTGTGAGTGGGTAAGCCCTCCTAGTGAAATCAGCTACACTCTCACGAAGGGGCACGCCTTGCAAAAATACCTATTAATATAACCTTCATTTTAATTGTGTTTATTTACTTAACATTTTATACAAGGAAGCTATGAAAGGAAAGGGGGCGCAGCCCCTGCGCAGTTATACAGGAGGCGCTGCTGGTGCCAGGGTGCCTGCGTTGCAGGGTTGATTGTGTTTGTGCAGGAAGGGATACCTTGCTGCACAAAAACAATTATTAAAGGCATTCTGCTCCTTCTATGTGTGCTGCAGAATTCAGCACACATAGAAGGAGCAAAAAACGAGGCGAAATAAAAGTATTTCTCCCCGTTGCACCACTCTAAATCCTCCTTTTCAAAGTTGTTTTTTTTTTTACACTACCTCAGACTTATCGATCCTTGTAAATCTGTGGCAGTGTCAAAAAGCAATGGTTGTTGTGTGGGGACGCCCACAGCAACACCCATTGCACGCCCCTTTGCCGCAGAAAACTGCGGCGAGAAGGGCCATATTTACAAGGGGGTGTTAAGCCATGCACAGTGCCTTAGCGCCACCTTGTAAATATGGAGCAGAGCATTGCGCCACCGGAGCGTCGGAAAAGTGACGCTCCGGTGGCGCAATGCCCTTGTAAATATGCCCCAAAGTGTTTGAAGTAATTTCCTGAAGGTGGTGCAGGGAGACCAGAGGGCTGGGCAATGTAGACAGCTATGGTTCTAGTATGAAAATTATGTGTTGTGTACAGGCGTGTACTCATCATTTACTAGGTCACATAAACTGCCCGCTCCAGGACTTTTTTTGCCATAGCAGAAAATTTGTTTACAGCACGTTAATGACATGATTCTCTGACTTTCACAACTCAGTACCCCGGTTTTCTGAAGTTATACAATAACATACTGCAAATATGATTAATTAAAGTGTCTTCTCCAACATCCTCAATATTTTGATCAACTATAGGCAATAACTGAGTGATGTGTTTGCAGTAGGTTTCTGGATATGGCAAGGGACGAATTAATTGCTTCTCCACTCTCTGCATCATTTGATGAGAAAGTATGATGATGAAAATAGGGGTTCACTGACAGAATATCGACACATAAAATATCCCCATACCACAATATCGATTTTGAAATATCGATGGCCAAAAATATATATTTATAATGGTAAGTACAAAAATATTGAAAAAATTATTGATGTAAAAAATGTAGTTGTACAAAATATCGATTTTTAAATATATATATATATAATAAAATTGTAAATATTAGATATGTTAAATAATAAAATTCATATAAAAAATAAAGTAGATTTAATATACATTTTAACAAATATAACAAATGAACTTAATTAAAAAAGTTAAACACACATACATAATAATTAATATATATATTTACTTTAAAACAATTAATAAACTATTAATTTAAATGTATTTTATCATTTTAAAATTATATGAAAATTTACAAATATATATATGTATATATACCAATAACATAAAAGTTAATAAAAAAACATTTTATTATAAATGAAAACATTCAACTATTTAAAAATCTTTAAACTTAAATTTCCCACTCTAGTGAGTGCAACATTAGGGAAAGTGTTGGATAACCAATGGGTAAAAATTACTATTCCCACTCGAATCAGTGCAACAGTAGGGAAAGTGTTGGATAGCACAGGGGTAAAAATTTATATTCCCACTCCAGTCAGTGCAACAGTAGGGAAATTGTTGGATTGAGGAGGGGTAAAAATTACTATTCCCACTCCAATGAATGCAACAGTAGGGAATGTGTTGGATAGCGGAAGGGTTAAAATTACTATTCCCACTCCAGTGAGTGCAACAGTAGGAAAATTGTTGGATAGTGGCGGCATAAAATTTACTATTCCCACTCCAATGAGTGCAACAGTAGGGAAAGTGTTGGATTGCGGAGGGGTAACAATTAATATTCTCACTACAGTCAGTTCAAAATTAATAACAAACAAAATATTAACAAATATTTTAAAAACGAAATAAATAAAGCCATATATAAATATGTTAAAAATTGGAATACGAATATATTTAATATTTTTACAAAAATTAAAATACATATAATGTTAAATACATATGACAACTACCTACAAATATATTAAATAAAATACAAAATAATTTTGAAACAAATATTTTTAATTACAAATTATTTAGAAACAAAAACATTAATTATTACATAAATTTACTTTTTTTATTTCCTACCCTATAACACCACACAATTCACAAACCACATCTAAATTTACAATGTACTTCCATAATTAACATAATTAATTACCAATTAAAGAAATATTATTAATTAAAAAACAAATTAAAACACATAAAAATTAATTAACTTCCAACACTTCACCCCTATAATCCCCACAATGCATAGCTAAAATTAAACTGTTAAAACATTAATTACAAAATTAAAACTTATTTTCAATAAAAAAAACTAGTATTTAACAACTAATTATAGAGTAAGTAAAATTAATTTACTCCCCTCCCTTTACCCCTATGAAAGTAAAACCCATACACAAAAAAATAAACAAATACCCTAATTAAATATCAATTAATTAATTAATAATAATCAACGAATTCTTAATTGATTAAACATAAATTACTTCCCACACTTTACCCCTATAAATCCCACAACCCACACCTAAAATTAATTACTCAATTCCCATATTTAAAAATCAATTAATTAATTAATATTAATTAACAACTAATTAATTACAAATAAATTACTTCCCACCCTTTACCCCTATAAACCCCACAACCCGCACCTAAAATTAATTACACAATTTCCATAATTAATTTAGTTAATTAATTAATATAAATTAGCAACTACTTATTAATTAATCAAAAATTACTTCCCACACTTTACCCCTATAAACCCCTCGACCCGCACTTTAAAGAAATTACACAATTACCATAATTAATTACCAGTTAATTAATTAAGATTTAACAACCAATTAATAATTAATTACAAAAAAATTACTTCCCACAATTAACACTATAAAGTCTCAATTGAATAAATATTCAATAATTTATTATATTTAAATTACTTCCCACCCTATTCCCCTATAAACCCACAACAGATCTAAAAAACGCCAAACTTAATTAAAATAAAATTGATAACTACTAAAAATTGAACACATATATGAAAAAATATAAGCAATACTTATACAAAAAAACATACATCACATACATTTAAAATATAAACAAAAATAAATAACACTAATTAAAAAATTGATATTTTTAACAACTATATTTTTGCAAACAATATTAATGACTTCGATATTTTTAAAAACGATATTTCTTACCTTAGATTCGATATTCTTGACCACGATATTCTTGCTGTCGATATTTCTGTGTCACGATATTTTCAACTCGATATTTGTGTAGGTCGACATTTCCAACTCAATATTCTGTCTGCATACCGAAAAAAGGCAGATGGCTCATTATGCTCATTTGCATGAGTGTGTGTGTGTGTGTGTGAGAGAGAGAGAGAGAGAGAGAGAGAATATATATATATATATATATATATATTCACTGAAAAAACCATAGGTTTCAGGCACGTTATAGTTAGAAATTAGCATTTAAAAAACCTTAGAAATTCACTGAAAAAACCATAGGTTTCAGGGACGTTATAGTTAGTTGGACATTTCACTCGTACAAAACCATAGAAATTCCCCCGTTATAGTTAGTTCAGCTAACTATAACTCGCGCCCCCGCAATGCACTGCTGATGAAGTCACATATTACATCATTCATGACATGGTCAGTGACATCACTGATGACATCTCAAATGACATCACTGATGACATCACTGATGACATCATCCAGTCACTGTGTGTTTCTGTAAAGTTTAAATATGTTTTATATAAATATATGCCAAGCTGTATTGAAGAATGAGAGGGTGTAGAAGTGTCTGGATGAAGGATTTGGTAGGTGCGTGACTGACTGTATAAGTGAGTGATTAAATGTGTCTTACTGAATGCATGGGTTAGAGACTAAACTGTCTGAATGTGTGGAACAGTATGTCTGTTGTTGTGTAAGCTGCTGCATGGGTTGGTGAGTAGCTACATGAGTGTCTATATGGGTTATTAATTGGTTGCCAGAGTATTTGTATGGGAGACTGAGTGTGTGTGTGGGTGGGTGGGAGGTGTGTGACTCTGTGCATAGATGTGTGAGTGGTTGATTCACTGGGTGTATGGGTTCAAGAGTGCATCTGGAAACAGCTGTATGGGCGGGTGAGTGTGTGTATGGGTGTGTTGGTGAGAGATTGGATGTCTCAGTGGTACATGTCCAAGTAACTACATATGTAAAAGGTAGTGTTTGTGAGAGTTGGAGTATATAAATGACTATACATGAGAGTGAGTGATTGTGAGAGTGGCTGTATGGATCAGTGTGTACTTGTATCAGTGATTGTATAAGAGAGTAAGTATGTGTTAGTATATGTTTGAATAAGTGAGGTGGTGTGCGAATAACTGTATAGGTGAGGAAATGGGAGTGTGATTAATACTTTGCATGACTGACTAGGTGTATCAGTAACTCCATGGATGAGTGGCGGTGTGTGAGTGTCTGTATAGGTGTATGAGTGCATATGATAGTGTTGTATTGATGAGTGACTGTATGTATGAGTGATTGTATGGGTGAATGAGTGGATGTGTGTGTAGACCTAGGAATCAGTGAGTGCGTATGTAGTAACTGGTATTGGTGTGTCGATGGTTTCGAAAATGGTAGTCTGTATTTTACAGTGGGTGTATCAAAGATTATATTAGAGTGTGAGGAGGTGCATCAGATTTTGACGTGGATGATGTCATCAGTGATGTCATTTGAGATGTCATCAGTGATGTCATCAGTGATGTCACTGACTGTCATGAATGATGTAATATGTGACGTCATCAGCAGTGCATTGCGGGGGCGCGAGTTATAGTTAGCTAAACTAACTATAACGGGGGAATTTCTATGGTTTTGTACGCGTGAAATGTCCAACGAACTATAACGTCCCTGAAACCTATGGTTTTTTCAGTGAATTTCTAAGGTTTTTAAATGCTAATTTCTAACTATAACGTGCCTGAAACCTATGGTTTTTTCAGTGAATTTCAATGGTTTTTTAAATGCTAATTTCGAACTATAACGTGCCTGAAACCTATGGTTTTTTCAGTGAATTTCAAAGGTTTTTAAATGCTAATTTCTAACTATGCCTACAAAGGTAGGACATGTGAAGAAAGAAGAAGAAAAGCGCAGAAAGAAGCAAGACAAATGCAGAAAGAGGCAACAGAAGTCCAGAAAGACGAAGAAAAGTGCAGGAAGAAGCAAGAGATGTGCAGAAAGAACCAACAGAGGAGCAGAAAGTCCTCCTGTGCCCCCAACTTTTACTGAAGGGTACTGGTGGTAACTGACTCTGACTAACCAGGACCAGAGCCAGTGCTATGCTAAAAGACACTTAGAATACAGTGAAAACACCTACATACACTAGGGAACACTATGCGTTGGGATACCCCTGTGATTAGCATGACCTCCTCTGTATTTGCCATGAATTAGTGCCTGGGTCATTGCATGAGTACATGGGTAGTGACTGGATGATTAGAGTGCTGCAAGGACAGTGCATGGTGATTTTATAAGTGCTTGGGTTTTGGCGCAGTGATTGGATAAGCACATAGGATTGGCTGGGTGATTGGAGGACTGCATAGATAGTACCAGGGAGATTACTGGACTGCATAGGTAGTCCTCAAGGTATTGCAGCAGTGGATGTGTTAGTGACTGGGTCATTCCATGAGTACATGGGTACTGACTGGATAATTAGAGTACTGCAAGGAGAGTGCGTGGTGAACTTATAAGGTGCTTGGCTATTGGAGGAGTGTATGGATTAGTACATGGTAGTGGCTGGGTGACTGGAGGAGTGCACAGGGAGTGACAGTGTGATTGCGGGACTGCATGTGTATTACCTGGGGAATTGAAGGAGCAAATGAGAAGTGTGTAACTGGGTACAGGACTGTATGGGTAGGGCATATGGGATTGTAACAGTGATCAGGTAGTGCCTGGAGCATTGCATGAGTACATAGCTACTAACTGAAAGATTAGAATACTGCAAGGAGAGTGCCTGTGTGAATTTATAAGTGCTTGGGTATTGGCAGAGTGTTTGGATTAGTACATGGTAGTGGCTGGGTGACTGGAGGACTGCACTACTGGACTAATGGGTAGTTGCTGGACTGCATGGGTACTACCAGGGGAATTGAAGGAGCGAATGAGAAGTGTGTAGGTGGTTAGAGGACTGCATGGGTAGTACACAGGGTTTGTAGCAGTCAATGTGTTAGTGCCTGGATCATTGCATGACTTATTGGGTAGTGACTGGATGATTACAGTACTGCGAGGAGAGTGCATGGTGTATTTATAAGTGCTTGGGTTTTGGCATAGTGATTGGATACGGACATAGGACTGGCTGGGTGATTGGAGGACTGCATAGGTAGTACCAGGGAGATTACTGGACAGCATAGGTAGTCCTCAATGGATTGCAGCAGTGCATGTGTTAGTGACTGGAACATTGCATAAGTACATGGGTAGTGACTGGATGATTAGAGTGCTGCAAGGACAGTGCATGGTGATTTTATAACTGCTTGGGTTTTGGCGGAGTGATTCGATAAGTACATAGTGCTGGCTGGGTGATTGGAGGAGTGCATGGGTAGTGACAGAGGGATTTCTGGAGTGCATGGGTACTACCTGGGTAATTGGAGGAGTGAATCAGTAGTGTGTAGGTGGTTAGAGGTCTGCATGGGAAGTGCTAAGGGGATTGTAGCAGTGCATGTGTTAGTGCCTGGGCCATTCCATGAGTACATGGGTACTGACTGGAAGACTAGAGTACTGCAAGGAGAGTGCATGGTGAATTTATAAGTGCTTGGGTTTTGGTGGAGTGATTGGATAAGTACATGGTGCTGGCTGGGTGATTGAAGGAGTGCATGGGTACTGACAGGGCAATGGCTGGACTGCATGGGTAGTGCTCAGGGTATTGTAGCAGTGCATGTGTTAGTGCATGGGTCATTGCATGAGTGCATGGGTACTGACTGGATGATTAGAGTATTGCAAGGAGAGTGCATGGTGAATTTATAAGTGCTTGGGTTTTGGCGGAGTGATTGGATAAGTACACACGTCACATCAGTCCCGCCCCTCCCTTCACCACTCTGCAAACGCACCCCCTGGCAGGTTTTAAGTTGGGGAATTAATTCCCTTGAATCCTGAGGGTCCCTTGGGTCCAACTAGCCCACCAGGTACCTCCAGTAAGCGCCACAGAGCTGCGTTGCAGAGAGGTGGTCCAAGGCCACGCCCCTTTTACACCTCTCTGCAGCGCAGCTCTGTGGCGCTTACTGGAGGTACCTGGTGTGCTAGTTGGACCCAAGGGACCCTCAGGATTCAAGGGGACTTAATCCCCCAACCTACAACGCACCAGAGGGTCCGTTTGCACAGTGGTGAAGGGAGGGGGTGGGCCTGATGTGACAAGTGTGCAAACGCGCCCCGTGGCGCGTTTTAAGTTGGGGGATTAAGTCCCCTTGAATCCGGAGGGTCCCTGGGGCCCAACTAGCCCACCAGGTACCGACAGTTAGCACCACAGAGCTGCGTTGCAGAGAGGTGGTCCGAGGCCACGCCCCTTTTTTCACCTCTCTGCAACGCAACTCTGTTGTGCTTACTGAAGGTACCTGGTGGGCTAGTTGCCCCCAGGGACCCTCAGGATACAAAGGAATTTAATCCCCCAACTCAAAACGCGCCACGGAGTGCATTTGCACACTTGTCACATCAGGCCCCACCCCCTGCCTTCACCACTGTGCAAACGCGCCACGTGGCTCGTTTTAAGTTGGGGGATTAAGTCCCCTTGAATCCTGAAGGTCCCTGGGGTCCAACTAGCCCACCAGGTACCTCCAGTAAGCGCCACAGAGCAGAGAGGTATAAAAAGGGGCGTGGTCTGGCCTCGGACCACCTCTCTGCAATGCAGCCCTGTGGTGCTTACTGGAGGTACCTGGTGTGCTAGTTGGCCCCTAGGGACCCTCAGGATTGAAGGGGAATTAATCCCCAACTTAAAACGCACCACAGGGCATGTTTGCACACATGTCACATCAGGCCCCGCCCCTCCCTTCAACACTGTGCAAAGGCGCCACATGACTCGCTTTTAAGTTGAGGGATTAAGTCCCTTAAATCCTGAGGGTCCCTGGGGTCCAACTAGCCCACCAGGTATCTCCAGTAAGCGCCACAGAGTTGCTTTGCAGAGAGGTGTAAAAGGGGCGTGGCCTTGGACCACCTCTCTGCAACGCAGCCTTGTGGCGCTTACTGGAGGTACCTGGTGGGCTAGTTGGCTCCCAGGGACCCTCAGGATTGAAGGGGAATTAATCCCCCAACTTCAAATGCGCCACGGGGCACGTTTGCACAGTGGTGCAGGGAGGGGGCGGGGCCGGATGTGACAAGTGTGCAAACGCGCCCTGTGGTGCATTTTAAGTTAGGGGATTAAGTCCCCTTGAATCCTGAGGGTCCCTGGGGGCCAACTAGCCCACTAGATACCTCCAGTATGCGCCAGGGAGCTGCGTTGCAGAGAGGTCTTTAGAGGCCACGCCCCTTTGTACACCTCTCTGCAACGCAGCTCTTTGGCGCTTACTGGAGGTACCTGGTGGGCTACTTGGCCCCCAGGGACCCTCAGGATTGAAGGGGACTTAATCCCCCAACTTACAATGTGCCAGGGGGTGCATTTGCACACTTGGTTTGTCAGGCCCCGCCCCTCCCTGCACCACTGTGCAAACGCGCCCCTGGCGCGTTGTAAATTGGGGATTCATTCCCCTTGAGTCCTGAGGGTCCCTGGGGCCAACTAGCCCACCAGGTACCTCCAGTAAGCGCCACAGAGCTGCGTTGCAGAGAGGTGTAAAAAGGGGCGTGGCCTCTGAACACCTCTCTGCAACGCAGCTCCCTGGCGCTTACTGGAGGTACCTGGTGGGCTAGTTGGACCCCAGGGACCTTCAGTATTCAAGGGGACTTAATCCCCAACTTAAAACGAGCCACGTGGCGCGTTTGCACAGTGGTGAAGGCAGGGGTGGGGCCTGATGTGACAAGTGTGCAAACGCGCTCCGTGGCGCGTTTTGAGTTGGGGGATTAAATCCCTTTGTATCCTGAGGGTCCCTGGGGGCAACTAGCCCACCAGGTACCTTCAGTAAGCACAACAGAGTTGCGTTGCAGAGAGGTGAAAAAAGGGGCGTGGCCTCAGACCACCTCTCTGCAACGCAGCTCTGTGGTGCTAACTGTAGGTACCTGGTGGGCTAGTTGGACCCAAGGGACCCTCAGGATTCAAGGGGAATTAATTCCCAAACTTAAAACCTGCCAGGGGGTGCGTTTGCAGAGTGGTGAAGGGAGGGGGCGGGACTGATGTGACATGTGTGTACTTATCCAATCACTCCGCCAAAACCCAAGCACTTATAAATTCACCATGCACTCTCCTTGCAATACTCTATTCATCCAGTCAGTACCCATGCACTCATGCAATGACCCATGCACTAACACATGCACTGCTACAATACCCTGAGCACTACCCATGCAGTCCAGCCATCGCCCTGTCAGTACCCATGCCCTCCTTCAATCACCCAGCCAGCACCATGTACTTATCCAATCACTCCACCAAAACCCAAGCACTTATAAATTCACCATGCACTCTCCTTGCAGTACTCTAGTCTTCCAGTCAGTACCCATGTACTCATGGAATGGCCTAGGCACTAACACATGCACTGCTACAATCCCCTTAGCACTTCCCATGCCGACCTCTAACCACCTACACACTACTGATTCACTCCTCCAATTACCCAAAGTAGTACCCATGCACTCCAGAAATCCCTCTGTCACTACCCATGCACTCCTCCAATCACCCAGCCAGCACTATGTACTTATCCAATCACTCCGCCAAAACCCAAGCAGTTATAAAATCACCATGCACTGTCCTTGCAGCACTCTAATCATCCAGTCACTACCCATGTACTTATGCAATGATCCAGTCACTAACACATGCACTGCTGCAATCCATTGAGGACTACCTATGCTGTCCAGTAATCTCCCTGGTACTACCTATGCAGTCCTCCAATCACCCAGCCAGTCCTTTGTCCTTATCCAATCACTATGCCAAAACCCAAGCACTTATAAATACACCATGCACTCTCCTCGCAGTACTGTAATCATCCAGTCACTACCCAATAAGTCATGCAATGATCCAGGCACTAACACATTGACTGCAACAATCCTTGTGTACTACCCATGCAGTCCTCTAACCACCTACACACTTCTCATTCGCTCCTTCAATTCCCCTGGTAGTACCCATGCAGTCCAGCAACTACCCAGTAGTCCAGTAGTGTAGTCCTCCAGTCACCCAGCCACTACCATGTACTAATCCAAACACTCTGCCAATACCCAAGCACTTATAAATTCACACAGGCACTCTCCTTGCAGTATTCTAATCTTTCAGTTAGTAGCTATGTACTCATGCAATGCTCCAGGCACTACCTGATCACTGTTACAATCCCATATGCCCTACCCATACAGTCCTGTACCCAGTTACACACTTCTCATTTGCTCCTTCAATTCCCCAGGTAATACACATGCAGTCCCGCAATCACACTGTCACTCCCTGTGCACTCCTCCAGTCACCCAGCCACTACCATGTACTAATCCATACACTCCTCCAATAGCCAAGCACTTATAAGTTCACCACGCACTCTCCTTGCAGTACTCTAATTATCCAGTCAGTACCCATGTACTCATGGAATGACCCAGTCACTAACACATCCACTGCTGCAATACCTTGAGGACTACCTATGCAGTCCAGTAATCTCCCTGGTACTATCTATGCAGTCCTCCAATCACCCAGCCAATCCTATGTGCTTATCCAATCACTGCGCCAAAACCCAAGCACTTATAAAATCACCATGCACTGTCCTTGCAGCACTCTAATCATCCAGTCACTACCCATGTACTCATGCAATGACCCAGGCACTAATTCATGGCAAATACAGAGGAGGTCATGCTAATCACAGGGGTATCCCAACGCATAGTGTTCCCTAGTGTATGTAGGTGTTTTCACTGTATTCTAAGTGTCTTTTAGCATAGCACTGGCTCTGGTCCTGGTTAGTCAGAGTCAGTTACCACCAGTACCCTTCAGTAAAAAGTTGGGGGCACAGGAGGACTTTCTGCTCCTCTGTTGGTTCTTTCTGCACATCTCTTGCTTCTTCCTGCACTTTTCTTCGTCGTTCTGGACTTCTGTTGCCTCTTTCTGCATTTGTCTTGCTTCTTTCTGCGCTTTTCTTCTTCTTTCTTCACATGTCCTACCTTTGTAGGCATAGTTAGAAATTAGCATTTAAAAAACCTTTGATATTCACTGAAAAAACCATAGGTTTCAGGCACGTTATAGTTAGAAATTAGCATTTAAAAAACCATTGAAATTCACTGAAAAACCATAGGTTTCAGGCACGTTATAGTTGGAAATTAGTATTTAAAAATCTTAGAAATTCACTGGAAAAACCATAGGTTTCAGGGACGTTATAGTTAGTTGGACATTTCACTCGTACAAAACCATAGAAATTCCCCCGTTATAGTTAGTTCAGCTAACTATAACTCGCGTCCCCGCAATGCACTGCTGATGACGTCACATATTACATCATTCATGACATGGTCAGTGACATCACTGATGACATCACTGATCACATCATCCACGTCAAAATCTGATGCACCTCCTCACACTCTAATATAATCTTTGATACACCCACTGTAAAATACCGACTACCATTTTCGAAACCATCGACACACCAATACCAGTTACTACATACGCACTCACTGATTCCTAGGTCTACACACACATCCACTCATTCACCCATACAATCACTCATACATACACTCACTCATCAATACAACACTATCATATGCACTCATACACCTATACAGACACTCACACACCGCCACTCATCCATGGAGTTACTGATACACCTAGTCAGTCATGCAAAGTATTAATCACACTCCCATTTCCTCACCTATACAGTTATTCGCACACCACCTCACTTATTCAAACATATACTAACACATACTTACTCTCTTATACAATCACTGATACAAGTACACACTGATCCATACAGCTACTCTCACAATCACTCACTCTCATGTATAGTCATTTATATACTCCAACTCTCACAAACACTACCTTTACATATGTAGTTACTTGGACATGTACCACTGAGACATCCAATCTCTCACCAACACACCCATACACACACTCACCCGCCCCTACAGCTGTTTCCACATGCACTCTTGAACCCATACACCCAGTGAATCAACCACTCACACATCTATGCACAGAGTCACACACCTCCCACCCACACACACACTCAGTCTCCCATACAAATACTCTGGCAACCAATCAATAACCCATATAGACACTCATGTAGCTACTCACCAACCCATGCAGCAGCTTATACAACAACAGACATACTGATACACACATTCAGACAGTTTAGTCACTAACCCATGCATTCAGTAAGACACATTTAATCACTCACTTATACAGTCAGTCACGCACCTACTAAATCCTTCATCCAGACACTTCTACACCCTCTCATTCTTCAATACAGCTTGGCATATATATATATAAAACATATTTAAACTTTACAGAAACACAGTGACTGGATGATGTCATCAGTGATGTCATTTGAGATGTCATCAGTGATGTCACTGACCATGTCATGAATGATGTAATATGTGACGTCATCAGCAGTGCATTGCGGGGGCGCGAGTTATAGTTAGCTGAACTTACTATAACGGGGGAATTTCTATGGTTTTGTACGAGTGAAATGTCCAACTAACTATAACGTCCCTGAAACCTATGATTTTTTCTGTGAATTTCTAAGGTTTTTTAAATGCTAATTTCTAACTATAACGTGACTGAAACCTATGGTTTTTTCAGTGAATTTCAATGTTTTTTTAAATGCTAATTTCTAACTATAACGTGCCTGAAACATATGGTTTTTTCAGTGTATATATATATATATATATCTATATCTCACACATTCACAAGGCAATGCAAAAACCGTGGGACAGTCCAGACATAAAAGCAACACAAAACGCTTTAGACCTACTTTTATGTCTGACCTATCCCAGTTTTTGCTGCTCAGAATCTGGTCACCCTATCAAATGGTCATGATACCTGCACCGCTTTCATTGGTCAGAGAGAGTTCCCGCCCTTCTCGCAGGTATGGGATGCTCTTAATGGGCGTGTTCCCGTATTACTGGGAAAAAAACTGCAGCGTTTAGTGGCTAAAGAAAAACACCAAGCCATAAAACTGTGGCTGCATAGACCAGACACAAGGCATAGGCGTCCAAAAGCAAGAAGTGCTATGGAAAAAAAGAGTGAAGACATAATGACAACAGGGGAACCACTTCCAGGGCAAGGCCAACTGCAGGGAAGTCAACAGCAGACGTCAGAGAGGAGACACAAAGCAGATGTTCAAAAGCAACAGGTGCTTTGGAAGAGAAGGGTGAAGGCCCCTAATAGCAACATGGGAGCATCTTCAAGGGCAAAGGGCAACTGCAGGGAAGACAACAGCAGGGTCTGGGATCAAACACAAAGCCCAGACGTCCAAAAGGAAAACATTATGTGGAAAAAAAGAGTGAAGACCTAATGGCAACAGGGGAACCACTTCCAGGGCAAAGACCAACTGCAGGGAAGACAAAAGCAGGGGTCAGAGAGTTGACGCAAAGTGCAGACCTTCCACAGCAAGAAGTGCTGCGGGAGAGAAGAATGAAGGCACCTAACAGCAACATAAGAGCTCTTCCAGGGCAAAGGGCAACGGCAGGGAAGAATGACAACAGCATTGTCTGGGAGTAGACACAAATGACAGACGTTCAAAAGCAAGAAGTGCTGCGGAAGAGAAGAATGAAGGTACCTAACAGCAATATAAGAGCTCTTCCAGGGCAAAGGGCAACGGCAGGGAAGAATGACAATAGCATTGTCTGGGAGTAGACACAAATGACAGACGTTCAAAAGCAAAACGTGATGCGGAAGAGAAGAGGAAGACGCCTAATGGCAACAGAAGAAACACTTCAACACCAAAGGGCAACTGCAGGCCAAAAACAGCAAGGGTCAGAGAGCAGGCACTGAGCATAGACCTTCAAAAGCAATATGTGCTGTGGAATGGAAGTTGGAAGTACTCATAGAGCAGCGGTGGGAGTACTTCTGGAGCAAAGGGCGGACATCCATCATACACAGACCTCCAGAGTAAGAAGTACAGAGACTTCCAAAAGCAAGAAATGTTGTGGGAGTGAAATTGGAAGCAACCCAGCAGAGGCAGTGGGAGCTTTTCACGGGCAAGGCCAGGGCAGACATTAAGCAAAGAACAGAGCAAGAAGAAGGAAATGTGAAGACCCCCCACCCCTCCAGAAGAAGCATGGAGAATATGTTCAGGTCAAAGAGCAACACCACAACCAGAAAACAGTAAGAGTCGTATAGCAGATACCATGCACAGACTGCCAAGATCTAGAAGTGCCGTGGAAGCTACGATGACAGGCACCAAGGGGTATCAGTGAAAGAAAATGACAAATGTCAAGCACCCACTTCAAATAGAAAGAATGCTGTGGAGAAGGTGCAGCCGTGGAAGCACTTCTGGGCCAAAGGGCAATGCCACAGCCCAGAACAACAAGAGTCATAGAGCAGACATCAAGCACAGAGTTCCAATTACCGATCTCAGAGAGTTAGAAGCGCTGAAGGGGACTAGAAAGCACCCTGAGGCAGTAGTGGAAGCACATTGGGGCAAAGGTTGATGCCACAGCTAGAATTTAGCAGTGGTTTAGGAACATACATCAAGCACAGACCTCCAAGGACAAGAAGGGCTGAGGAAGGTGTTAGTGAAAGCACCCAGGGAGAGCACCGGAAGCACATCCGGGCCACGGGTGATGTAACAGACAGAAAACAGTTAGGGGTCAGAGAACAGATGCCAAGCACAGATCTCCCACAGCAAGCAAGGCGTGCTGAGGGGCAAGGGGTCAAGAACAATTGTGGGTGGGAAGTGCTTCGGAATGGTAGATTTCCTCTCAGTCCTGACAGAGTAAATGGCTGAAACTACAACCTTGAAAGATAAGACATTCAGTCCAAATAGCCGGAAGACATGCAGAGAGCACCCCGAACAGGGCGCAGCGTGGGACGCGGTATGGGCTGAGAGTGGCGCCCATCTTTCACTGCTGCCAGACCTGAGGCCCGAGGCGGGACCAGGACTCTTGAGACAGTCATCTAAGCAAAGACCTTCCTTGCATGAAGTGTCGAGGGCTTCCTAGGTAACTAGTAACACATATGACATGTCAGAGAGTCTTTTCTGAAAACCCAGATTGCATGAAATGAACTGCGGTGCAAACAAAGCATATCCACAATGAAGTGCTTGTCACAGACCCTTCTTCTGTCCTCCCCCCATGTGGATCGGTGCATATTCCGGTTTTAGCTACAGGAGCTTTACAGGAGCTTTGGGATCAAATATTGTAATGAGCGAAAGGAATGACTCCTGGGAGACAACACGGCCAAGCCAGTGCAGATCCACCCAGTGATGCGGGGTGTCTGGCACAAAAGATGGCTTTGACTTCCAGTAGAAAAAGGGCTTTCCTGTGGCTGATCATTTATGTAATCAACAATTACGCAAAGAAAGAGGGAACGTTTGGCCTAAGGAGCTTTCACTTTTGGAGTGGCCATGTCGTGTGGATGCATGTATTGCCCTCATGGGGCACGAGCTACACGCAGGGCGTGGGCATGTATTTATTGCACTCGTGGGGGCACGAGCTGCACGCAAACTGCCTCTGCCATACATGGAAGGCGGTGCCTGGTGCAATAAAATGCTAATATGTTTGTGACCGCATACAAGCCCTGACGTTAATCAGTGGTGTCCTGGGGTGGCAGCTGCATGACCCGGGAAGAGAAATTAAAATAAAAACTCTGGAGCCCTGCCAACTTTCTGTAGTTTTTACTCCTTGGCCTTCAGCTAACCAGAGGCGTAGCTATCAATAATGCAGCAGGTGTAGTGGCACCAGGGCACATAGGCTTGAGGGGTCCCCCACTATACCCCAAAAGCTCGCTGCTTTTTTACTACCAAACCAGTAAATATGGGGACCCTTTTTAGGTCGAGCCTAGTGCAGCGCGCATGCGTTGCTCTAGGAGAGGACCTTTTGGAATCGGTCTGCACTTTTCCAACACTCGTGCGTGTGGCGGCATCCAGCTTGCGGGAGCGAGCAGGGGCGCGCGCAGGGTGCCATCTGTTCTGTATCATGTTTCCGAGGCTCGCTTTCACTTTCGCGGCCGCGTGGCCGCGCTTGTTTTCTTTCTTTTTTTATAGCTTTTAAAGATTTTGTTGCAGTAACTACTATATGCGCACTGTTCATGTTTTGTTATTGCGCCTGTTTTTAAACATCCATGTGTCAGGGACTGTCCGGGACTATGTCGGGAACACAGTCAGGGACTTGGGCAAGGACTGGGAACAGGGTAGAAAACGTACACAGAGAGAGGAGTACAGCGCTGCCCAGGATCACACAGGAAGTCAGAGGACAAAAGGGATCCAAAGGGGAAGCCTGTACAAAGGAACAAGATGGCTAAGACTCAGAAAGGAAGGGCACTCACAAGGCAATTTAGCATTCAGACTAACTACACCCAGGACAGACGTGCAAGACATATATATAATACAACATTAACAATAAAGGGAATGTGGGGTAAAGCACTCAGGAGCTCCACACGGTAAGACTGAAACTCAGTAAGTTCCTCACCCACAATTGCTGTTACTGATACTGACTGAAAATACCCACATATAGGATATGTATGCAAAGGCAGGGTCTGTGGAGCTTATACCTATGGTGATGTTATAACAGTAACTCAAAGACAATGCTCACAGTGAACAAGAAACACCACCTAGGTAGTCAGCTGTGCCCACGGATCCTGGTGATCAAACAGGAACACACAAGGCAGTAACAGCAAAGGGGTAGAACTAAACACAAGCACAATAGACAAGGAGCTAGCAAGGAGGAGTGCTTAACAGGAAAGGAAGGAAATCACAGGGCACACTTGGCAGAAAGCAGGTAACAAACATACAAGGTAACAGAAGCAAGACAGCAGAAATAGAAAGACCGCAAACTAGAACTGGAACCAAGGAAATGGGAAGAAAGGCAGGGACTGAAAATGGATATACAGAAGGGGAGGCTACAAGGGTATACTAGAATAGTGCAGGTTCAGGAATCAAGAAAACAAAGTAGCATTGAAGGCAGTGCTGGGGCAGGAACAAGAATTGAGCAAAGCTCAGGAGTCAAAGTAGCACTGCAGGTAGTGCTAGTTCAGGAGAAGGGAAACTGCTGCAGGTCAGGAACAAGGAATGCTAAGGCTCAGGAGTCAAGGTAGCACTGCAGGCAGTGCTAGTTCAGGAACAAGGGAAACTGCTGCAGGTCAGGAACAAGGAATGCTAAGGCTCAGGAGTCAAGGTAGCACTGCAGGCAGTACTGGTTCAAGGAAACAGGAATTAGCTACAGCTCAGGAAACAAGGAGTCAAGAGAGCACTGCAAGCAGTGCAAATCAGGAACAAGAAATAGCTGAAGCCCAGGAACAGGAACAAAGAATAACTATAGCTCAGAAACTCAGGAAACAAGGTAGCACTGCAGGCAGTGCTTATTCAGGTACAAGGAATAGCTATAGCTCAGGAACTCAGGAAACAAGGTAGCACTGCAGGCAGTGCTAATTCAGGCACAAGGAATAGCTATAGCTCAGGAAACAAGGTAGCACTGCAGGCAGTGCTAATTCAGGCAAGGAATAGCTATAGCTCAGGAATCAAGGAACAAGGATTAACTATAGCTCAGGAATCAAGGAATATCAAAAGCTCAGGAAACAAGGATTGGTCTCACCGGATAACAGCTACAATGAACCAACACTGGGCTGAAGGGAGCTGGGGCTTAAAAGAGCTCACAGTAATCACATGCATCAGGTGTGAGCAGGCTAGCAGCAGCCAGCCACAGGTGAACTGAATTCCTCCACCCATCCTTGGCCTGCAGGGGTGGAGACAAAGCAGTGAGCAGGGGATTATAGGTAATGGAGTTTCCAGCATGAGCAGACTGGCTTCCACAAAACCCGGCATGGATTGGGAATGGATGTCAATCCCTAAATGATGTCCAAATGCCTGGAAGTCAGGATATGCATATAGGGGAGTGTCTGGAAGCATATTAGAATACTGGAAAGCCACACAATTCGGCCCCCTGGTGGTGGGAACGAGAGCACAGGGAGTGAATCGTGACACAATGCTTCAGCCTTTGCAATGTTATCTCAGCCGAAACATTACTTAACAGCCACGTACACCATGGGTCCCACGCTGCACCCTTTCACAGAGCGTCATCCTCCCTGCATCTGTTGATGCCAAAAATACACGCAGTAGACAAAGGCTTGCACGAAGGATTAAATGCTTCTAAATATTTCTACGTTGTTTTACCAAATGCTGCCCAGACGCGTAGGCCGCTGGACTTCCTTGAAATAAACATCCTCTGTCTCCGGGGCTGTGTCTCAGGAAAGGATCGCTTTAGACACCATAAATTGTGCTTGCTACCCCATACACTTAGCAGGCCCCCACACGGCGGCTTCAACAATGGCAGAGGGGCGCCTCTCAACACATCATTAAGGCTGTTTTACCAAATGCAGATACAGCAGAGGCGCCTCAAAGACTGTCTCATCTCTATGTAGAATAGCTCAGTATGGCATAGAAATAGGCGCCATAAAATGCAATGCCTCCAAAAGCCCTTTTCGCCATCTCTGTTCAACTTCTTATTACAAGCTGCCAAGTTCGAAAAACCCAAGATCGCAGAAGATGGATAGCAGAATTATTTTAACATATCTAAAGAAACCTTTCGCACTGAAAAGAGTTAAAATTTCAATTGGTTGGCTGCTTTTCATTGATTTATATGTGTATGTGTATCACAAGCTGCTGCTCACACACACACACACACACACACACACACAAACAGAGATAGGTAGATAGATAGTTTGATTTACATGCGCATCGATTACATTACATAAATTCAAATTCATTTTTTGGGAGGCAGATTACGTGTTGCCTTAATCACGCTCTCCGTGTTACTTTGAAGCACCATGTGCTTCTCTGCACCCCAGCGCTCCACTTTACTGTTTGCCTTCTGTTTTTTTACGGTCAGAGCCGGTGTCTTCCTGCTGCTGGAGCCTGGGCACGGGGGCTGTGTGCATGGTTGCGACTGGGACAACGAGCTGCAGACCAGAGCTTTACCCGCTGCTGCTACTGCTCCGCAACCACCACACAGGGATTGGAGCTGGGCTGCTGCCTTCCACAGCTATCGGAAAGCACAGGACACCCTGACGGCTGTGTGCATGGTTGCGACTGGGACAACGAGCTGCAGACCAGAGCTTTACCCGCTGCTGCTACTGCTCCGCAACCACAACACAGGGATTGGAGCTGGGCTGCTGCCTTCCACAGCGATCGGAAAGCTCAGGACACCCTGACCTCCACGGGACCCCGGCAGCCCAAGTTTGCTGCCTCCATTCCATGTATGTATTAAAGATAAACATGTTTATGATTACATTTATTTATGCACTAATTTAAATAGTGCAACCTCTTCCCGACTCAAAGGTTTCGGAGCGCTTTACGTGCGTGCCAGTTACATGATCTATGTTTACCTCATTTGCCAAGAGGATATTGCGTGATTTGCAGTGGCCTCCCTTCTGTGCTTTCCTTCATCATTCTTTATGTGCTTCTCTGCACCAGCGCTCCAGTTTAATGTTTCCCATCTGTTTTTGCTCCCCCCCCCCATAACTCTCCCACACCCATACAGCCTTCTACTCTATGATTTTTTGTGGCCCTAGTATTTCTTGCTCATGTGTGCGCTTCTCCTTGCCGGCCACTTTGCATTAATCCCTCCCCGACTCGCCCGTTTTACAGTTAAAACTTCTCCATTTTTGCCCTCACCCTCGGTGAAAAGAAAATCTTAACTCTGCACTGCCTTTAGTTTAACTTCAAAGACACTGGTTATAGTTCTTTCACACTCATCATTTTAGAACTGACGCATTTTCCATTTTCTATATATACAACAAAGCCACAGTTGTTGTTTTTTTTATTATTCAACTACCAGTCACTGGCAAAACCAATAGTCCAGGCTTGTTGTAAGTGTAATGTTACTTGTTGTATTATATATCTGGAAGCAATGACAGAAGCAGCAAAATACCAGTCAGGCGGCTCACTATGCTAACTAAGCACAGATTTTTTGTTTAAATATTTTTAAGCCACGTCCTTAATTATATTGGCTACGTCCCTTTGAGAGACCCCCCGGCCCCCCCCCCCTTCCCGTTTTTTCATCACAATTAAAGGCCAGGCTACAAGGATGAAACATTCAAAGCACCTAAAAAGGCCCTATGTTATAAATAACTGTATTGCCATTGCAGTAATCAGCACACAAATTATTTTAAAAATATTACAACTCATTGTTGTCTGTTTTACAACTGTTGAAGTACTGATGGATTTTGTGCAAAGTTTCTCTGTTTTCCCTAAGCGATTGTTTTAGTGTTACTAAACATTTGTAAAAAGGAACTTACTATGTACCAGCCCTTCTAAGAAACATTGTTGCCCATATTATACACACTATCCCATTTTTCTTTGGATTTTAATTGTTATATAGTTGCTTTTTTATTAAAACACCCTTCCCTTTTTGAAAATGTGTGCTACATTATAATAGCACCTCATCTGCCACTGTAAACACACCATAAAAATAAATCTTAATTTTGCTGCCACAGTAGTGGGACAATAATCACAAAACTAGAAATCATTTTTTATGTTAATTTTATTTTTAATAACGTCGTTCAGTTGTACATAATGTCTTCTTGGTTATATATAAGGTAACAAAAATGCCTTTTATTCTAACCTTTTAACATGCTGCACAGCAGCCACAATGCTCTACAACATAGCTTGAACACAATGGCAAAGCTAATAGCTCTGGCTAAACACTTAGAAGGTCTCAAAGGTGAGACCTATTGGCTATGCCAATGCTTGTTTCTTTCTTGCGTTACAGGCCAGCCACTTGCAGTAAATACACATGCTATACGAGGACAAGGTTCGTCCTTGTAATGACATTTGGAGGTCAGTGGGTGCATTGTCATTTCCGCTACCTCTGACCATATTGGTGTCAAAGTCGTGAGCTATTTTCTTTACAGCTGCAGCTGGGCGCAGACAACGGGTCACTGTCTGGGGCGCGGCATTTTAAAATCCTCACCTTTAGACAGGACGTGTGCGGTACATCGCTTACGCGCACACGGTCAGCAAGTGGCACTGCACGCACCGCTTAGTAGTAAAAAGAAGTCACAAAGACCTTGATCTAAAAAAAAAACACGAACGAGGCAAGCTCCACCTCTCACCCTCCGTTTCCGCTACGCAAATCCGCCGCCATGTACCACCATTCACCAAAACACAGCCAACTAAGGTGACATCCTGCAACCTTTAACCCCTGATGGCGTCACAGGGTTGACCCCTTCGCCTCCTAGCTGCCTCCTGCTTGCCACTGATGGGTCGGGTGAGGACAGAAGTGGAAACTGTGGGAACAAGCATTTGCAATGCAATAGGACTCGCATTTACGCCAGACCTATTGCATATTGCATCACGGACAATGGGCGGGAGGGTGGGGGCACGGGCACGGACAACGGGAGTGCCGGCGGGGGGAGAAGGGGGCACAAAGGAGTGCTCACAGTCCAAGTACGGTGTAACACTCAAAGTAAAGGGGCCAGTAGCCATGGGAGGTGACAAATGACGACATAGCCGTCATAAGGAGGGACTAACAAGCCTCAAAATGAATCAGAAGACAGCATTTACGGAGGACAAAGACACAAGCCAATGGGCGGACAGTGGGCGGAGCTTCCACGAAGCTTCCACTCCGTACTGAATACTGCATGCCTCGCAAAGCGAGCAGCGCATGCGTGCTGCCGCGATAGGCTCGACCTAAAAATGAAAAGGAAGTTTTTCATCTTTCTTTCTTTAAATGCGTCCTAATTTCCTTTAAGGAAAAAGACTGCATTTAAAAAAAAATGCTATATTTAAAAAGCAGTCACATACATGGTGGTCTGCTAACCCCAGCAGGCCACCATCCCTGTGAGTGCAGGCCAAATTGCGACCTGCCTCATGAATATTGATGAGGCAGGTAATTTGCGACCCCATTGGGAATCGCTAAATGGGTATGAGACACCTTAGTACATTTCATTTTGCGTGTCTAATTGCGAGTCGCAAAAAATCGCAATTAGCGACTCGCAAAATGAAGTGGGCATATATCTGGCCCGGTGTGTTCAGCAGGATCTTGGGGTACCCTCTTCGTAGGGCACCCATGACCTGGTGAGTCCACAGAAGTCACACACTCTAAATAGCCTGAGGGTCCCAAGCATGCCAGCACTCTAAATAGTCCCAAGAGGGAGAAGGTGAGATAATGCCACTAGCTCTAGTCCGATAAAAGTCCAAGAAATACAATTCTAGAGTGAATTACCACTCCAGACAGGGACTTATTCACATTTTGAGGCTCATTTATGGGGTTTTGTCGTAGGGCGCTGCCCTACGTCAAAGTGAAAAGGCAGGAATGCATCGTATTTATCAAATACGGTGCATTTCTGTCCTTTCCCCCTGTACTGACACCATTTTGGCAGCCTAGCACCAATGCAGGCAGCATTGCACCATGGTGCAAGGACGCCAGTGTTGTAGGCAGGATTGTTTTTGTGCAGGAAGGGGCACTGTCCTGCACAAAAACAATTCTGGCAGATGTTTTCCTCTTTCTATGTGTACTGCAGAATGCATCACACATAGAACGAGGAAAAAACAAGGAGAAATAAAGTTATTTCTGCTCGTTGTGCCTCCCCTTTGGAGGCGTAAGGGTTTGGTGCATCCCCAGGTTTACATGGTTTTGTAAATCTGGGTAAGCGTCAAAATCCATGGGTGTTGAATGGGAACACACACTGCAATGCCTCCCTAGCGCAGAGTAAGGCAACGCAGCGATTTACGCTGCCTTGCCTTACTCCATATCTATGAGGCCATTCAAGTGATGCTACGGCGTTCAAGGTGCTCATAAATATGCCTGCGTGTCTGTCCTTCGGTTTGACCCCTTGCTTCTCAATTGTTCTTCCTTGTGCAGGGGCTTAAAAATGGTGGTCGACAGTTAAAGAAGGCAGGAGTTCCTACTCAATCCAGAGATTCCACAGAACGTCTCCACCCTTGACTGCCACTTCTAAGGAGTAGCCCACAGGTTGTACGATGCCCTGCATTGCATTCTGGGAAGATTCAAGATCACAGTTTGAAGGGACCTTGGAAAAAGCTTCTCCTTTGAGCCAGGCTAATCCTAGTCAAATCATGTTTCTTCACTCCAGTAATTCAAATAATCCTCCCTGTAGAGGCAGAGGTCTTCATGCTCTCCCTACATTTCATTTGAGGACCCTGCCAGTGCATGCCAGAGAGAAAGAAAGAGACAGATACATATTTATGGAGATTTCTCTCGCAGATCCTTCTGCTCTTAAGAGACAGCTAGTCCCTAAGGACAGTTGTATTGTTGAGGGGAAACTTTGAACTCTTAGCTGACCTGCAGAGTAAATAACCTAGCCCAGCTGAGTAGCTTAAATCGTGATTTACATGGAGGCTGGCTCAGGGAATTTAGTCTAATAGTATGGTACAAAATTGAATTCACATAATACATAACTGACTTTGGGTATTCGTTCCGACCTTGGAATATTTATGGAAAGGCACATCAATGGCTTTCCTATGTCATACCAATAAGACGTTGAACATTAGGCATATTCTACCTAATGTGTAAGAACAGTTGAAACTTTACACACTGTACACTTCAGGCATAAATATAGGGAATATTTCTCTTTGGATTCCCAACTAAATAGTACGGTCATAACCCATTTATTCTGGGCCCCCATCAGACAAAGTGCTACCTGTGGGCAAATGCCAGACTGAATCAGAAAACGGTTTTCCTCACTCAGTCGGCAAACCTACACAGGAATTTGCACCCATGTTCATACGCAACCTTTGCAGAGCCTCTTACCTCAGCTGCACAGCAACAGACTTTCGTTTAAAAGGTGGGCCCTGGCAGTTACCAATGAAAACCATTTTAGACAGAAGATTACAATGAAACTCCAAGGGGGAGACTTATCGACAGCATAGAGCCATAAACCAAGATGTCCAAAACCAAAAGAACTAGGGATTCCCACAAGTCAGGATCAGCTTCCCTAAAAATCCTCTGCCAGTTTTTCATCCTGAAAAAGTATGACTTTTATCAATGTGCTTGAAATTGATTGGTATTTTCTTCTCTGTTGTAAATGTCTACATTTTAGCTTTAAAGGGCGATGAAATGTCTAGCAATGGTGTACATTAGTACCTAGTCAAATTAGTCTCATGTTATTCCTCTGTACTGTTTTAATTTAACTATGATTTGTCTTTGAAACCCCTTGGAGAGCAGTTAATCAGAAAGACGCCTTAGGTAGTGGGGTAGGTCCTAACAGGTGTGTCATATATCTATCAAACCCAGCTATCTTTTATCTTCCCAGTGTAAACCAAAAGGTTTGAAACTATGCATGTTTGCGCCTAGCAATAAGGGAACCCCTCAAACTGTAAGGTGACAGAGTAGCCTAGCCCTACAAAAATATTTTTTCTTCTCATGTAAGGTTGTCAAATGTGACATAGCCATATGTTTAAGTTGTGAGTAATTACTGTACTCAATTATTTTGCTTTATTATACATTTTCCTTAATGTATAATATCAACCTTAATATAAAATAACAATCTGAACATTAACACTCCTCCTAATTTTACAAATTTCAAATGCCATAGTTTTCTTTACCTGACCAGAAAAGGACATAATTTCTCTTCATCCAGAGAGTAGTGGATTAGGTGAATGGTATCAATGAAACACTGCATCCACATATTTTTGATTACTATCTGTAAACAGGGAGAAGTTGTATACAGAGTATGTGTCATCATGGTTATTTGAATGTGCAGAACCTAAGCATATTGCTTTTCATGTAAACATTTTTTGATATAGCAAATTATTACTAAATAAGCAAAATGGAGTGTGTGACGTGGTTGTACGTTTAGTCACATCGTGAAATATTCATGGTCATGACACATTTGACAAATAGTTCTGTATGATATAAAAATTCTGATTACATCATGGAAATTTGTTCCTATGAACCAGTCCGTGGCCTGGCACCATGCTGCAAGGTAACTGTAAACAATGTACCTTGGTCTGCTTCAGTTATCAAACCATTCCACTGTTATATAATTACATCAATCAATCAAGAACTTATAAAGCGTGACTACTCACCCATGAGGGTCTCAAGGCATTGGGGGCGGGGAGGGGGGGAGGGGCCGAGTCTGCGGTACATAGTACAGAGGACATACAAAATTATAGATTGGCAGCAGCCAATTGTGGGGATGTTTTTTTTCTGTTTGGGATCTGAATGAAATCAAATAGAAAATAAGAGTGAAGCTTGTATTGTAAACGATGTCACTAAGAACCCCAATATGGAAAACATTCCCCATTACTCACTTTTGCCCATTTACAATGTTATGTTTTGTTGCTCTCCCCTATCCTTTGCCTATCTTTCAATTCCAGGTTTGGAGGTGTAATGGGTTTGCCTACCATCATTAGCCACATGCCCTGTAATATACCTGATGTCCTGCCAGTCTCTACCACTACCCTCTGGCCATCCCTCCCCACTTCCAAAATTAAGGAAACAAAACCTGCATCCTGCCACCATCCCACACTACGCTCAGGATTAACCCTTCCCTTCCAAGTTTAAAAAAAGAATACTGGCATTCTACCCCCCCCCACCATGTGCATGTACCCTCTACTCCCATCGAAATTAAAAGAATACCTGTCACCCACCCCATCACTATGTGTCTCTTCCCTCCCAGCCCAAAACCTCAGTCTCTACTATCACATTGGGAGTGGAGGGAGGGCATCACACTGACAGCTGCTCAGTGATAGTGGTTCATCAGTGTAGCATGATGAACCATGATTTTCTCTGTCAGTACAGGTTAGGAGAGAACTCTGATTATAGAGAATTTAGAGATTAGCACAGGCAGCATGTTGCCCACATTCTCATGCCTTCCTTTCTTAGGTCTATGGAGACACAGGAGAGGTGATAGATTTCAGAAGGCATTGCCTGGACCTGTCTGACCATCCTACCTGTCTGCCTCGGCCCTTCTGCAAGCACAGCTCTTCAGCACCCCGCAATTATGTTGTGCTGCTGCTCGTTCTGAAGTCCAGCTTCACTCTGTGAAGGAAGTAAGGAAGTGACCCGATTAGGGCCACCTGGGTCACTCGCGACCACCTCTTAGCCTTCCAAACAAATGAAGAGTCGGTCAGACAGTAGAGAATACAAACCAAATTATTTATTAGCCATACACTCGAGCGGAGTCCAGTCTGACCAGCCTCCTTGGATTGCTGCAGAGGGACTGACCCCGCCAACATGGCAATACATAATATACATTTCCAGTACCCCTAAGGACACGCCCAGGCTGGAATTTTCCAGTTAGTAGCTGGTGAACAAAGGAGACACAGAAGGATGAGCTGCAATCCTGAGACCGGGTACATGCTATCTCAGTTTCAAGGTTACTCTGCCTGTGCCCGCCACTCTAAGGGTGGGAGCAGGCCTTTCTAACAGGAAAGGTATGTAATGACAAAACAGTCTATTCATTAGTGCGGCGAAGCTCAACCTTGAAGGAATAGAAAAAATATCGAGACTGCTTTCTGCTGAGGCAAACAGAATGAGACAGAAGTTTTAGTTTCGGCCAGGATACAAAATGGCGGCTGAATACAAAATGGTGCCGCAAATGCTAACTTAAATCGTACAATGCAATGAGAAGTCGACCAAAGACATTTTCCATTCCAACAGACCCTCCTTTTAGCATTTGCGAACACATTTTGCTACTGTCTAAAAGCAAATAACTCCTTGCATATCATGAAAACTACTGCTACATGTTAATACACGCATTATCAATATTCAAAAATGCCTTCGTCTATTGTCATTAGGTCTTGGATACCCTGCATCATCATGGCCGTTGTCTTAGGGTCCTGTACTGGAACCTTCGGTTTGGGTGTCAGTGTTTTTACACAGTAAGCACAGCAAGCAGGAAGACAATGTATGCACAAGCAACAGGTGAAAATTATACCAGCAATTGCAACTAGGAAGATAAGAATCTTCCAACCCCAGGACTCGAATAGACCCCAGAACCATCCAGAGAGAGTCAATGTACCATTTTCTTGGTGGATGTCAGATGCGAGTCTATGCAACTTCTGAAAGGCAGCATATACATTAGGGGCGTGGTCTGGGATGTATACACAACAACTGCTGCCAATGACGCTACAGGCCCCTCCCCGGTCAGCAAGGTTGACGTCTAACACCAACCTGTTTTGTAAAGTAACGAGTCTCGTGGTTTGAAGCTCAGCAGTGATATTTGTCAGTATACCCGCTGTTGTATTAATAACCCCTTCAACAACTCTTGTGAGCCGACGAATGTTAAGGCTATTGGACATGGGGCCCCAAAAGGGTATAATACCTTTCATGGCATCTGTAAACTGCTGCAAAGTGGTGTCTGTCTGATCTATATCTTCTGCTTTAATAACCCTTCTAATTCGGGACAGGTATATGCTCCTGCGCTGCAATCGATGGTCCTTATGGTAACTGGAGGGAGCTACATATACAGGGGGTAAGAGGTAAGAGAGATAACACCTGCCCAACCATCCCTCAGGGAGCCAACAACAAAATAGACAGGCGGTGGTATCAGGGGTGGACTATCTGTTGCTCTCAGTTTATATGTGGTTTTGCACCTGCTCTCCCCTACCTCCATCTTCCCATTCCCCTGGACACAGAAGGTAGCTGTTGTGTTAACCACTGACAGCGGTATTGGCTTATCTTCAGTAACATTACGAGCCTGGAAGGACTGGAAATATTCTGATGTGTTGAATCCCAGGAAATCATCAATTTCTGCATGAGACCATGTTCCATTTCTCACCCCTTTGTATGCATGCATGCAAGAACTTAAGAACAATCTACCGAATGACTCTCGACCTGTAGGGGCACCAGGGGGTGCTCTATGCTGGAAGCGTACATTTTGTATCATGGTGCGGGGACCAATACTCTTTCTTTCTAATGTATCAAATTGGGGAGGTGGACGTACCATACTAAGCAATGCAAAACACCCCTCACAGCTACTAATATAGGACAATGGCATGGACAATAAGTTCTTACTTTTATGGGTCACTGAGGGAAGTAGTCCACACACCCAACAGTTTGTCATGTTAGATGCATTATGTGTCTGGTGCAACATTTGTATGAACACGTTATCCTTATAGGATTTTCGGTGCCCCCCTTTGTGAGGTGCCAAAGTGACAAATATATGCTCAGGGGGAACAGGTGTCGTACCAACCAGGGAATGTACCAGATATTTCTCCTCCAGGAATCATGCTATGCAAAGGACTGTTATTAGGAAAATCACGACAATCACTACAAAAACTATTTTACTCTTTGTGGACCAACTAGACCAACCAGATCCATACCGCTCTAAACGCGGTGCCGCAAATGGCTGCTCTTCCTCAGTAATGGGTCAACCAAATGGGTACATTTTAATCATAGGAAAGGAAATGCAATAGGGCTGATGGCAAAAAGACAAAAAGGGGCAAATGTTCCCAGTGTCCATCAGAGCCTCACTGGTAGACTCCTATTGTTCATCAACGTTAGCGCTATTGAGCACTGGCAGTGGAGCTATGCGATCCCAGCTCTTGAAGAAATCCCACGTCGCTCAGGTTAAGGCACCTCCCTCCAGGGAAGCACGTTCGGTCTATCCTGTCCAATGTCCGAACAATGCACCAATCTCGCCTCTCCCTAAACTACCGTTGGTACCACAGGCAAGGTACACCCTACTTCTTACAGTCCATCCTTACTAATCTGACTTCTCTGTTGGTGCACTGTTCTTCCGTCTGGGGCGCAGATTTTACCTAGCTACTCCAGCCACAGAAGAGTCAGGAAAGAGGGACTCAGGGAAGTCAGACACAGAGTGGTCAATGGACTGGGACTCGAGCACAGGTGGGCCAGTAGAACGGGGCTCCTGAATGGCCCTGACCTCAGGGGGCACTGCCGCATTCAACACCGCATCATTCTTATCCTCCGTTTGGGTCCACGTTAGCTGAGCATCCGTAAAGGGGACAAAGCGGGGCACCTGCTCCCACTTCGAATCCCCGACGCCGTCAAGGACCCACTGGTCATAAGGCAGAGGAAGAGGTACTTTCCAGAAATGCTGACTGTGTAGCCAATTCTTTCGGCCGGCAACCTTGACTGCTGTGCGGGTGGTGAGGAGCACCTGGACCGGCCCCTTCCACCGCTGCTCCAAACTTCCTTTCCTCTGAAAGTGGCGGACGAGGACAAAGTCGCCGGGCCGAATATCATGCCCTGGCCCCTCGGTTACTTGTGGAAGTGCATCTTGGATCTGTTGGTAACTAGAACGCAGACTTTTAGTTAACTCATACAAATAGTCCACTAACAGAGGATATTCAATTTCCAAAAATCGACGAGGTCGCGGGGCGCCCCAAACATTTGCTGGGCGCCCAAACACGACCTCTTAGGGTGACAGTCCTGTCCTAGAATTAGCCGTGGCTCTCGTAGACAAAAGGGCTAATGGTAAAGCATCTGGCCACTGCAACCCTGTGCTCTCCTGAATCTTTGCTAATTTCAGTTTGAGAGTACCATTGTACTTCTCAACCAAGCCTGCTGACTGGAGGTGATGTGTGGCATGACATTTCTGTCGGATATGCAGTCCCTCACACACTAATTGGATAACTTTCGCGTTGAAGTGACTTCCATTGTCACTCCAAATCAAGCGGGGCAAACCGAAGCGAGGAAAGAACTCCTTGAGGAGCATCTTTGCAGTCTCTATGTCTGTTTTCTTTGGTGGGGTAAGCCTCAACCCACTTACTGAAAGCGCAAACAACCACTAACACATATTTCAAATTGTTGACTCGATCCATCTCTATGTAATCTAATTGGAGGACCTCAAAATGGAAAGTAGGGGGTGCGAAATTGCCAGGTGGCGAGGGGTACCCTTCCCAGGATTGTGCATCATACACACCATACAATATTTGACCAAATGGGCGGCCGTCTTTAGGATATTGTTACTGTGCCATACAGGATCTAACAATTTACAGATACCTTTTGCACTGATATGGGCTGGCCCGTGCGCCATAGTGACTACTGGGAGAACGTACGCATCTGGTAACATCCATCTTTGTTTCTCTGACTTATCCGTCCAACACCTTTCCTCATCAAAACATGCTGTGCTTTCCTGCCATACTGCTAACTCCTCAATCGTTGCCTCACTCTGAATCTCCTTGACATTTGCCAGCGTATCCTCAAACATAGTAACCTCAGGCACCCACCTAGCTGGACCTGCTACAAACATTCTCTTCATCTTTGTTCGGGCTGTCTCCTTAGCTGTCTGGTCTGCAAATGCATTACCTCTACCCACATCATCAGTTATTGCCTTGTGGGCTCTACATTTTATTATCGCTAATTTCTTGGGGAGTGTCAGGGCAGATAAAAGACTATATATAAGAGGGCCATTTTGTATCTTCATCCCATGGGAAGTGAGAAACCCCCTCTCTGCCCAGTGTCGCCCAAAATTATGGGCCACTCCAAAGGCGTATTGGCTGTCAGTATAAATATTGACAGCCAGTCCCTCACTCAACTCGCAAGCTCGGATAAGGGCAACGAGCTCTGCAGCTTGGGCCGACTGGTAGGGAACTTGTGACGTCTCAACTACTGTGTGTAGTGTTGTGATTGCATACGCAGCTGTTGTAGTGCCATCTGGTAGCTTAAAACAAGAACCATCGACATATAGTTCCCCTTGGGGGTCAGATAAGGGAACATCAGTCAGGTCAACCCGTCCCTTCGTCTCTTCCTCCGTCCGAAAAATACAATCATGTATATCAACTTCCTCACTCTCAGAAGGGAGGGGTAGCAACGTGGCTGGGTTTAGAGTGGCACATCTTTTAATCGTGACGTGGTGCAAAGAGGGTCAATTCATAACCGGTCAGACGTGCACTGGTGAGGTGCTGTGTCTTGGTTTTGTTCAAAAGTGTATCCACAGCATGGGGTACCATGACCATGAGGTCAGTATCAAGTACGAGCCAAGCCGATTGCCTTATAGAGATGGCCACTGCCGCGACCGCTCTTAGACAGCTCGGGAGGGCTCTTGCGACAGGGTCAAGAAGAGCAGAAAAATAAGCACACAGATGTTGCTTACCTCCAAAGGCCTGTGTTAAAACAGAGAGCGCACAACCGGCCGTCTCATGTCCGTACAGCACGAACGGCTTCATATAGTCAGGCGTACCAAGCACAGGTGCAGAGCAAAGAGCAATTTTTAATTGCTCCAAAGTTTGCTGACATTCAGGCGTCCAAGGCAAGGGTTCATGCACATCTTTAGTGGTTAGTGCCAGCAGAGGCTTTGTTAGGAAGGAGTAGTTAGGGATCCATTGGCGACTGTAGGAGGTAATGCCAATAAAAGCGCGCACATCCCTCTGGGTTTTAGGGAGAGGCATTTTAACAATGGCACTGATGCGCTCAGGGGTCAACCTCCTTACCCTCCTTCGACAGCAGGTGACCTAAATAGGTGACCTCCTGTCGACAATATTGAAATTTGGAAAGGGATACTTTATGTCCATGGTGTGCCAAATGTAACAACAATTTAATCATGCTGTCTTTGCAACCCTTCTCAGTGTCAGAAGCGATGAGATGGTCATCGACATATTGGAGCAATACATTACCTGAGGGAAGCGTAAGGGAGTCCAATTGAGCTTTTAAAGCTTGACTATATATGCTAGGGCTCTCAGTATAACCCTGAGGAGCTCGACAGAATCTAAAACTTCTGCCAGCTAGTGTAAAACCGGACAAATGTCTGCTGTCAGGATGGATCGGAATACTAAAAAATGCATTGTTCAAATCAATGACCGAAAAGTTTAGCAGAGGAAGGAATCATTGTGAAAAGGGCAGTAATGTCAGGGACCACTGGGAACTGAGGAACTACTATCTTATTAACTGTGCGCAGGTCAATTACAAAACGATAAACATCAGAGTGGTCATCAGAGTACCCCGAAGGTGCCCTCTTAAGGATGGGAAGAATAGGGCTATTGCACACATTAGCAGTTGTCTCTTCAACAACCCCGACTGAATCAAGTCTTGTATAATCTGCAACAAGGCTTACTCCCCTACGTGTGGTATTTTGTACTGAGGAATACGAGGTGAAACGGCATTGTGTCACCTTTTGCCCACAACGTGGGCGGCACAGCCTTAAATTCAGCAGGGAGGGGTGCATCTTTGGACAGACACTGCTTAGAGCCGACCACATTCGGACCCATTGTCATGTAAACATCTTCCGGAGAACAATAAATGGTTGCATGCAACTTCCTTAAGTCTAAGCCCATCAAATTCTCTCCGCAATTAGAGGTCAACAAAAATGGTGAATCCACAGTAAAAGGACCTATAGTCAATGTGAGAGGTTTGGAAATGGGGCTTACAACCGGTACACCAGAAAATCGTACTGAAACGTTATTATGGACAGACAGAGCTGCCCCAGGGACCAGTGAACGTGAAACAGAGCTGTTCATTGCACCTGTATCCACCAAGAATTCCTTAGCTGAGCCATGCAAATCTGCAGTAACGTAAGGACGGCTCTGATCTACAGGTATCTGGACTGGTCCCTCACTCTGTCCCTGGCTGTCCTAGCTGTGAGACATTCCTGTCACCTCATCCAGATCATAGTCATCGTGATAATACTGGTCACCCCTTTTGTCATCAAAGCAGTTACCATCTGAACGATCCTGTGAGGCTGCAGCATGCTGGGCTCTGTCCTGTCCACCAGCTCCACGACCCCGTCCCCGAGAACCTCGTCCTCTAGGGGCCGCGACTTTCTGCAACAACACGGGACACTCGCTACGCCAGTGTCTCTCCTCCTTACAATACACACACTGATTCGGCCCTACAGGCATAGTATTCCGGCTGGTCCGAGGCAACTGGCGGGCTGTACCACCACGTCCTCTACCATTCCCCCGAGAAGCCTGCTGCAATAACACCTTCGTCTTCAATTCTTTGTGCTTTTTCTCCACCTTCTCCTTCTCCTCATTTTCCCCATGTTCATAATACTGTGCCACACTCATTACAGAAAGGGAGGAGGAAGTCCAAGTGCTCTCCGAAGCCTGCAACCGAGTCGCGATCTCAGGAAGCAGGTTCGTAACAAATCTGTTAACGAACAATTGGACACCTCCCTCCACCAACAAGTCCTGTCCGCTAAAATCCCAAAACACCCCTTCAAATCGAGTGAAAAAATCAGACACACACTCATCTTTCTTCTGACGACTTGCCGTTAACTTGTCCCAATCTACCCTTCTTTGTGGAATAAGAGAATGCATATAGGTAATAATTCGGCCAGGCAAGGCTAGTATCTCGGCCTTAGACTTCTCACCAGGCTTCCTCTCCTGGTCCCACGCCTTAATCTGATTCCAGGTACCACCCAATTCTGCAGCGTGGTCCTGTGTGTGAACCTGCCTCCAAATATCAACGGGTACCAGTAAACCAAAGAACATTTCAATATCTGCAAGCGTCATCACTGTTGATGAAGCGGCCTCTGTCAATTCCTTATAATATGCAGTAGGATTTTTCCTAGGGCAGGGTAACTGAGTTTTAAGGGACAAAACCTCACTCCTCTTCCATGGAGTATAAACCCACTGTTCTTGGAAACGGGCCTCTACCCTTGGTCTAACAACAGTATTCTGTTGATCTCGCAGCTCCGGTAGTTCAGGGTGATATATGGGGTGGACTTCCCTCATCGGAAACTGGGATACTGTCTTCGCGCTCTTCTCAAACAGCCTACCCCGATAAGCGACTAGCGTTGCAACATTACCAAAAACCTCACCAGGTGCCATACCAGCAGCATACACATTATCCCTAATATCATAAAAAACCTGAGGTGCTACATTATTGAAACACTGTTCCCACAGTCCAATCAAAGTAGCCGACATGTGCTTAAGGGCATGCTGCTGCACAAACGGCTCCTAATCGTTCATCACACTCCACACATCCTCCACACTGTAAATGGGGTGACGAGCCCACTGAGCAGCTTGATTGGCTACCACCTTTTTCTCTTCATCTCCCACATCCGACCATGTCAATATCCGTCCCAGTCGCTCCCTAGCAGTTGCCCTGTCTCCGTCCCCTGGTCTGCGCACAGGCGTTCCACTACTCAGAACTGTCGGGGAATGAAGGAACAGGGGAGGAGTAGTAACAGAAGGAACAGGCATCAAAGTCGCTAGTGGCTGCATCGTAAGTGTGAGGGCTGGAGGGAGAGATGCCGAAGCAATAGGCGTAGCAGGGAGACTTGCAGTCATCGCAGGCGCAATAGGTGAAGCCAAAGAAAAAGGGGGAGGCGCTGTATCCGAAGCAACTGAATCAATAACAGGAGAAGCAGAAACAGCAGAGACAGGAGGAGCGGACGACTGAGGCTGTGGGATAGCAGGGTATATTTTCTGCAGAGCCTATGGGGGTGGAGGTCGAGTATCTAACAATTCCTCCACAAATGTATCATTTTCTTCTCGGGCGACATAAGACTTTTCACATTGCAACCAAAGCTTCCTATCAGCACACTCTATTCCCTTCTCTGTTTTCTCTCTATCATATGCCGCAGCTTTCTGAGTCACTGTTTGCATTCTTCCCTTCCGGGCCTCTTTCTCTGCTTTCGTTCGTCTTTCTTTAGCTTCTTTTTGCCATGTTCTAAGGGAATCAAACATCGACTGCCTACTTCTTTTTGCAAACAATTTATCCTGCAGAAAATAATTTTCTGGTCATCAAAAGTGCCTGTCAATGGCCATTGCAACTCGGTATTGTCCCTCGTATATTTGTGCCATAACGACCTGAACATAATAGGGCCAAGGCCATGTTTCACATACATGTCAAAATTTGGAGTGCCTTCTGGTGGCGCTGGCTGACTTTCTTCCAATCGAGCACCAGTAGAACAACAACAACAGCCCAAACAAAACATTTTGCTAAAGCACGGCATCTTTCAAAAGAAAACAGGTTCACTATTTATGCCAAGCAGATATTTGCAAATATCTTACCAAAATTGGATCCTCAGACCTCATCAAATACAAACCAAAGTGGTACCATGTTCACAAAGAACTCAAACAAATTCAAGCGCTTGTCCAAAAACGATCCTCAGACCGTACCAAACACAAACTAATATGGCGCCATAGCCACAAAGAACCTTAGCAAACTCACCTGGTGCACACAGGCCAAACAAATTTATTCTCCACTGCCGACTCTTCAGACCAAACGGTCATATACAAGGGTTTCGCCGTTCAGGGCTCCAGTCGGTACGACCACTAGACGAGGCACCGCCTGGTCAGACAGACGGGGCAGCTGCGAGTACCAGACTCTCTTGTGCAGGGATCCCTGGTCCGCCCGTCCGACCTGACGTGGCCCCGGCCTCCCCACCCGTCCGCGGGCGAGGATGGGTCACACCCGATGGGGTCCCTGTTCGGACGCCAACTTAAGGAAGTGACCCTATTAGGGCCACCCGGGTCACTCGCGACCACCTCTCAGCCTTCCAAACAAATGAAGAGTCGGTCAGACAGTAGAGAATACAAACCAAAGTTATTTATTAGTCATACACTCGAACGGAGTCCAGTCTGACCAGCCTCCTTGGATTGCTGCAGAGGGACTGACCCCCGCCAACATGGTAATACATAATATACATTTCCAGTACCCCTAAGGACACGCCCAGACTGGAATTTTCCAGTTAGTAGCTGGTGAACAAAGGAGACACAGAAGGATGAGCTGCAATCCTGAGACCGGGTACATGCTATCTCAGTTTCAAGGTTACTCTGCCCGTGCCCGCCACTCTAAGGGTGGGAGCAGGCCTTTCTAACGGGAAAGATATGTAATTACAAAACAGTCTATTCATTAGTGCAGCGAAGCTCAACCTTGAAGGAATAGCAAAAATATCGAGACTGCTTTCTGCTGAGGCAAACAGAATGAGACAGAAGTTTGTTTCGGCCAGGATAACAAAATGGCGGCTGAATACAAAATGGTGCCGCAAATGCTAACTTAAATCATACAATGCAATGAGAAGTTGACCAAAGACCTTTCTTTCTCTCATACCTTTTGCCTTTTTGCCAATTTTACTCTTTTTTGTGACTGTTAGCTCTTTTTCTCTCCTTTGCCCCACTTTTCTGACTCTGCTCTTTCCATGCCACTTTTCCCATTCTTTCACCCCTTTTCACTCCTTGTTGTGCTCCTTTGCCAAGCTCTTTTCACTCTGTTTACTCTTTCACTCTCTCTCTCTCACACACTTTTGGCATCTCTTTTTACGACTTGTTTCTGCTTTCATTTGCTCCACAGTAGCTAATTTTTCTTTGCGTTTCTTCACCACTTTTGCCGTCTCTGACTTTCTTCTTCTGCTTTCCTGCCTTGGTGCCCCGCGCTTTCACCTGCTCCTACCCACCAACTGCTCCCGTGTCTCACCCGCAGCTTGCCCCAGCCCCGCCCAACATCCCCAAGATCTCCTCCTACTCTCCCACAGTCTTAATCACAGTTGCAACACAGATTAGCCATTGAGAAGGTGTTGCCTGGCCCTGCTTGACTGACTTACCTGACTGCCTTGGCCCTGCGATCAGGCACAACCGTTCATACCCTAAAAACTATGGTGTGCTGCTGCTTATCTTGAGGCCCAGCCTCACTCTACCCACATTCTCACTCACTCTTTTTCTCTCGCACTTTTTGCCTCTTTGCCACTTTTTCTGTCCTTTTCTTTGACTTTTAGTACTCTGTCACTCTTGCTGCCCTTCTCTTCTCACTTTGTATGCTCTTTTACTCTCCTTCTTTTACACGTGGCCTCTCTTTTGCCACTTTTTCCCTGCTTTGACTGCTTTTTGCTGCTTGCTGCGCTCCTTTTTACCCGCTCTGTCTGCTTTTGCACTTTTTTCGTCTCACACTTATGGCCTCTCTTTTTGCCAAATTTTCAATCTATTTGCTCCTTTTTGCCCCACTTTTCCTTTGTGTTTCAGTGCCACTTTGGACGCCTTTGTTTTTTTTTTGCTTTCCCAAGTTGGTGCCATGTTCTCACCTGCTCCTTCTTGCCATCACCTCCCATGTCTCTCCTGCAGCTTGCCCCGGCCATCCCTGCCCTGACCCCTACCCCGAACTCCTGGCTCACCATCACCCAACGGGAAACTGCCACTGCCATAAGATCCATATACTAAGGAGTCCCATTGGATCCTTGCTTGCACTTTGCCTTTGCAAAAGGACTCAAGACAATTTGGCCCACCCTCACTCCAAGCCTCAATGACTACTTTACCAACGCTACCTTCCGAGACCACTGGAAACACAATACAATTCTACCTCTACTGAAAAAAGCCAAAGCAGACGTGTCCTCACCAGCTAACTATACACCCATCTCTCTGCTACCCTACCCGGTAAAAGTCTTAGAGAAACTCATCAACAGAGAATAGAAAAATACCTGAATGACAATCACCTCTTGGAACCCTACGAATCAGGCTTCAGACTGAACCACAGGACTGAAACCACCCTCAATGCAGCCACTGACAACATCAGTACTAGGGGTGGGCGGACTCCGTGGAATTCTGCGGAATTACATAAAAAGTCAGTGGGATTCCGAGGAGTTCTGCCAAAGGGTGGAAATAGGCACATCGCACTGCTCGCTATGTGATTCTGCACCGATAGCACATTCCGCGCTGAAAAATCAGCACGAATGGCACCACACTGTACGACAGAGGGTGCAGCTACTAGAGTGGATTTTACTACTGCTCGAGTGGAAGAACATTTTCTTTATTCAATTAAATAAATAACCATAAAAGATATAAAACATGATAAAAACACAGTAAAAACCAATACAAGAATGTAAACATGACTCACAATACAAAAAGTATAAAAAGCAAGTCAAACTATCAACATAAACCATCTTACAATACATAATAGATACACAGAAAAAAATAGAGCAAGTCAACCTGTTGGCAGGTACCAGATAATCCAATGTATACAGGTTTCAATAAAAACAAAAACATTCTTTAGGAACACTGGAAGCATTATGGTCAGTCACTTCGAATTTTTACCGCACTTCTCAAAAAGTGACCCATACATACACATATGCGAACATTCCCCAGCATAGAAAGGAAAAGCATAGCCGATCTCACTTGAGTAAATGCAGCCTCCTTCAGGACTGGAATCAAATACTTTTTCCTTGACAAGTGTATAAACTGCAAAACATAACGACTGCAGCAACGATTGCTCTGAGGTACTATCTCACCCGCAGGGGCCTAAACGGCCACCTCCACCCATCCTTTAGGAAAACTAACCAGTGGGAGGAACACATTCATCCTAAACCTAAATAAAAGATGTCAGTGATAAATGTTGCAAACACAAGGAGATGATGGACGGAGCGCTGAAACTTTTCAGGCACTCACCCCCAGTCACAGATCTGGGTTGAATCCATCATCGTTACTTTAGCTCACTTCGCCACCCCACTCCTTGTGTTTGCTTTGTTCGCCCTAAGTTGGCAGGGCATGCCCAGACGTGGGTCTCTTGCTCACTTTGCCACTGGATTCAAGCTAGCCTGGCTTATGAGGGGTGTTACTCCAAAACCGGTCCCAGGATGCTTGTTTCCGGTCCAGGGAAGACCTGGCTTGGCAGTTCGGGCTGGACTGTTCCCATGAGGTACAGGATCAAGACTGATTTGCATATAGCTGGGTCTGAACTGGGGTTGCGAAGTGAGCTAAAGAATGATGATGAATTCAACCCAGATCTGTGACTGGGGGTGAGTGTCTGAAAAGTTTCAGCGATTCATCCATCATCTCCTTGTGTTTGCAGTGTTAAATGTTGTTCACCCAGGTTAGGGAAGGCTCCCAAGAGCTAACTGTCTGGATCAGGCAATAAGCCCAAACAGACGGTTTACAATAGTCAATGTTCTCTCAGTTAGCTGATGACCGCTTAGAAAATGTTGTTTTACCCACTGGTAGTCATCTCTAATATTCCGTCTGGGTGCGTAAAAAGTTTGGGACGACCCAAGGCTAAGAAGGCAGACTTTATGTAATTCAGCCACGGGATAGCGTTATGGTTGTCTAAGGAAAGGCAATCCTGATCATTCTATTCAATATGGGTTCCCTCTTATACGAGATAGCATTAGTTATGTCTCAGACCTTCTTGAAATTCGGCCTTTATTAACCCCTTGCGCGCTGCGCGAATTCCCCCGCTGTGCGGGCGAATTAATGAGTGGGCGGGGTTCGGACGGCCCCCGGCCGTCCTCCGCACACGCCCAACGTGACGTCGGACGGCCGGGGGCCGTCCAACGCATGCAAGGGGTTAAGTTGGATTTCTAAGTTCCTCATGGACTGCAAATGTGGAGGTACCCGGTGAAACACCCAGCAGCTACCTGAGGAACTTGTTTTCTTCCCGCTGTATCAGGTCACAATCCCAATACCCCCAGAGGTCACAACCATAACTAACCGCTGAGATGCACTTGACCTTCTACACCTTGATCAAGGCGTTCACAAGTTTCCTACCCACCCGTGAGCTAACATCCATTACAGCTTCACACAGCCTGGCGAGAGCAGACTTCTTGGAATAATAGGAAGTGCCCCAGGAGGATTTGTCATCTAACAGGACGCCCAGGTAATTAAAAGAGCCCACCAGGGCAATTCTGACTTTCTGACAAAATTGATTCCTCAGTTTAACAGGCTTGACCCCCAGCCTCATTGTAAAAGATTTTGCAGAATTTACGGACAAAACCCAAGTACTTCATAAAAGATGCATAAGAATCTTAAGAGGCATTGGAGACCGAATGCCGTCTTTGATATAAGGACGGCATCGTCTGCATGTAAGATGACTGGGATTGCCCGTAAACCCACCCTGGGAGTGTTACCCTGAGCTTCCATTAATGCTGTTTCCAGGCTGTTAATGTAGAAGGTAAACAAAAATGGGGATTTTCTACTCGAGCGACAGCCTTCTGACCACTACTGGTCGCGACCACCTACATTCGAAAAATCTCGGCAGATGTCCTTCTAGCGACCGGAAATCTTGCTAGGGGATGCCAAATCCGGCTCGCCAACTTACCATTCTGGAGCCATTTGCAAGAAAAATAACACGGCATGCACCGATTGCCGAAATTCGTCCGGAACACCCCGTTACTCTTGTAACATGGAGTTCTGGCCAAATTCCGCAACATTCTGCAGGCGGAACAGAATATTCTTTTTACCCCTAATCAGCACCATCATGGACCTAGAAGACATTGTGGACTCATCCTCCCTGACCTCTCCATGGCTTTATACCATCTACCACCCGATCCTCAGCCAACACCTTCACAAATCAGGAATTTGAAGAGCTTCAATGTATCAGTTCCTTTCTCACAGGACACGTACAAAAAGTCAGCCTAGCCCCCTCCACCTCTGAATCCACCAAGCTGATCTGTAGAGTCTCCAAGGGATCATCCATCAGTCCTGAGCTCTTTAAAATCTACATGGTCTCACTCATCAACATAGTGTGAACCTATGAAATCAACCTCATCTCCTACAGTGATGACACAACTCATCCTCTCCCTCTCAAAGGACACCACAGGCACCCAGCAAAGTTTACAGAGTGCATGTCAGAAGTCACCCTCTGGATAAAATTAAAATGCCTTAAACTCAACTCGGATAATACGGAGGTAGTAGTAGCGTGGCTTGAGAGCATGGCAGACTAGACGCGTTCGCCAGAGCTCCCGTCGGTGGTCTCCAAATCCTACAGAATCCTGGACACCTCCAAGGTGTGGAACCCCCCAAAGTAGTGGGGGTCCGTAATTGATCAGAGCGCCCAGCTAGAAACGATCCTATGTGTATGGCAGCCTGTGCTGGAGCCTGCGCAGCTGCGGTGGTAGAAGCCGAGAGGTGCCATCTTGGAGAACGATCGGGCGGAAGAGCTGGAGGCCTCCGGTCCTGACCGAATTGTGTGTTGACTGGCGGAGTTGCTGCAGAAAAGCGGCGGACACTGGGGAGAGAGTGGCGCCGAGCGGTGAGAACAACTCAACAAATCCTACATGCGGCGACGGGCTCCCTCGGGGGTCCCGAGAAATGGGAAGAGCAGGCCTAGCTGAAGCCGATCCTGCAACGCGGGAGTAGCGAGGGACGGGCGCCCGAATCTGCACTGCCGCCGGGGCCCAGTCCGGAGGCAACTCGGAGTGAGGAGACCTGGGTCCAGTCCCACAATCTGCGAGGAGGTGAGTCGCCTGGGGGACGCAAGCAGGTCGGAACCGCCCCCCCCACACCAAAAAAGCAGCGAAGGCGCGGGAGGAGGACGCTGCCCCTGAAGTGCGGCACCGGAGGAGAATCTGGGGGGTGGTGAGCCGACTCCCCGGAGGGCTGGGAATCACCAGTCAAGTATCGAGGTCGGCGGATCCTGGGCTGCTGCATCCCCCGGTACGACAGCGAGGCCGACAGCGATCCCCCAAGTGAGTGGAGGGGGGATATACTGTGCAAAAGCTCTGTTGGAGCCAAGGAGGCACCGGGCTCCAAAAAAACCCTGATCCCGTCAATGAACAGCCATTGTAACTGTGTGCTGCGCCATCGGGTGTTCACACTCAGTTCATTATAAATCCTGGGACCTGAAAGGTAGCTACCAGGCCCGTGAATTAATACCTGGGCCACTTAGGGGGAACATGGCGGCCGCTAGCTAAATGGTCGCGGTCATGCTACCTCGGGGCTCCCATGGGGGACTGACGCCGGAGCCTCGTTCTTTCATGTAGAAGCATAGCCTCCCTGTCTTTTGCTATTTTTTTTTTTTTGTGTGCGCTCATCTGTGCCGACGATGCGAGAGAGGTTTGGCAATAATAGCTGCGGAGACTGTGGCGGATTGACGGAGGAGAGCTCCCGCTGCCCCAGGGCGGAGGCTGGAGACCGGCGCTGGAGGTGGGGTGAAGTCGCGTACGAGAAGAGGCGTCGGAATAATGCTTGCTTCTCGCTCCGGCTCACGAGAGGTAGAGTCAGCACATGCCCAGGCGGCATTCTCCCAGGCACTTCTCCGGGCTTCGTGCTTAAAAATAACGACGGCGGGAGATTTGTGCAGCAACAGGGGAAGCCCCGCCAAATTGGAAGCCCGCGTCTAATTCAGCGTCTAATTCAGCGAGATGGCATTAGTTTATGTGAAGGTAAGAGGGGGATATTAACCCTCTTCGGGAAGCATTGTAACTTCGATAATTACCCCCCACCTCACCTGACCGGTGCCTTTGTGATTTTGTGGGCGTCGGGTAGGGGAGAAGCGCCCCCCTGCCGTATGGAGACAAACGACGAGACGACAGTGGGTCTCTCTCCTCCAAAAGTAAGTAGGTACACTTTGCGCGCTAGAGCTGCCCATCTTGCCTCCAACACTGCTATTACCGAGTCTAGTTTGCCCCCCCGAGTTTCCCCTCCCATCTCCAAAGTTAGAGCACTACCAAAATCACGGGGGATCTCGGTTGATGGTGGATCTGTTAAAAGGGGAAGAGAGGCTAATAAGGGGAGTGGGAGAGGCAGGGGCAAGAAAATAACTCCATTAAAGGCTAAAATCACCCCGTCTCTCAAAACCTACTATAAAGTCACGTCTACATCTATGTCCTCATTTATGGCTTCGGCTATTCCAGACACAAAGGCAGCCAAACCACCTCCCGACGCCATGAAGATTGTCACAGGGGCCAGTTCGGAGGGGGCCGGGCTTGGGAAGTTGGTCTCCTCAGCTGGTAGTGAGAGCGAGCCTGTAGAGCCTGTAGAGCAAGCAGAAGAAGCCCCATAAGCCCCAGAAGTTGAGTTCTCCACAGCATGGAGTAAGCCAAAGGGGGTTAGATTATCAGTACCTCCGACTAATCCCAAAACCTTAGATTCTTCCGCAGTGCCCCACGTAGTGATAACAGCTGAGGCCACAACTTCCCCTACGGTGTCTGTAATTGAACCTGTTATCCATCCTGCGGTGAGTCTTTCTAATAGATTTTCTGTTCTGGAAGTGCAAGAGGTATCGGAAGCCCAGCAAGAGGCTCATAAACAGCAAAGCCCCCCGGGTCATGAGGAGCGAGCTGTCTCAGCCCCCCTAATCCACTCGTTAGTAGATATACTTACGGTTATGAAGGAGGAGATGGCAAGCAGGTTTACAGTATCGGAGACGAATCAAGCAGAGTTGGCCAGCAGGTGGCTATTCGATCTTCCTGTGAGGTGCTGGCTCACAAAGTGGAAGAAATAACTTTGCGGACAGATGCAATTGAGTCAGAGATTCCTAAGCTCAAAGAAGCGATCCACACAACATCAGCGGATTTAGTAAAATTATCTGCTAAAAATAAGGAATTAAAGGACGGTTTTGAGCGTCTGGAAAATCATTCAAGGAAAAACAACGTGAAATTTTTAAATGTTCCAGAAGGCCTGGAGGGGTCGGACATAAAGGGATTTGTGATCGCCTTACTAAAAGGAACTGTAGTAAAAACTTTGCCCAGTATAGATCTTGGGCAGGAGATACAAAGGGTCCATCGAGACCCCTTCAAGAGGAACCCGGGCAGGCAAAAACCAAGGAAGATTCTGGTCAATTTCTTGTCCTATTCCGTTAAGGAGTCGATATTATCTTTGGCACTTAAGGAAGGCACGATAGCATCCACACTTACTGACCAACCCCCCTTTACTTTTCTTATTAGATCGGATATCTCTCACATAACTGCAACAAGGCAGTGGGAGTTGGGGAAGAGGCTAGATGAATTAAATAGCCTGGGGGCTAAGGCTCAGCTGAGGTTTCCCGCCACATTACAAGTAATGTGGAATAACCACATGCATTTGATCCACACAACAGAGGAGGTGGATGTTCTTATTGTAAAAATTCAAAAAGAAAAAGAGGGCAATGCAGGGGGGAGTTGAGGTTAAGGGTGCTCCTGGCGTTAAGTCCCCGGGTTTAATATTTATTTATTTTTTCTAGTGTTTCCCGAGGTGGGGCTGACCAAATAGGCTTTGCCTACTGGAAGGGAGGGTTCCTCAGGGGGAAGGGGGGCACCGGAGAGGGGAGGGAGTGGTTGGGGTGCACTGGGTGGGGAGCAATGGGTAAAAATAAAAAATATTCCTCATCTTGCCGGTATTGGAAGGAAGGTTGTTTAATTAGGGTTAGGCGCTCACAAATTGATGGCAGGTAACTCCACAAGGGACAGTAGTCAGCTTTATCTCTTGGAACATAAATGGTATGAGATGCCCACGCAGGCAAAGGCTGATACTTAAGTATTTAGAGCTTTCTCCCGCCCAGATCTTTTTTTTACAAGAGGCACATTTGACCTTTGCAGAATGTTGGTCAATTTTTTCCAAGATTCCCTGGTTAAATTGTTACTGTTCTTCGCAACAGACAATTAACTGTAGGGGGGTTGCAATTTTGGTAAAGAAAGGGATCCCATGTGTCATTAAATCCATCCAGACCGACCAAACTGGGTGGCACAGTTGGACTTGGGTGGGTTAGAACTAGCCTGTGCTTCTTATTACGGTCCCAACGTTGATGACCCCAATTATATCTGTAAGCTCCAAGATAATCTGATAATGGCAACGCCACCATTGCTTATAGGAGGTGACTTCAACGTTCTTCTGGACCCTTCAAGGGATAGGTCGAACGTGAGTTACGTTGTAGGGGCCCCAAGATCACGTCGAGCCATGAAAAACTTGATGCATGATATGGATTTGGGTGATGTGTGGAGGGTAAAAAGGGGAGAGCTTCAGGGGTTTACATTTCATAGCAAAAAATATCACCATTATTCAAGAATAGACTATATTCTAGCCAGTTGGGATGCTCTGGAGAATATAAAGGAGATATCTGTTCTTCCCAGTCATCTCTCTGATCATGCCCCTATTTTATTTTTTGTATCTTAGGGAAAGTAACACTCCACAAACAAGATGGACTTTGAACAGAACAATGTTATTAGACCCCGAAATTACTTTGGCCATTAAATCTTTCTGTTCAGAATATTTTTCATTAAACATGGGCTCGACGACTGTGGATTTCGTCTGGGACACCTATAAGGCCTGTTTGAGGGGTAGATTGCATGGTCTTATCTGTTCAAAAAATCGGGAGAAGGCCAAGGAGCTACAAGTAATAGAGGGAAGGATCTCGCAATTAGAAAGTGAAAGTAGGAATCAAGGCAGCCAAGGGAATTCAGAAAGGATAGCGCAGGTTCAGAGGGAACTCGAAGGGGCCAGGCAGGAGTTCAGGAGTAAACTGGACCAGAAGTGTAGGGCCCAATGGCTTATTAAAAACATGCAAAATTTTGAATATGGGGAAAGGGCAGGTGCTTTATTAGCGTGGAAAGCTAGAGCAGATCGCTCTAAAAATAATATTAACGAATTAATAATCAACAACAACGGGGACAAATCCAGTAATGCAATGGATGTGCAATCCTGCCTTATCTCCCTTTTTGCGGCCCTCTATAAAGAGAATCTGGTCCCTTCTCAAGATAAAATGCAGTTTTGGATACGGGGTAAATCTCTGCCTGTTCTAACTGAAGCCAGTCGGGCTGACCTTGATGCTCCTATCACTATGGAAGAGATCAAAAATCAAATAAAGAATTCCAAAAATAACAAAGCCCCCGGGCTGGACGCCCTACCGAATGAAGTTTATAAATTACTATCAGATGATTTGATACCGACATTGGGTACCCTGTTTAATTCAGTTTATAGTCCAATGGGTGATGTCCCTAGTTCCTGGAAGGAAGCAATCATCGTACTGATATTAAAGCCAGGGAAAGGCCCATTAATGGCCGATTCCTACCGTCCTATCTCCCTGCTGAATGCCGATTATAAGATCTTTATGGGCATTCTAGCAGGGAGGCTGGCCAAATTGGCTCCCAGTTTGATCAATATACATCAGAAGGGCTTCATTGCAGGAAGATACATTCAGGAACAGATACAAATGCTGATCGGGAACATCGACTTGGCCGTGGTAAGATCAGATCCCTTGGCAGTAGTGGCCTTGGACGCGGCCAAGGCCTTTGATAGGGTGTGCTGGGTGTATCTTTGGGAGGTACTTGAGGTAATGGGATTTGGTCCCATTTTCATTCAAACCCTCAGAAATTGCTACCAGGGAGGATCTGCAAAAATCTTGCTGAATGGTTCACTGACCCCTAGTTTTGACTTTCAAAGGGGAACTACGCAGGGCTGTCCCATCTCTCCCTTGTTGTTCAATATTTATATCGAACCGTTGGCACAAGCCATCAGACAAGATGACTCAATCTGTCCCTTCAAATCTCAATCATACCAATGTAAGTTAGCATTGTATGCGGACGACATTATTATTTATACCAGCAATCCGGGGGCGGATATTCCTCGGATCGGGGCCCTTTTGGAGGAGTTTGGCTCTATTTCAGGATATTTAGCCAACTCCTCCAAAACGGAAGTGATGTGTTGGAACATTGGCCAATGGGAGGGTACTCCCAGTAGTGAGTTAAAGTACCTAGGTATTAAGATAGTTAAAGATCTAGATAAAATCCCTCAGATTAACTTGAACAAAATCACGAAGGAAATCGACCATCTTTTTGCCAGATGGAGGAACCTTCCTCTGACGATTTTTGGGAAGGTTAATCTGGTGAAGATGGTCGTTCTTCCCAAGTTGACTTATCTGTTTAATGCTGTCCCTCTGGTTTTTCCTAGTAAGACCATTAGTAAGATCCAGGGAAAAATTGGGAGTTTTATCTGGGGAGATAAAGGTGCAAGGATGTCTTGGAAGAAGCTGAGGAGGAAGCTTACTAAAGGCGGGCTGGCTCTTCCAGACATTAGATGGTACCTAGTAGCGTTTCAGTTTAAGGGTATCAGGATGCTGCTTTCCAATCCAGATGGGACATCGTGGGGTAGGTTGTTGGGCGAGCTGGCTATGATGGAGGGAGGTGGAGGCGGGGAGGGCTTCTTATATAAGTTTGGAGCCCCAAGATATTTCAAACGGGTACGGCTTAAGGTTCTTAAAAACGCTCTGGAAACATGGTATAAAGTAAGGTGTAGATGGGGAATAGGCTACTTTTCCGACTTCGCACCCATATGGGACTCCCCAGGGACTCCTCCTTGCCTAAGAGACAGCTTGGCGATACCAATTAAGAGAGCGGGGGTGGCTAAGTGGTCTGACCTGGTAGATGCAGAAGGGATTCTCCCATGGGACATATTAAGAGCTAAGGTGGGTCCCGGTCTCTCCAAATTCAAGTATATACAACTTACATCTTGGTATAATGCAGAAATGGATGAAATAAGGGGGGATTGGGAAGTAGAGCATTTTTTACAAACAGTTCAACCAAGGAAAAAAGAGATATCTATTTGGTATACTGAAGCTTCTAGAAGCTGAAGATATAGATTTACCTTTACAATCTTCAGTTTGGAATCAATCCCCCCTAGAGGCCTATACAGCAGACCAGTTTGAGCCCTCCTTGAAACTTCTTTATAAATATATCAAACCAGCTAGTTTAAAGAAGAACCATTTTTTTGTTATTAATAGGTTATATTACACGCCGGCCAGGATAGCCAGGTTTGCCCCGTTGCCCCCCAAAGTGCCCCAGGTGCCGGACACCTAATGCGGATGATATCCATATCTTCTTCGATTGTCCCAAGTTGAGAACTTACTGGGAAGATGTGAAAGATCTTTAAAGTTAACATAGAGGTGAACCTCCCAGTGGTGTTCTTTGGGGGTAACGGTTTATCTAATTCGAATTTATCACTCCCCCAGAGGGGGTTGTTGTTATATCTAGTGATCTTGGCCCGGAGGGAGATTTGTATTAAGTGGAAAGACCCTACTCCCCTGACCAGAGAAAAGTGGCTTAAAGTTGCATTTGCTATGGCATGCCTGGAACAAGATGAAAATCGGGAAGACCTAATCAGCATCTGGCAGCCTCTGCTAAGCTGGGGCCGGGATTTGAGACTAATAACTGATAACATCGATTGAACGGGCTAGCACCCTCCCCGGTCCTATGATTACACCAAGCCCTTACTACCTGGGGCCGGTCAGGATGGCCTGAGCAAGTGCAGCCAGCCGTAGGGCTCCCATGGGAGAATAGACGGCTTTAAGATCTGCAGCAGCTCACTGGTGAGATGAGGACAAAAAAAAAATACCTGGGCCACTTACAACAACAGTCGGAAAGAGCGGGCGTATGGAGGGGCCCACATAAAGTTAAGGACTGATACATGGCACTCGGAGCACTGGAATTGTGAGTGCCAGTGCCTGGAGTGGGTGGGTGCTCCCGGGGGACAAGTATCCGCAAGTCTTGAGAGAAGAGGGGACAAGATAGCTGGCTGGGGGTCTCATCAAGTGCCTTGGAGCTTCCAGTATGCCCTAGAGGGAAACGGACCAGCCCTAACCGACAGGGGCGGAGGCGGAAGATACTGTTGGTACGTCTGGGTGCCCCTCGCTGAGGATCCTGGGCTCGCCTAGGTTCCAAAATGGTGAAAGAGAAAGCTAATAAAGTACAGGCTAATAAAATTTCAAATCATGCGCAGCCCTGCCCTCCGGTGCCCGCGGGTGCGGCCGCAAATCAGGAGGAACAGGGAGAAGAGGCGCAGTGTCTCCCAGACACAAATCCAACGTTGGCGGACATTATGGCGGTGATTCACTCATCCAGGGAAGATATGGTGCACAGGATTGATGCCGTGGCAATAGATGTGAATCTCTTGAGTTGCGATCTCTACAAGGTTCCGGCTAGAGTATCTGCCACGGAACAAAGTGTGGAAACCATGCTGCAGGAGGTCCGCTCTCTCAGAGACACAGTTGTGAGGTTGCAGCAAAAGGTGGTACAGTTGGATGACCGGGCAGAAGATGCGGAGGGAAGATCAAGAAGGAACAACCTACGTTTCATTGGCTTTCCCGAAAAGGCTGAGGGTCCATCAGTAGAACTCTTCTTGGAGAATTGGATTGTTAATGAAGTGACCCCCAAGAGTCTATTTAAATTCTTCAACATAGAAAGAGCCCACAGAGTGCTGGGACGCAGCCCCGCCCGGAAGCCCCTACAGGATCGATCATAGCCCTTTTTTTTAATCACAGAGATCGAGACATTGTCCTCCAGGCCACAAGATCTAAGGGTCCGCAATCGTATCAAGGACACTCTATTGCAATCTTTCCTGACTACACACAAAGGGTTCAGGAACAAAGACGGACTTTCCTGGCAGTGAAACGACGGCTAAGAGATGCTAGGCTGAAATATAGTTTGCTTTACCCTGCCAAGTTACGGGTGGAACATTTTTTTTAAATGTTTTAATTTTTATTTTTATTAAAGCAAAAGAATTGACATACAGACAGCATCAAAATAAAACGTGTACGATACAAAGACTAAAATTACCACAAAACTAAAAGATATAAACAATCTGTTGCAAGGGAGAAAGCTACGGGGGGCGAGGGGGGGGCTCCAGCCGTTTGTGTTCTTTATTAGTTTATTCTGGCTGTCATAGCAGGAAAGTTGGTTTTTTTTGTCTTCTGGGGTATGGGCCGCGAAAGGGACGTGTAGGGGGGTGATGTTACTGTGTCTGAGCATTGACCAGCATCGGGGGGGGGGGTCCGGCCTCTACGCTCCCAGAGGCCTCTCGAAGTTCCGGAGATGATGCCTGGGAGGTGTCTTGAGCTTGTTGTAAGTATGTGCAATAGACATACCATATGTCGTGTGGTTGGGGACTGAAGCATGGCATATAGGTCAGTCTGCAGACTGCAGTAGGACATGCTGCGTATCCATGCTGCTTTAGTAGGACAATGTTTGGCACCCCAGTGTACCGCTATTTCCCTTTTAACTAGCATCAATGCTATGGCTACAAATCTACGGTAACATGGTTTAATATGGTTGACCAACCCTAACAGGCCTAGCCTCAGAGAGGGAATGAGAGGTGCAGCAATTATTTTTGCTATCGTTTGAAATGCCTCTACCCAGTATGACATGATTTGGGGACATGACCAGGGCATGTGAGCAAAATCGGCACCCAGCGCCCTACACTTAGGGCAACCTGATGATTTGGTAGGATCAAATTTGGCTAATTGACGTGGGGTAATGTAGATCCTGTGAACAAACTTAAAATGAAGGAATTTGTCTGTGATTAGGGGAAACTTTCTGTATTTGATCAAGACAGAAAGTCCATTCTTTATCTGTCAATGAGTGCCCCAAGTCTTCTTCCCAGCGTTGCCTGACCCCCCTGTTACGGACCTGTCTGCGTGCCAAACAAGCCTTGTATAGTTTAGTAACCAAGTGCGTTCCTTCCTTATCAGAGATAAGCAGAGAGTGGGGTGAAATCTGCCGGCGGGAGATGAGAAGGAGGTGACCGTTGAACAAAGTGTACCCAGCAATCTGGCAGCTATAAAGTTATCCATATATGTCATCTCAGGGTGTGTACACATTTCTGTCAATGTGCGTGCCCGACCCTCCGGGATTAGGGAGCCAAGGGTATCCAAGCCCAGTTTAGTGAGGGCTTTTCGGAGGTCAGCAGGAGGAACGGGTTATTGGGTAGGGGAATGGCCGGGGAGTAGAGAAGGCCGTCACCCAACATGTTGTTAAGTTTACGCCACGCCCAACAGGCGGTTGAAAGGGGTTGGATGTCATGGGGATCCAGTGGTATGCCCTTTGGGAGCACGGCTTCCAATGGTGTGGGAGCCGCCAGGTCACGTTCAGGCTTTGCATAGGGTATACGAGCATCTGGGTGGAACCAGTGATGAGCGAATTGTGCCTGTGCCACTAAGAAATAGAGTTGGAGATCAGGAACCGCGAATCCGCCTCGGTTATATGGGAATGTCAGAGTACCCCAGGAGACTCTCGGTCTGCGTCCCGCCCATATCAGTCGTATAAGTAATCCCCGCAAATGACTGAAGAAAGCGTTGGTAAGTGGGCTGGGTATAGTACTGAATAAATATAGGAATCTGGGCAGCACTTTCATTTTGATAAGAGCGATACGACCGGCCATAGACAGGGGCAATTGGATCTATCTCTCGACCTGCGTAGTAAGCTGTTCAATTGCAGGTCCATAATTTAAACTTATAACCTGCTCTTTATCTCTGTGCAGGTGCACACCAAGGTACTTAGTGGCGTCATCTGCCCTTCGCAGGGGAAGCTCGGTCTCATCCGCCGAGGCTGCATCCGTGATAGGAAACAGTACTGATTTGTCCCAGTTTATCATCAGTCCGAACATGGCCCCATAGTGGCCAATTTCCTCTATGAGGGGTTGCAAGTTGTCGTTAGGATGTCGTATAAAAAGCAAAATGTCATCTGCAAACATGGACATTAACAAAGGTCCCGAGGGAAATTGCAGGACACGAAACATGTGCTTTTCCTGCATTTGGCGAACCAACGGGTCCAAGGCTATTATAAAGAGCAATGGGGATAGCGGACACCCCTGTCATGTCCCGCGTGTAATCGGAGATGACAGAGAGCCATGTACTCGAAGCCGAGCAGTTGGACACGAGTAAAGCAATGCAATCAAGGCAATAAAATTGCCTGGGATGCCCAATTTGTGCAGTGTGGCAGTGAGGAAAGGCCATTAGAGAGAATCGAAGGCCTTCTCTGCATCCAATAGCGCCACTGCTGCAGGAGTAGTAGGTTCAATGCGATTTATGACAGAGAAGACAGTTCTTAAGTTTAGGGCCATAGACCTATGCGGGATAAAACCCGATTGCACTGGGGAAATGATTTGTTCTAATAACGACAGCCTAGAGGGTAACATTTTGGCAAGGATTTTGTTGTCAAAATTTATTAGGGAGATGGGGCGATAGGATGAGCAGTTAGTGGGTTATGTTATGTTATTTATTCTTATAAGGCGCACAGCTACCCGAAGGTTTCCCGGCGCCGCCTGACAGGAACAGAAGGAGGATGGCAGATCTATTGATTAAACAGCAAAGTTTTTAAGCCCTTTAGAAAATTCCCATAAACTGTTTCATTTCGAAGTGGCAGGGGGAGGGAATTCCACATAGAGGGGCCTAGGCAAGAAAAAGACCGACCCCCCATTCGCGACAATCTGGTCCTAGGGACCGAAAATTTGGCCTGAGTGTAGGAGCGAAGAAGGCGCGGTGGTAAGTAAGGGTGAGCTAAGACGTTCAGGTACTGGGGTGCCTTGCCAGATTTGATCTTAAACATATAGCTCAGGGCTTTGAATTTAATGCGATTCTCCACCCTGAGCCAATGAAGGTCCCGAAGATGACCTGAGATGGGAGCCATTCTGGGTTCCTTACCTGGCTATAGTAGCAAGAAGATGACCGCCTCTCTCATGGAAGGGGGGAGTTTGCCAACCTCCAGGGCCTCCGCATAAACCTCCAGGAGCTGTAGCTCTAGGCTCTCTTTGAAGGTCTTATAGAAAATTCCCGATAGCCCATCGAGCCCCGATGCTTTAGATCCGGCCAGGGCATCTATAGCAAGTGTAATTTCCTCAACAGTGAAAGGGTCTGCCAGAAATTCTGCTTGCCCTGTAGTAAGCCAAACCATCGCGACCTCCTCCAAATACGCTAAATGTTGAAAGAAATCCTTGGGAAGAGTGGTAGAGTAGAGGGGTCGATAATATGCGACAAGTTCCGCTAATAGGTCAGTGTCTTCTGTAGCCAAGGTGTCATCCGCGCGCTTTATTGCTGCTATGTGTCCAGAGCCCCTGGGGGGGGGGCACACCAAATGTGCCAATGTTTTACCAGGGCGCTCTCCCTCCCCATACCTATGAGCTGTAAATAATTTGCCAAGCAACGACGCCTCCCTGTCAGCGTGTTCATTAAATTCCAAAATGAGGGCACTACGTTTATTCTGGGTTCGTGGCTCAAGTGATGCAGCATCTGTAACGCTATTTCAGCTTCAACTCTAGCGAGACTCCTGCGAACCGATCGTAGGACACCCGCCTGCTTTAATATGATAACGCCTCGAATGTACGCCTTAAAGGCATCACATAGCATTGAGTATTTAACCACCGTGCCCGTATTCAGGGTAAAATATTCAGTGATGGCCTCCTGCACCTCCACCGGAACACCTCATCCAGCAACGCAGAAGCCGGAAACGACCATCTACTTTCCCACCCAGCTGAGTGTGGAATGCGTAAGTGAAGAAGCACTGGCGCATGATCCGACAATGTACGTGGCATCGAATTTATACCCTTGGTCCAATTACATCCCAGTGCGTCTGTTAATAGGTAATCTATGCGTGTGTGTGTGGAGTGCAGTGCAGAGTGAAAGGTGTATCCGGGGGTTGTGGGATGGTGTATGCGCCAGAGGTCACGCAGGCCCAGAGAGTGTATGAGGTCCTTCATCATTCTAAGGGAGTGTGTTTTGGTGGTAGCGAGTGGATTAGAGGAATCACGGGTATGATCAAGCCAAAGATTCAAATGCCCCCAAGGAATATTGTGTCGTAGTCATAACGATTTAGCAGGACATGAAGGCCTTCAAAGAAACCAGGGTCATCCACGTTAGGCGCGTATATATTAAGGAAAAGCACTGCCTTGCCTAATAGTGTGCCCAGCACCAATAGGTACCTCCCATGCACGTCAGTTATGGTCTCTTTATGTGTAAACTGGAGGGAGTGATGAATAAGAAGACAGACCCCTCGGGAGTAGGTACTATAACTCGCGAAGAGTCTATGAGATCCCCAGGAGGACGCGAAGGGGGGGGGTCCCCTGACGGGGAGGTGAGTTTCTTGTAAAAATGCTATTTTTACATTATGTCTCCGGAGGTACGCCAACACTAGCTTACATTTCCTTGGATTATTGAGCCCCCGTACGTTCCAAGTGATGAAATTAACATCTACCGTGGGAGCTATGGCCATACCCAGAGATAGGGGATGGAGACCTACAAGGGTGCATACATAAGGGGGGACACAAAAAATACCAATGCATTAAATCAAGAGACAACACACTAAACAGACATCTCAAAACCCACCCACCTCCCACACCTGGGCTCAAGGGCCCCGAGAACATTGTCCCTCCCCGGTCAGCCCGAAAAGAGGAGAAAAAGAAAAACCCCAATAGAATTTGGATCAGAGTCATCCTAGGGAGGCGGGCAACGCCTCGGACGTCCAATGCCCATACCATAAACTACGTATAATTAGCAATGTAGAGAAATCGAAACAGTAGAACATTTTCTAAGCATATAAAACCGCCATCAGTATTAAGTCGACATTTTGGTATCAAATATAGACAACTTAGTCGATAAAACAAGTGCTGGAAACAAGATTCTAAAGCCTCAGTCCGCAGTGAAGAGGTCTGCGCTAGCGGCCAACTGCCTATCCGGGGAGGAGTGTCCTGAGGATTGCGCCGGGCTCCTGCGAGCCTCTCCTTGACGTTGCTTGCAAAAGGCCAAGGTGTCAGTAGCATTTTCAAAGGAGCAGGGTTTACCATCCACTATTACTCTCAACTTTGCTGGGTAGAGCATAGCATATTTGAGACCCAGTGTACGAAGTTGTCGCTTGGCTTCCAAGAATATCCGTCGGGCCTCCTGGACCGCGATAGTATGATCGGGGTAAAAGGAAAGCACAGTCCCCTGGTACTGCACGGGGGAGTTTTCTCGGGCCAGGCGGAGTACTGTATCACGGTCCCTGTAGTTGAGCAGTCGTGCTATAATGGAGCGTGGGGGGCTCCCGGGAGGGGGCCGTGGGCTAAGGGATCGATGCGCCTGCTCAACCACGAAATTTCCGGAGAGGTTCTCAGCGCCAAACAGTTCTTTCAGCATGCTTTCAATGAAGGGTTCTGGGCGGCCCATGTTTGTGGACTCCGCAAGGCCCATGATGCGGATATTGTTTCTACGTGATCTGGCCTCCAGGTCCTCACTCTTTATCGCCACTGTTTTTAGCAGCCTCTCCATCCGTTCAAGCCTGCGCGTCGTGTCTCGAGTCTGATCTTCCTGGGCAGATATTCTCTGTTCCGCCTCATCGAGCCTGGTGTTGTGTCCATCCAGTCGTTCTCCCATCCTGTCGAACCTGGAGGTCAGTGTATCGAATCTTGCATCTATACCACGGAACCCCACCAGGAGCTCCACCATTATAGCAGAAGCCCCGTCCAAGGGCTGCGGAGGTTCGGTACGTTCTGGGCCGTCCTCCCTCTCAGGGTTATGATTGGGTCATTCAGAAGTGTCCAATTTATCGAAGGTGATCTTGTGCTGTTTAGGGTCCCCCCGACCCATCGTCGCGGTTCGTAGCAACGGGAGTGGCAGTCAGTAGGTATCAGCACCAGGGCCGGTGGCAGGAGCAGGAGTGGATCGAGCCGCTCGCACCGGTGTACTTTCAGGCTAAACCTCACGTGTGGCTCTTACTGGGAGTTCAGCAGGGTAGGGCGGAACCCCGGACCCCTGTCAGACCGTGCCCGGGATGGTCCCCCCGGCAGGCTTCAGATGGGCCACATAGATATTCACCGGGCCTCTCCCCGGTCGACTAGGGCAGCACCGACCCTGTCCGTGGGGGGGGCGTCACGGATCTCCACTCACCTCTCCCACCTCGTAAGGCCCTTGGCGCGCTTTAGCGGGGGGAGAAGGCGGCAGTCCAACCCAGCGGCTCCACGGTCCTAGATATCTGCCATGTAGAGCAAGTGATTATGGCAAGGTGAGGGAGGGTGACATCAATCCCTCCTAATGGTCCGCTGGCCTCCGCATGGTAGTGGTAGCAGTATAGGTGCCTGCCCAGGTCAGCGTCGCCGGCAACGGCCCCAAGTCGACAGCCCGCAGCGCTGCTTAATTAGTCGGTGTCCGCAAGCCACACCATTCCTGCGGTGTCCAGAGCGCTTAGCAATATCTGAGGGGGGGCGGGGGGAATGGCAGGGGGGCTCGAGAAACCGGCAGATGCCCACCGCAGTTATTGGCACCAGCACTGAGGGAAACCAGCTGCAACTGGTCCTAGTTCTCCGCCTCCCTTCCCCCTCACTCACCCGTCCTCCGGCGCAGGCTGCTTCCTTCAGGCCAGTCGCCACCTCAAGCGGGCCCATCCCGCTCCTGCAACAGTCTTGACTCCACGGAGAGGCGGTAAGACCCGGTGGAGCTCCGCCGCTCCAGCCTCAGGCTCACCCGTAGACCCTTTCTCCACGGGGCCTCCGAGGCAGGCCAGGCCTCCACTTCGCACCCCTGGATGACGCCGCTCATAATTCGGGGCTGAAAGACCTTCTGTGTCGCGTCCCCCGGTTTCAGGAGGGACCTTGCCACATTTCAAAGGGCTCCTGCGGCGGTTCCAGCGTATGGCGGTGCATAATTAGTGCCGTTTCGATAATAATTCGGGCCTCGGGCGCTGGAGCTTCAACGCCGTGCTGCCATTGCTGTCGACGGCTTGGCCACGCCCCCAGTTATGGGTGGAACATAAAGGAAAGGCATGTTTCTTTCAATTGGTGTGACATCGTGGCTTGATGAGTCAGGCCTCTCGGACTCCTGCTTGGCGCTCCAGACGTGATCTAGCGGGGCCTGGCAAAGAGGGGGGTGCTTGGGCGGTGGTTCCTGGCCCACCCGGAAGACCCAGGAGGAATGCGACGACAGCCCAAGCAGAATCCGGGTACGATCGGACAGGACTCTGCAGATGGAGCCAGCCCCAGACTCTGGGATCGCAAGATATAATTCCGGACTCCCTCTTGTCAAAGGATGCTGCGAGCTGAAAGAGGACAGTGTAATCTAACAGGGGTGTACCAGATAAGTGTTCATATTGTCAGATACGGGAACAGTGTATGAACTGGGGTAATGGGTCATTTTATAGAAGTGCTACCACCGGCGGGGGGGGGGTCCTCTCCACGCCTTCTAGGGACCGAGTCACATTCCGGGAGCTGGAGGCTTGTCCACGCACCTGGCCGCTCGCTCGGTCGCTTGTATGCTTAGCAGGGTGGAATACCGGCTCTTAAGTCACCAAGTTGGAAAAAGTGCTGTTCTGTGGCAAGGTGACGTTGGTGCTATAGTTATTGTTTAGTTGCAATTTGTTCATTTGGGGTGGTATGGGGCAACTGTAGCGGGCCCTGCCTCACCACGAGGGGTAGAGATGGGAACAGCCGGGTTGCCCACGGGGTGGAGGGAAAGGGGAGTTCAATTGGTTCAGTACGTTGGAGTAGATGGATGTCTTTAAAGAAGGTGTGTGGTCGACTCGGTATTGGTGTAACTGTGGTCCAATTCATTAGCCGGAATGTAAAGGGGGGGCGGAGGGAGAGGGAGGCAGTGTGAATAACGTGATATGCTGGAAATGGTTTCTACTTCTTTAAAACTTCTTACTTGGAATGTTCGGGGATTGGCAGCATTCGAGAAACCCAACAGGGTATACGCTTATTTAAAGCGGTACAAAGTGTCGATAGCATGTTTGCAGGAAACCCATGTGTGGGGGGGACTCGATTCCATGTATTAGATGTAGGTGGAGAGGACAGCTGTATGCCACGTCCTATTCAGGATTTGCTAGGGGTGCTCTTATATGGGTGGCGCCTGGGGTCCCCTTCAAGCATTTACATCACCTGGTGGACCCACAGCGGAGGTATGTGATCCTTCACAGCACTTTAGAAGGGACAGAACTGAGTATTATCAACGTCTACGATCCCAATGTCGATTGCCCAAATTTCTTCCCTACTGTCATGGCAGCAGCTGCGCCGTACCTGGGGGCGGCACTGTTATTGATGGGAGATGTAAACTGTGTCCTAGATGTGAATCTGGATCGGGGACCCCCCCCGACTGTACCCTAAACCACGCATGACTGAGTCACTGACTGATATTTTGAGGGGTATGCAACTCATGGATATATGGAGGGAGCGTAACCCTGGCCAGAAAACATTCTCATGTCACACACCAGCTACTAACACGTTTAGTCGTCTAGACTATTATTTTATTTCACCAGAGTTAGCTCTTGAAGTAAAAGGGATAACATATCAAGCAAGATACATCTCGGATCACTCGCCAGTCTTGCTCAGCTTTGAGGGCCATAGACCTAAACCGGCAATCCCTTCGTGGCGGCTCAGGGCGGAGGCACTACTGGACCCCTGCTTTGCGGTGGAGGTATCGACTCCATTAACTAAATACTTCAAGGAAAATTGGGGTTCGGCCTCGAACAGAGCGTATGAGTGGGACGCCATGAAGGTGGTTCTAAGAGGGGTCTGTATACACACAACGAATGGGGTACTACAACAACTAGAGAGTGTGTGGCGCGGTGGAGAAGCAAGGAAGGACGCTGACGTATTTTGATGCTGGATTTATTAAATTAACAATTTATGTCAGGATGGTTTGTCCATTCGAAACATAACAAATGGTAAAAGAATTGGTTCTCTCGGGGTCATGTAGGGACAGGCACCGTCTTCTTCCTCTCTTCCGTCAGAGGGGGGGGGGGGTTTGCGGTGGTTTAGTTCTTTCTCTTCTTCTTGGGCTTGTCAGGCGAGGACTCAGTAGGAGGTCAGCTGGTTACCCATAAATAAAACAAAGAAATACGCCCCGTAAGGAATGGATTCATGCTATACAGTATTGTGCTAAGGAACAGGGAGTGAAGGGAGATGCCACCTAATACCGCCACCAGTGTTCTCTAAGTGCCTAAAACACAGCGCTCAAGACTGGAGGTACAGCGCGTAAGGTTGGAGACACAGCGTGTAAGCATGAAGGTACCGCGCGAGCGGGGCAGGAAACTCAGCTCCCTCCCCCCCCGGTCTTTGATGACTCTAGTCCCCCTTCCCCAGACGGCTTCCAACCTCCCTCGTATCTTGTGGAGCCACGCCCCTCCAGGGACGTGGCTGGCCTCAGCGTGGTACCGGAGTGGGTCCGGCTCCCGTTCTGGGTCGTCCACACGGCCGGTGTCCTGATGCTCTTGAGTCGACGTCGTCTCCTCTCCGGACTCGCTTCCTGCAGGTTCCTGGAGTCCGGGGCCCACGAAGAAGATCTGGACGCTCTCCTGTTGTCCCCACGGCTCCTTCCCCGGTCGGGCTCCTCCATACGAACGCCAGCTACGTGCTTCGTCTTCCGCTTTGTACGTGACCGGGTCATCTGACCAAGTCCCTGTTCTTCAGCGTCGCATTCTGCGAACAGAGGAGAGGATAGGGAGACAGGTAAGGGGGGAAGTTCTCTGTGGCATTATTCGATGATAGGGGGGAAGATGGCAGCAGTTCGTCACACACCCCTACCCCAGTCTGTTCACGGTCGGGGAACAGCGGAACGCGAGAAAGGAAGTCCGCATTTCCGTTGTCAGAGCCTTTGCGGTTGCGGACTTCAAAGGAGAAGGGCTGTAGGGAAAGAAACCAACGTAGAATCCTTGGGTTATTCCCCTTATTACGGCTCATCCAGAGAAGTGGGGCATGGTCAGTATAGGATGAAGTGGGAGCCCTCCAGATAGTACCTCAGTTTGTCTATAGCCCATTTAAGCGCAAGACATTCCTTCTCGATTATCGGATATCGCTGCTCCCGTGGGTAAAGTTTACAACTTATGAACAGGATAGGGTGTTGAACCCCATCAGGGGAAAGCTGTGACAAAACCGCCCCCACCCTGTGTTCAGAAGCGTCTGTATGGAGCACAAAAGGCTTTGAGAAATAGAGGGCCGCAGCATTGGACTGGAAGTGATGGCTGCCTTTAGCTGGTGAAAAGTCCTCAGTGCCTCAGGAGGTGAATACACTAGATCCTTTGTCTTGACCCCTTTTTGTAACAGGTCGGTAAGAGGTGTGGCCAGCTCAGAGTATTGGGGAATGAATCGTCTATAGTAACCAAGAAGCCCCAGAAACGCCCTGACTTCCTTCTTGGTGGTGGGAAAAGGGGCTTGGACAATGGCTTTTACTTTTTCTTCTTGGGGCTCTATGAGCCCGTTCCCCAGGAGATATCCTAGATACTTGACTTTTTGGAAGCCTGCCTTCGATTTCTTTGCATTTATGTGCAACCCGGCTGACTGAAGGGCCTGTAGGACCTTACGGCAATGCTGGAGATGTAGTTCCCAGGTAGGGCTATAGATGACGATATCGTCAAGGTAGGCGGATGAATATGCCTGGTGAGACGATAAAACCTTGTTCATAAGCCTTTGGAACGTGGCACGTGCTCCGTGTAAACCAAAGGGTAATACGGTAAATTCGTATAAGCCAGTGGGGGTAGAAAAGGCAGTCTTTTCTTGGTCCTGTGGTTTAAGGGGCACCTGCCAATATCCCTTCGTAAGGTCGAGTGTCGTAATGTACTGAGCTTCACCCAGCCTCTCAATCAGCTCATCCACACGCGGGAGAGGATAGGAGTCACACTTGGAGATTGCGTTCACCGCCCTGAAGTCAATACAAAACCGGACAGAACCGTCCGGTTTTGGTACTAACACAATCAGTGAGGTCCATTCACTTTGTGAGGGTTTTTTCACACCCAAGGCGAGCATGTTTTCGACCTCCTGTTTTATCGCCTCCCTCCGGGCGGCAGCGATACGATAGGGTTTTTGTTTTATCGTTTTTCCTGGCTGGGTATCGATAGAATGTTCTGCCATATCGGTCCGCCCGTGGAGGTCGGAAAACAGGGGAGCAAAAGGGCGTAGGGTTTCCATTAGGGATTTCTCCTGAACTGGTGTGAGCTTATGGTTAATAACCAACTGCTTTATGGGGGAAGGGGAGTTCGGTAAAGGGACAACGGTATGTAGGTCTTTGGGGAGGGGGCCTAACCATTTTTTTAGAAGATTAATATGGTATAGTTGTGTGCGTCGGGGTGTGAGTTGGATGCGATATGAGGTTAGCCCTACTTTGTCCACAACTTTATAAGGGCCTTGCCATTCCGATTTCACCTTTGCCAGGGCAGAAGGCATAAGAACCAGGACCCATTCCCCTACGTTTAGATGTCTTCACTTCTTTCCCTTAGCATAGAAAACCTGTTTCTTTCTTTGGGCTTGCTCTAGATTGGCATCTGCAAATTCTCTGAGCTTCTGTAACCTGGTACGCAGGCTTCAAGTGTAATCAAGAAAAGATTTTGTTTCCTCTTCTTTCTCTTGTTCCCACACTTCTTTTGTTATCTCTAGTAGGCTACGGGGTTCTCGGCCATAAAGGAGCTTGAAAGGGGAGCATCCTAGGCTGGTTTGGCTTCTGATGACATATAAGGCCAGAGGAAGGAGCATGTCCCATTCCTTGCCTTCAACACATAATAGTTTTTTCAAGGTTAGCTTAAGGGTAGCATTGTAGCGCTCACATAAGCCATCTGTTTGTGGGTGGTAAACTAATGTTTTGATGTGGGATATGTCCAAGGATTTGCAGATCTGTGCCATTAGCTTTGAAACAAAGAGGGTTCCTTGGTCCGTGAGGATTTCACGGGGGAAACCAACTCGGGAGAACAGTTCTAGTAGTTTGTTACTGATGTTTAGAGTAGTGGGGGCATGCAAAGGGAAAGCCTCGGGATACCGTGTGGCATAATCCACGATGACTAAGGCATAGAGATTGCCCTTCTTGGTTCGGGGCAAGGGCCCTATGAGATCCATGCCCACCCTTTCGAATGGTTGACCGACAACCGGAAGCGGTTGTAAGGGAACAGCTGGGGGCCTATAGGGGTTTTTCTTTTGGCACACCTCACACTCATGACAAAACTTAGTGACGTGTGAGAAGATACCAGGCCAATAGAAGTGCTGCAGCAACATTTGTGTGGTCTTGTGGGCCCCTCTGTGTCCTGCCAATAGATGTGAGTGTGCATAAAACAAGACCTGTTCTCGAAAAGCCTGGGGAACTACTAGTTGCGGGGGATCTCCAGGGTTCCCAACCCTGTATAGAAGTTCGTTTTGGATTTTTAAAAAAAGGACATTTAGGGTTTGGCGTGTTTTTGGTCTGTCGGGCATACCCCCATGCGGCCTGAAGGGTAGGATCGTGTTGTTGGCTGAACCTAAAACTTCTGTCTGAGAGCCAGGGGGCTTGGGTAAGCAGGGACGGACGAACTGGGCCTTGGGGTTTCACGGTTTGTACTTTGTCCCTCAACAAGGTCAAAAAGGCTGGGTTGTCCTGTCCTAGAATCATTTGTTCAGGGAGAGAGGGTAACACCCCTAGTTTAGCTTGTAGGACCTGCCCATCGGGTAGAGAGATAGGGAGTTGGACCAGAGGATAAACACGGATGTCCCCATGAACACATCTGATAGGCACTGTGTCTTTGGTTGGGACGGTTAACGGACCTACCAGAGACTGAAGTATAACAGACTGGCGACAGCCTGAATCCAATAAAGCTCTTACGGTTGTGCCCTCCACAAGCACACTTACATAAAAGCTGGGTCCCATTTCTTCAGTATAGAGGATAGAACGGGGTATACAACTTGTGTCCATAGGCTCGTCCTGTGTTCTTTTGCGGGGACAAGTCCTGGCAATATGGCCCCATTCACCACACTCAAAACACTGAGGACCCTTGGCTGACATCGGCTCAGGGCGATAGGGATGGGGCTTCATGGGTTCTGGGATAGGTCTCAGGGTTTTTTTCTCAGTTTTTACCGGGGGTCCTGACGGGCTTGTGGTTTTCTCAGAATCCCAAGGTAAGGAACGAGGTTGGGCCCTGTAAAAAGACGTGGCCATTTCTACGGCCTGTTCGACAGTCAGGTGTGAATGCTGTTTAAGCCACCGTTGGATGGAGAAGGGCAAGGCTTCCACGAATTGTTCCAGATAGATCAAAGACATGATTTCTTTTTTGGTGCTGGTTTGGGGTTTCAGCCATTTATCAGCTGCAGTCTTCAGCTTGAAGTACAGGGTCTTCGGGTTGTCCATGGGTGTTCCCCACTCTTTCCTAAACCGCACCCTGTAGGCCTCCGCATCAAGACCTAAATGGTCCAGAATGATACCCCTTATCTCACTATATGGAGTGTCCCCATTAGCATTGGCCACCTGATAGGCAGCCTGTGCTTCACCCGTAAGAAGAGGGGCCAGAAAAAAAGGCTGCCCTCTCGAAGTTTAATAGGAATGCATCAGGGTCTTTAAAGGGCTGGTATTTCTGTAGGGACACGTTGGGGCCCGTCCCACCACGGGTTTGCAGTTGAGCGGACAACTGTAACCGGTCGTCCGCGACCCTTTGCATGTTTTCTGCCTGGTTTCTCATGGAATCCTTAAGCATCTCTCTGTCAGCCTGGGCAGAGGACATTTGCTTCTCTACAGCCCACTCCAGTTTCTCCTGGCCGCGTATCAACTGCTGGATCAGATTCTCCATGACGGCAGTCTCTAGTGGAGGCGTAACCAGATCCCACTTCTGACACCACATGTGGCGCGGTGGAGAAGCAAGGAAGGACGCTGAAGTATTTTGATGCGGGATTTATTAAATTAACAATTTATGTCAGGATGGTTTGTCCATTCCAAACATAACAAATGGTAAAAGAATTGGTTCTCTCGGGGTCATGTAGGGACAGGCACCGTCTTCTTCCTCTCTTCCGTCAGAGGGGGGGGGGGGGTTTGCGGTGGTTTAGTGCTTTCTCTTCTTCTTGGGCTTGTCAGGCGAGAACTCAGTAGGAGGTCAGCCGGTTACCCATAAATAAAACAAAGAAATACGCCCCGTAAGGAATGGATTCGTGCTATACAGTATTGTGCTAAGGAACAGGGAGTGAAGGGAGATGCCACCTAATACCGCCACCAGTGTTCTCTAAGTGCCTAAAACACAGCGCTCAAGACTGGAGGTACAGCGCGTAAGGTTGGAGACACAGCGTGTAAGCATGAAGGTACAGAGCGAGCGGGGCAGGAAACTCAGCTCCCTCCACCCGCCCGGTCTTTGTTGACTCTAGTCCCCCTTCCCCAGACTGCTTCCAACCTCCCTCGTACCTTGTGGAGCCACGCCCCTCCAGGGACGTGGCTGTCCTCAGCGTGGTACCGGAGTGGATCCGGCTCCCGTCCTGGGTCGTCCACACGGCCGGTGTCCTGATGCTCTTGAGTCGATGTCGTCTACTCTCCGGACTCGCTTCCTGCAGGTTCCTGGAGTCCGGGGCCCACGAAGAAGGTCTGGACGCTCTCCTGTTGTCCCCACTGCTCCTTCCCCGGTCGGGCTCCTCCATACGAACACCAGCTACGTGCTTCGTCTTCCGCTTTGTACGTGACCGGGTCATCTGACCAAGTCACGTGATCCGGGAAAGAATCAGCAAGCGTGTTTCCCTCAAAGGGACAGTCCCTGTTCTTCAGCGTCGCATTCTGCGAACAGAGGAGAGGATAGGGAGACAGGTAAGGGGGGAAGTTCTCTGTGGCATTATTCGAGGATATGGGGAAGATGGCAGCAGTTCGACACAGAGAGATATAGCTAATCAGGAACGTAGGCTTGCTAAGCTCAAGGCTGAGCTACCCGGGTCCCAACTGAGGAGGGGAGAGTGGTGTGAGGCTTGAGCCGAACTGCTGGAGTCATGGAAACACCTAGAAAAGTATGACTACACAGTATATGGGCAACGCCTCCACCGTGAAGGAGACAGATCTGGGGCAATGTTAGCTAGGTTGCTGAAAAGGGAATTGACCATGGTGCCGATTTTGCAACTTCAGAATTGTGATGGGAAACTGGAGACTTCTCCCCCATATGACATATCTGATCCACCCGGATCAGGCTGGCTTCATCCCACGCCGCAGCGCCACGCTTAATTTACGACGGCTAGCACATGTTTGGCACGACCCGGGACTAGCGAAGGAGGACCATGCCTTAGCCCTTTTAGACATCAAACAAGCGTTTAATTCGGTGGCATAGCCCTATGTGTGGGCAACACTACAAAAAATGGGAGTAGGACCGAGTTTTCTTAAATGGATACAACTACTATATACATCTCCCTGGGCCAGGCTTAAAGTAGGGGGCAGAATTTCAGAGGCATTCTTACTGGAAAGGGGTACCAGACAGGGCTGTCCCCTGTCTCCCCTTATATTCGCTATGGCTATGGAGCCCCTGGCAGTGGCGCTTAGAAATCGGCTAGGAGAATGGGGGAATGGGGGATTAAAGTGGGGAACACCAGTCATGTTGTCTCTCTGTACGCTGATGATATGCTGGTGTATTGCAGACAGCGGACCAGGTCGGTGCCTATTCTCTTAGAGGTCCTGGAAGAGTTTGGCGTGGCATCCGGCCTCCGTATGAACCAGGAGAAGTCAAAATGTTTGCCAATAGGGAGACGAGCCAACCAACTGTGGGGTTACCCTGGACGACTACGGCCCCTAGGTATTTGGGAATCAAGTTGGCACAAACGGCCGACAGCTTCCTGGAGCTTAATATGGGGAAGGTGGTTAACTGGATCCGAGGCTCCATGCGTTTTTGGAGGGACTTACCCCTGTCCCTTATGGGCAGGGTTGCGATCACTAGGATGGTAATTTTGCCAAGATACCTTTATGCACTACAAAACTCACTATACAAAATACCGGCCAGTTACTTCAAAACGCTAGAGAACTTAGTGACCGACCTTATGCGGGGTTTCAGGCGTAAACGCATTAGCCTCTCAACGTTGCAGAGACCTTGGCAACTGGGGGGGTAGAGGTCCCATGCATCGAATTTTACTATATGGCCGCTGAGCTACAGCACGCGATACACTGGTTGGATGACCAAGACAATTGGGAAAAAAGTCTCCTAGCGGGGTCGTATGGGGGAGAGTCTCTAACGGAATTATTAATGCGAGGTAAGGGGGTCCAGAGGGACTCCCCTTACATTATCCGGCACGTTGCGGAGGTGTGGGAAAACACAGTCAGGAAGGTGGTGAGTCATGCACCATACGTGCTGGACGCACCCCTGTGGGTGATTCCACCGTTTGCCAGGATCGCTGAATCAATGTCGGTCCATAAATGGAAAGAAGGGGGATGCCTGACGATGGGGGATTTATACCACATTGGCCAGTTTATGACGAGGCAGGATGCGGAGGCCTCCTTTGATCTGGGCAGGGGACAGTATTTACAGTATGCGAAGATCTCCTGGGTAGCCAGCGAGCTATGGCCGTCATTCCCGGTAGAACCCCCCCATAGCTAGAACATTGCAAGTAATGTTATACATGGCGCAAGGGCATCATATGATAACTCATCTATACCAGGCGATACGAGAGAACCTACCACAGAAACCACTCCCCATCCAGGCAAGATGGGAGGAAGTGACAGTAGAACACATGACACAGAAAGAGTGGGGCAGAATACATGAAGGGGTAAAACGGGGGTGCTCTAACACTCGTTTTAAACTCATACAATATAATTTTGTTCATCAAGCTTACCTTACTCCGAAAGTTCTGAGTAAAATATATCCAGAACGATCCAGTGAGTGCCCCCGGTGCGGGGAAGTGGAGGCTGACTTCTTGCATGTGGTGTGGTCGTGCCTATTGGTGGTAACATTTTGGGAAGAGGTATTGCAACAAATTCGGGTGGCCTCGGGATGGGTGGTCCCCAGGGAGATAAGGACAGTCCTAGTAGGACTTCTCCCAATGCCCAAAAATAAGAAGCTGAGTAGGAAATTTGGGATTAGTAATAGCAAAAAGACGGATTGCGATCGAATGGCTGAAATCGACACCCCTGCAGCGTGAAAGATGGTAGAAGGATATGTGTGAGTGAGCAACAGCCGAGAGAGTAAGAATGAAACAAGTCCAAAGAGACAACAAACTAGAAGACGACCTCCAAGCATGGTCGGCAATGCTTGCTGACTTAAAGACCCCTCCCAAGGAGTAGATAGTGATTAGGACCACAGAATCAGAGAATACACAAGTCAAACACACGAAATGCAGATGAGCAGACCGAACACCGCATTGGCGCAAGAGGTAATGCAGACGTCCAACAAGGGGGAGGGGGGGTTAAAGGGATATGTTGGTGTAGGAAAGTAGGATCTGCTTCTTATGGTTACCCCCACTTTTTGCTTTTTTGCACCCACTGTTCTGACTAGTCTGGCTGGGATCCTGCTATCCAGGACCCCAGCCTATCTGCTTTCTCCCTTAAATTGATATGTATGTACTTTGGTACAACTCCAGATTGGATACTGGGGTACCCTTATCAGTCCCTAGTATATGGTACACAGGTACCCAGGACATAGGTACCCCAGAGGCCTCCCATGGGCTGAAGCATGTATTATGCCACCCCTGAGAGGTCATGCAAAATGGAACCCTAGGTCTGCTACTGCAGCCTTTGTAAGCTGGTGCTTGCACCACTTACGAGAGATATAGGTTCACTATATCTATATATATCACTACACTTAAAACCTTATAAGTCACCCCTATAGCAGGCCTTAACAATCCTGAAGGCAGGGTGCTGGGTTTTACGTGAGCGGGTGCTCCTGCATGAGCAGGGCCCCTCTGCAGTCTTCGGAGACCATTCTCCCGGGCTGTACGTGATACTACCAGACATATAGGTAGAGGGGCATTATAACCTCGCGGTAAATGCTATCTCGAAAACGACTGCAACTAAGTATGTCGTGTTTGGTGTCAAACACCTTGGAATCATACCTCCACACCAGTAACTGGTGTGGGAGGTATGATTCCTCCCCTCAGAACCGAGGTTCTGGGGGTACCTAAGTCTACCGGTACCAACTTTCTCGAGGCTTACAGCACAAAATGGATGCTGCCAGCCACAGACACGAGTCTGCCCTCCTGCTGCTGAGCCAAGCTCGAGCAGGGGAAGGCAGCACAATAGGCATCCTGACACAGGGAGGTGTGACCACCTCCCAGACAGGATTTAGTGTATTGGGGCTGGGTGGGTGCACTGTTACAGTGCTAGAAAGTCTGCACGAGGGGCACACTTGGTGTCCCTGCGCATAGTCCAGTTCAAACCAGTTCTAGGAGCCATTTGCTCCTGCTCTGGCGCGAAACTGGACAAAGGACATGGGTGTAGCCACCCCTCTGTCCTGTCCCTCCCCTAGGAGGGTCCCTAGAATCTGTCCAAACCTTTCCCGTTGGTATAAAATGGGTTACCTTGCTACAGGACATTAGATTTTACGTGGACAAGATTCTGCAAGAAGATACCACTACACTTTGACTGTCTGGACACGCTGGACTTCGCTGGACCTCCCTTGGGCTTGACTTAGTCTTCCCTTGCCGTCCCCAGTCTCGCCACTGTCCGTGATCCATACAGGCTCCGTGCAGGACCCTGTGGACCTCCAAGACAACAGAAGAATCTCCCTTGGAGTGAAGGAGTCACTCCCCTGCAAACGCAGGCACTGTAATGCATCTGACCGGTTTGCTGACCCTGAGCTCCTGCGGACTCCGAAGGCTCCAGCAACACAGGAGGTGGGTTTCTGAAGGTCTCTGAGGTCGAGCTGCCCTCTTACCGAGTTTGAGGCAGATATCCCTCGTGGGTACCGCATAACTGGCACCCCTGTGCACCGCGTCCATTTGCAGCTGCACATGCTTATTGTTGTGCAACAATTCCGTGCATTGGGCCATTTGTAGCCCTGACCCCAGCGCATCTTTTCTGAGAAGGACTCTGGCATCCTCGCACTATGTGCCCTGCTAGCTGGTATCCTGTGAAACCGCCTGAGGTTCTCTCACGACTCCTGTGCCTTCGGCCTGTGGGTCCACTTGAGGGTCAACTTTGCTTTATTTGGGCTCCCCTGGTTGCTCCAGGCCTGCCCTGACTCCCCTTGCTGTGGTGAGTCTCCTGGTCCTTGCTGGGCCAGATCGACACCGAATTTGACCATCAACGTTGTTTGCCGCTGCCAAGGCTTGTTGGTGCTCCCGCCGGACACCGACCCCTCAGCACTCGACATCCTTCGTGGGACAGCTCGAACCCGGCTCCTGGTCGTCCAAGTCGTCTCCTGGTCCGCACAGCTGAAGAGTCAAGATCACTGTCAACACACCTAAAGCACCCGACATCGGTGGACATTCGTCTACCGAGCCCCTGGTCACTCCAAAGTGACCCAGACTCTGTCCCCTCTGCTTTCAGGTTCTTCTCATCTAGAATACACATTTGGATTCCACCGGACACTTTTCTTTCTTCCAGCAGCAGCATTCCTTTGTCGACATCCATAGAGAACGACGAGGGTTTCCGACGCCACTTCGCACCTATGCACCCGGCTCCTCTGGGATAGGTAGCTCTGGTGCAAAAGTATCCACGGGTGGGGTGGCTCTCCAAACTCTCAAGTTCCAAGGGTTGTCTTCGTAATCTGCTGGGAAGGGTCCTTAATCTCTGATTTTCCAACCGCGACTTTCCCATTGAATTGTACGGAGCACGCAGTTGTGTTCTCACACTGCACCTGTCCTCCGTGGGGTCCCTACTCACTCACCTTGGGTGGTTCCTTGGGGCCCCAGCGATTCTACACCTTCTAGACTAGGTCTAGTCCCGAGTCGTGGTTCTTATACCACTTATTTAGTATATGGTTTGGTCTCCCCGGGAGCCCACTGTGTATTGTGCTACTTACGTTTGATTCTTTGCAACTGTTATTTGATTTGTGTTCTATCCTCGTGTAGTGGATACTAGAGAGTGTTATATATAATAAATACATATTTTTATAACTACTGTGTGGTTTCCCTTTCATTTAACCAATACTATAAGGTTGCATTCTGGTAAAACAAGGTGCTTAACATTCCTTCAAGACTTATGCTCTCCATAGCAACCACTAGGATAGCTTTCAATAAAGGTTATCTTTGACCTAATCACCATAAGGGTTGTTTGGACTGGTGCAAGGTGCCCACTTGAATTAGTGGACGGCATATACCAGGCCAACTTCTCACAGTTGGCCTATACGTAAATGATTTGGAGACAAAGGAAACAGTGATTCATATTAGGGAGAGGGGGTCGGAGTATGGTCTAAAGAATGCTCTATCAGATAAAAGGGTATCATTCTCAACGATGTATAAGAATGTGTTAAGGCCAGGTGAAAATATACCCTTTGGGTATGATGCTGTATGGACTATTCCTGACAATGTCTCTGTATGTAATATTGAAATGCCAATAAAGCTGTTAAAAATTAAATACGGAGGTAGTAATCTTTGTGAAAGACTCGTCTCTCTGTTCATAAGCCTAGTGGCCAACCAATCTCGGACCCACACCCACCACATCCAGTCAAGCAAAGAACTTGGGAATCATGCTCAAAAACAAACTATCAATGTCCAGCCAAGTCAACTTAATTACCTCTTATTGTTTCCACACCTGTACGACTCTCAGGAAAATATGCAGGTGTCTTCCTCTCAACATCGGCCAATCACCCCACCACTTATCGCCAGCAAGGTAGACTACAGAAACACACACTATGTCTCCACCCAACTCACCAAGTGGCTCCAAGTCATTCAGAATGCTTCAGCTGGACTCCCACTCAACCTCCTTCCACACCCTTACATCAAAGACCACCATGAGTTCCAAAAATCAAACATGCACTATTCAAATTGCTCACAAACAGATGAAGAACACGGCACAATCTAGGCCCCACTTTTATGAACAGCCGCATTATTTTCACACCCCCTCCAGACACCTCTGTTCAGCCAACCTCCTGATTGCCACTGCTCTTTCTTGCATCCAGAGAGCCAAAGCTGGCAGCCACACCTTCTCACACCTGGCTCCTAAAGCCTGGAACAAACTCCCCCTTCACATTAGGGTCGCCAGCTCAGTCCTTGAATTCAGGAAGAAGCTAAAAATGTTGCTCAACACGCAAGTACCAGCCAGGGCAGCATTTCCACCTTCTCACCTGTGCCAGGATACCCTTCTGAGTGAGATGCCCACTTTCAAAGTACAGGTAACATAATGTAACATAACACAACACAACACAGAAGGCAGGTGAGACCACCAGCTGACATTACTCTGATTCACTTGGCTCTCCACGGACTATTCATGCTGATTGCTCCCAGTGAGAGCCAAACATATCTTATGTGGTGGGGTGGCAGGAGTAGATTAAGTGCAGCTCTCCTCACTGCAATGCCCAGGCTGGCCCTAAGAAAACAACACCACTTTATAGAACCTCCTGGTTGTCGATGATAATGCCTTGGATGTCATTACTCTTCTCAGGATGTTAATAGAGGCCTCAGTTGCTTTCTAATTGTAAAGTGTACTTTCCTGGCTCATCCCACCAATACCTTGTTAACAACTATTTCACGGCTACACACAAAGTCAGTTATTTTAAGCAGGACCTTTACCTCAAGTGTAGCTTCATACATCTTGTCAGAGTCTCATAGAATTCTGATAAATGTCTTCTGCTTTTAATAATGCCTGCTTGTGGCAAAATTGCTGAGTGGAGCATTTATGTCTTATCATTCATAAAAAGTACACATGGGGAGATAAAGTCATTGCTCCATATTTGTGGTCATAGAGATGTGATCACTATACTATGTACCACAAATATCCTTGTATTGAGGTGTACCCTCGTAACAGTTTATCTTCTAAAAATATAAGACAAATAAATTGTTAAAGGGATCTCAAAATTATCTCAATATAGATGTTTTCACTATGGGTATGCAAGGAAAAATATTTGGTGCTTTACGTTTTATAACTGATTGAGGCTACCAAGCAGGGTCATCTGAAAATATTTTTTTCCTGCTAAGTATTCTTATGACACGCAGATTTATCGCCGGAAGAAACCCCAGAGATACGTCTCACTAATCATTTACAGTGAAGCAGAATTGGCCTATTTCAAACAGCAGTAGGTATTCTTCACCTCTCTGGGTTCCACTTGTGTTATGCTTGCACTACGTTTATATCCTACAGAGGCACCTAAAGTCCCTGAACAGACTCTGAAACAAATGAGAATTGAGAATTATGTGCAGTGTTCTATGACTGACAGAGGTCTGTGGAAGATTGGTCCACTGCTGCTGGTGCTACTCCAATTCAATCCTAGGTGACCTTCCATGAATGAGTGATGATCCCAGATGACTCCAGAATATGTGCAGCCATTTTATTGCTTGTCATGCAAGCAAAGAGAGGGAACAATGCTGAAATGTTAAATGATATTTAAAGATCAATCATAGACAACAGACTTTAGTCTGAAATAGATGATCTGTTTAAATAGATGATACGTGATCACCCTAGAGTGGAATCCCTCTGCCAATGTCAGCATTCAGAGAAACCTGCTTACTTCCTCTAAAGGTACATCATTGAGATGAGATACTTTATTCTATCACAGATTCTAGTCTTAATATACTAAGAATGTGAAATGGAAATCTCTGGGGAAAAGGGTGCTTGTAGACAAGAAAAACTTAGCTGACCTGGAGCAAACCTTTGATTTTATACCGGTTCCTGCCTGCACCTGAAAAAAACAGCGACAATACATTTTTGCTAAGTGTATGTCCTGCATAGATACGGAGGTGTCCTTCTAGCTCTCTCTTCATTCCTCAACTGTTTGTTTTCTGTAAATGGATTAGTCTATCTGCAACTAATTACGAATAGGATTAGCACATTAGGTATTAGTGGAATGAGTATAACATGTTTAAAAGAGCAGAGTTACCTGCACTGATGAACTGAGTTGTTTTATCCATAGGTATCAAATTAGGCTCAATGATTTAGGGCAGATTTAAAGTTTGGAGGACGAAGTAATCCATCACAAAGACAATGGGTTGCCCAGTCCGCCAAATTGATGGTCCGCCTGCTTTATTTAGGCTCAAGAGGACCACCACCTTTCCGTTGACGAACTCCTCCTTGGCTCTGATGCTGGAAAGCTTCTTTCAAGGGCCCAACAAAGCAGGGGCTGTGGTATGAAGGGCATTACAACATTACATGTCCCACCCCATTTAATTTGTATTTTTGTTTTCTTTTTTTTCTGTCCGTCGCCATGAGGGATAGAAAAAAATAATAATGGCCACCACAGCAAGCGAAGAAATGCCCTGCATGTGGGGCTCATTCGTTTTTTGTTTTCAATAGCAAACTCTAACTTTGACAGTTCATTTTTTAAAAACAAAATCTTTCTACAAGTTTGGTGGAAGCCATCGAAACTGATGACCACCGTCCACCAAAGTTTTGGTACCTTGACAGAAACACCATAATAGCCATGTCAGTCAAAGTACAGAGATCACTGTTGGGCCAGTGGTAGTCTCTAAATTTGGCAGACAGAAGTCCATCTGGATGGCAGACAAAATGTCCTCTGCCACACTGAAGGATGGAGTATCATCAGCAAAACTTTAAATCTGGTCCATAGGCATTCCCAGCTCTATTCCTAACTGTGCTAGTAATCTGTTAAGTGCACACAATCTGCATACTGCTTCATCACAGATACAGATTAAAGTCAAGATAAGAACCAAGGGGCCGATTAGGATGGCGGAAGGCCCGCCACCGCCAGCCGTGCGGTGGCGGGCCCACCGCCATCGGAGAACGATTTTCCCTCCGCCACATTACGAAGGCGGGGGAATCGGTCTGCGACCGTAGCGGAGCTAAAGACCGCCCGCCATGGTTCCGCCACAGGCAATCGTTCTGATTGCCTGGCGGACCGGCCTGCATGAGTAAAATGGTGGCAGTGCCTAGCACCGTCCACCAAATTACGATGCTGGCTGAAGCCAGCCTTTCGGCTGGCAGGGATTGGATTCAGGGGCCTGGTGCGGGCCCCCCGTGTTGGGGGGGGGGTGCACTGGGAGGGTACCCATGGAACCCCCCTACATTTCACTGCACTAAGTGGCAGGTACCGTGTGGTGCCTGCCACGTAGTGCAGTGAAATGCACAACATGAATTTTTAGCATTGCGGCGGGTGCTGCAGCCAGCAGCACCCGCTGCAATGTTAAATTGCTGGATGCGACCGCCATGGTGGCGGTCGCATCGTAATGTGGAGTGCGGGACTGCCGCCTGACAGGCGGGCGGTCACAATCCCTGCTACTATGGCGGGCGAACTCGAGTCCGCCTCCCATCGTAATGACCCCCCAAGTCTCTATGTTGAGATGGATGTTAAACAAAAAGAATATGTACACACCACAATACACTCCTCCAATATAAGGAGACAGAATTCAAATCTTTTTGAATCGATGAAAACAGATACCTTCTCTAAAGGTAACTTCCACTGGTCTTCAGAATCTCCTTTGCCAATTCTACACCAGATGGGAAGCACTGTTGTAATCCATTTAGCTTTTTTAGAAGTGCTGTACAGCACAAAACACTAGTGCGCCTAAACACCCATGACTGAAAATCCTTCCAATATGACTGCCACTTGCAAAATGACCAATCTTTGAATGGAAATAGGCTGAGAACATTCCATTCTGGGAAGGTATTTGGAGGTACTGAAGCACTGCAGTTCTTGATGTACTGTATACGTTTGGGGTTGCAGCTAGTTTTCACTGAAGTCATGCTGGACCACCATATCCACAGACATCTGGACAATGTCAGCTTGTAATTTATATTAAGATCTGTAATAGTTGATGTTGGCCCTCTACATCCTACCATGGCCATAGTAATCCTCCCATTGGGGGTCTTCGGTGTGTTTCCCTATAGACGGTTCCTGACATTACCCCTTACACGAGGTCATAGTCCAGGTCTGGGTGTATTCGGGGATCAACAATTGGCCCTGGATACTAATTTATGGGTATGTTCAGGCGCAGCTGGTTCCAAGTTCTTCTCTTTAGGTACATGTCCCTCCCCGTCAATCAAGTATTGTAAAATATTCTTTTCCCTTAAGAAATTTATAATTGCTTCAACCTCATACCCTGGTTCTTATTCTATAACTACAGATGCTGGACTTCCCTTGACTTGTGTACCTGGGATAACTGGTTGAATATGAAGGGTAGGAGGAAGTGTCAATCTAACTGGATCTGGAATCTCATCTCAAGATACCTTACAATGATCTTTGAAACTTCGTAATAGTTGTCCTGGCCTATGTAATCTCAGATGTCTAGTGAATAACCAAACAATGGACCTTGGACAATAGACAGATATGTCCACACAATTCTTATCTGCATGTTTGTTTTACTGGTTTTCATCAAGGTCTAGATACATCTGCATATGCTGATGTAGCTTGTAAAGTTCACATGTTCTGTGAACAGGAGATCAGTTGTCTATGGTGGCTGAGATGTTAGGAAAAGAAACATGAGGGTGATAATTTTGCGCATTATAAAAAGGGGACTGATTGGTCGAAGTGTGTTTTGAATTGTTGTAGGAAAATTCTGGTACCCAAAGGCCATTGAATTTGGTTCATGTGTATAACTATTCAGATTTTTTTCTAACTCTTGGTCCACTCTCTGTCTGACCATTAGATTGGGCATAATGTGCAGTGGAAAATGCAATGTTGATTTGAGGAGATTTGCAGAATGCTAGATTCTAGATACAAATTGTGATCCTCAAACTGACATCACCTTTTGGGAGACACTATTCAGGAGAACTATATTTTGCAAGAAAAGTTGTGAAGTGATATCATCCATGGCTTACCCTTTTATGGCGACAAAATGGGCCATCTTGGAAAACACGTCTACTACTACCAGTATGTTGTATCCCTGATCTGTACTCGTTTCTGTTATAAAGTCCATTGTTACAAGTTTCCATGGTTTGGAAGAAGTAGGTATTGGATACAATAATGCTTTGAGTTTGGTTTGTTTTGTCTAGTGTATGTTAGGATATATATCACATGTTTGAACATAATTCTTGACATCTCTCATGTCTTCCTAGCAGTAGTTTAGTAGAAGTAACACAATGCATAATGTCAAGCAAAAGGAGTCACACAGCCACATTTTTTACAAAATGCCACCTTCCACATATCTTCATGCCTCAGTTTAATCAGAAGGAGACTCTCTGCAAATCAAGCTTTGTAAATATTTTTCTATCTTAGATTTGATCTCACATAATGGGAGTAAGTGGAAAAGAGCTATCCATTTTTATGGAAATTTTATTTAAGGCTCTATAATTCATACACATTCTCAGCTTGCCGTTCGTTTTATTTGGACAAAAAGCAATTGATGATTCCCCTGAAGATCATTATAGGCATATGCCCTCAATAATCAACTATTCATCTAGCTATTTGTGCAAATTGGAAGTCTCCTTTCCAGTCAATACTTATACTGGGCTGCACAGAATGGTACACCATCGACCCGATCAATACAGCGGTGATAATGATGGGGTAACTTTATTGGTTACTCTTCAGTACATAAAAACAATCATCATAAAAGTTCGTATTGGGGTGAAGTCCACTATCTGCAGCTTATTTTGCCAAAAACCTCTTTGCGGTTGTGGTACTGTGATGGAATTGGGGAATCTATAATATGCTTGTTTTAGTCTGTGGGTCTAAGTGTAATGGGAATTCTTTGTTAATCGCTCATCAAGGCAAGCATAGCAAGTATCCTGAAAATACTGTGAACTGAAAATGATGGTACCCTCCTTCCAAGGAATTACAGAATTGTGTTATCTCAATCAAGGAAGGCCTAATATCAACTGATACTATAGCTATGAGGTCCAGGCATTCTGACCCCTGGTGTACATCTAATCAAATCATAGCAGCTACTTCAGTATAATGCATAATGGACTCTGATTTAATGGAAGCTCTATCTGATCCCCAGACTCCGTGTTATGGGTCTTTAATGAAAAATCCTAATATTGGGATGATGCTCTAATCTGCAAAAATATCCCTAACCCCAGGGTGTTAATGCCTCTAAATAAAATATCTGTTCCTTACCATAGGTTAAGGATTATCTCAAAAACAGATGAGATAACCCTGAAGATTCTGGATTTTTTTGAAAATGTGCATCTGGAACCTCTGTAAGCCCTCCTCAGTGCTCAGATTCAAGTAAGCACTGGGTGACTACATTTTCCATCCTGGATCTCACAGGGCATTTATTGCACTTCTTTACATAATGTTTGGCTGAACTCAAATAAAGGCATAGATTGTTTTTCATTTGGTATTAACTTTCTTCCTTTGCCAAGGGCAACCTTAATTGCCCCAGTGCATTGGTTCTGGGGAAGGGGTGCCACGAATGGATCAGTTTCTCTCAGTCTATCTATATGTGGGCATTAAAGTCATTTACCACTGGTGTCTGAGGGCTGAATCTACTATGACTCAGCACCAAAACACCCTTTTAGTACCTGAGTCTCAATGACTTCTCTGGTAGTCTTTTAAATGTTCAGTTTATCATGTGTTACAATCTTTCTCCTCACTGCCCATCAGCTTGCTCTTTCATGAGGATCAAATTTGTGTTACCTGAGTTGCTATGACTTGTCTTGTGGGGCTGCCACCCATCCCTCATTCTTTTCCCAGGGCACCTTGGAGGGCTGCCGAACTGACTAGGGAGTGGAGGAGGATGGGCTTGTGAGCATCACCTAGACCCCAACAAGCCTGACTCCCAAATGAATGGAGAACCCTGCCAAACAGGTATTCGGTATATGGTGAGTTTCTTTGAGGGTCAAAGGATACCTTTGATCCACGTGGGCCAATAAGGCAGCCTACCTATTACTGTAGTACTTGACTGTCTAGATGGGCAAGAGAAAAGAGCAGATAGTCTGGAGTAATCTGCCTACACAGCTTAAAGCAGAGCTGATCTTTTTGTTAAAAACTGCATGCGTATACCATTTCTAGTCATTGATGCTTACATACCTTTATAACTCTTTCTTTATTCCTTGACTGTTGGTTTTCTATAAATGAATTAGTCTATCTGCAACTAATTACAGATCAGATTAGCTATTAGGTATTGCTGGGATAAGGGGAAAATGTTTAAAAAATAAGAGGTAAATTATTCACACTGATGTTCTCTACATAGGTTGGCATTCTAGTAAATATGACATACTTATATTAGTCCAGAGCAGTTGCTTCACAGCATGACAGGAATTCGGTTTAATGAAATAGTTCTTTTAAACTATTTTTCTAACTGTAATTGGTATCTTAAGTGCACAGAGTCTGCATTCTGTTCTTCCAGAGAAGCAGATTAAAGTCTATGTAAAATCACAGACTCCTTTTCTCAAAGATAATTTACACATAAGTAAATCTAAAGGTGCAAATTTACTCTTACACTTTACAGTAAATTTACTACTTTAGGCTGTTCCCCATTTCAGAGTGTAAATTTACTACAAAGTGCAGACTTACCTGTCTCTGTCCCCTGAAATAGTCGGTGTAGTGAAATTTATGAGTGTAAAGTTAATAGAAACAACTTTTCACATATAGGTGACAGTCTCCACTACCGAAGCAGAGATCTCCCTTAGTTAAAGTATAGGAATATTTTAAAAATCTTATTAAAAACCTGTAAAAACATGCTTATATTAAATATTAATGTAAATCAATTTTATATACTCATTTTAAATGTAAAACAAAATAAAAAATGCTACGGCACTATCAACTTATTTTGAATTAAATATTTAATTAACTTAGATGTATAAATTAACATTATTTTCAGACATGTTTTTAGAAAACATCTACCTTGAAATGTTTATATTTACTTATTATGCACTAAAAATTACTAAAAGTTATATATAGAATTAATTTAAGTTTTCAATTCTATAGGGTTATCAAAATCATTTAATAAAATTATCTATGTTTTCTATTTAAATATATTTTAATATTAAACTAAATGTATTTATTTCTTAAGAATGTCAAAATAAATGTATTTATTTTAACATTATTTTCTATGGAGGTCTATTTTTATCCTTGCATCCATTATTTTTTAAAGGTGGGCATTGTAGTAACAGCGGTTGGGCATGTGTGGTATGGACTTACTCCAGGTCTGAGCTTGAGTACAATTACAACTGTTTGGGGACCTTTTTGGTAGTGCTTGTGAATAGGAATGGGCTTAATTTTTTATTGGTAGCTTCATGTCCCTCACTTTAAAAACCCCTTCTTAGCCCTCCCATAAACCCTTCTTACTCCTCCCTGAACCCCATCTATTTTGCCATACAAATTTCCCATTTTTCAGCCACTCGCCTGTCCCTCCCACATTTACTGCAAAAACGTACAAGTCGGGTGGAGATCTCCACACAGAAAAGATAGCAGAGGCGGAGGTCTCTGTACATAGGTTTGTCAATACCAGTTTGTAGTATGCGAGTAGTACTATGGTAGTACTTATAAACATTTTAAAAATGCATTTTTGAATAGCGCCCCAAGTCTTTATACTGAGACTGATCATGAAACAAAAAGGATATGAACTTACCACTTCAATTTGAACATTCCTCTGATATATGGAGTCACAACTCGAGTCTTCTTGAAAACTCTTGGATTTAGGGAAAAACTTCAACTTCTGTAATGTCAACTCCCTGAATCTCCATTTCCATTTAAAGTAGTTAGGAAACACAGTGCCAGTACTGTCCTTGAGCCCCGAATGACAGGGGAAATCCCCAACTTGGGGCTTAATTATGAGTCTGGCAGTCTGAGAACGGCCAGACTCGTGGGGCACGGTGGTGGTGGTCCAGTCACCCCCGCACCGGCGGTCCGACCGCCCTATTACAACTAGGGCAGTTGTACCACTATTTCACTGTCACTACCAAACGGCGGTTCCCTGGGGGTGGCGTGGCGGTCAGGGGCTCAGCAATATGCTGGTGGTGCTGCTGCAGCACCACCATGCATATTACGAGTCTCGGGACCACCAGCAGTCTCATGGAGGTCTTTGCTCCATGAAAAGGCTTGCGGTCCTGAAACAAAGGGGGCTCTACAGGGCCCACCTGTTGCCCATGAGATACATACAGGGGGGCACAACATGTGCCCCTCTGTGTGCATGCACCCCAGTTCCTGCACGGCATGGACTTTACAGTACATGCCGTGCAGGAACTGTTTTTGGCATTCCCATTGCGGTGCCACTTTTCAGAGGCACGGCCGTGGGACTGCCAAAAAAAGCCCGCCAAACACAAGGAAACCAACATGTAATCTGACGGGCAGTCAGTCCGCACACGAGTTTGGCAGTGCAGGAGCGGGCTGCCCATGTGGCGGTTCCGCCACGCACTGCCAAACTCATAATCAGGCCCTAAGAAGGACATTTGGCTGCAGGGAATTGGGGTAAGGTAAAGCTAAACTTCTCATGCAGAGCCAGGAGAAGTCAGCAAATCCAACTTACCTTTGAGAAGGTGAAGATTCCCAACATAACCACATATTGCAGGCGTGGGTCATCTCCTCCCCATAATGTACTAAAAATAGTTCAAACAAACAAAATACACTGGAACCAAAGCCTGGACAACTCAATCATGAGATTCAAGACAAGGCTGTTAGAAAACCGACAACATACCTGTATGTAACTGAGCTAAACAGTTTTTTGAGGAACCTCTTGAAAAACATGTAAAACAAGACAGCTAAAGGAATTGTCTGCAATTCTTCAGTAGTACATAAATAAATGTCACAGTGGAGATAAGTCAGAACAACATAAAACAAAAACAAGAAACATTCTTTGTAAACTGGATCAGAATTATACACCACCATGAAGTTAGGCCAATAATGGCTGTGGTTTTATTACATTTAAATTTTGGAACAAATCCAAACATAAAACACAATATATTTAGACAAATTCAGTGATTACTGAAGATTTGGACAGTGCATCAAGGAGAAAATTGGAGTGACAAGTGCGTGGGGGGGATTAGTGAGGGTATTGAGGGAAGGAAAGGTAGCGTGCATGTGTACATCAACAAACAATATTTACAACCTATCCAGCCAGATAACTGGCATGTACATCAATGATGAAGCATAACATAATTGGAAGAATGCAGATGTTGAATCTCTGTCATCCATGTTTGTCACAACAAAAGAAAGCTGTCAACGTTTCGACCCCTATGAACTGCAGGTAAGTTGGTGCCTTGGGGGTGGGGTCTTCATCAGGACTAGGCTAAAGAGGGGATGCACCTATGAACAACGAAAATTGCGTCAGTGAGGTGGTGTGTTTAGAAAGGAATATATCAGGGGCAATTTGGAAAAATATTTACCAATGTGCAACAGCAAGAACGCTTAAGGCTGACGATATGGAATGCAGGGCCTCAAGGGCTCTTATGAGGAAAAAAGAGAGAAAGAGACACAGGACCACTGGAGTAAAAATTAATTAACTGCCAGTGGGAGAGTGTGCAACATCAGAGCTCATGGCTTAAAAGACTTACGAGGGTAATTCAGGATTGTCAATGAAAGTTGTAAGAAAAACGAGGGCCTCGGTTGGTGAGTAACCTAAGGCTGGGAAAAAGAGTGAGAGAAAGATTTAAAAATAACACAGAAGCTGGGCCTAGTGTATTTTTAATTGGTTAATGAGAGAGCCTCAAAGGAGCGCGTGGGCCATGCTCTGAATTACGTACACAAAGGTTAAACGTGGCTGTAGTTTGACCCACATAGATTTTATCACATGGACAGAGAATGACATAAATTATATTACTCTTATTGCAGTTCGTGTGGGTTTTCAGGTCAGTAGGGCAATTGTTATGGCTGAACTGTTTAGTCTCTATGATCATACCACAGGCCTTACAGTTGCCACACTTGAAATGGCCCAATATCGCTGGAAGTTGCCCAAGTTCCAGCGAGACTAAACAGTTCAGCCATAACAATTGCCCTACTGACCTGAAGACCCACACGAACTGCAATACGAGTAATGTAATTTATGTCATTCTCTGTCCATGTGATAAAATCTATGTGGGTCAAACTACACAGAAAGTAAAGGCACGTATACTGCAACCTTGCAGTAGGATCAGATGTGGTACAGTAGGCGCACCCCTGGCAGAACATTTTCAAGCACTGAACCACCCCCCAGAATCTATCAAATGGCTAGTCATTGAAGAAGTCAAAATGGACATCAGAGGTGGGGACCTTGGCAGTGTATTGAATGTCCGTGAATGTAAATGGATGGATTCTTTTAACTCTGTTCACAATGGTCTAAATGAGATGGATGTTACCTATGCCCAGCTTTCTGTACTCAATAGCGACTAGGTTTCCCCCTCCAGGTCTAATTTCAAACTGATACTAGACATTGGTTTCTTTTGCAACCATGCTGTGTCTCGATGACTCTTGTGTAAATATTTGTATATATCTGTAAATGGGTAAATATGCTAATGTTTCCTTTCTTCCTCCTTTTCCCTGAGGCCTGGTGGCTGGGAGGCGTTTATTTTATTTACAGTTGAATTTATTGCACTAAGGATGTTATTATTTAATATTGTTCCCTTCAACTAAAAGACATTTGATATAGTGAGCTGTTCATGGCAGACAGAGTTACACCACCGTTTATTATGTAGAAGTTTTTTAACAACACTCTTGATTCCCCTCCAAGTATTTTACTTCTCTAAAATAGTGTGCGCTGCTAGATGCAGACAGACCAAGATCATTATTCACAACATGTCTTTATACCCCCTGTCTAAAAAGCGCTTCTATCTGTGTTGGACTTGGCCCTTTTTGCAGGGTCATCCCTAAACTTTTTGCCTTCCTCCTATATTTTTTCTGACCTGTTGTTGGCTGTTTTATGACTCTGGGCACTTTACCACTGCTGATCAGTGCTAAAGTGCATATGCTCTCCCATTATAAATTGTGTGATGGATTAGTGACTCCATGATTGGATGATTGGTTTACTTGTCAGTCCCTAGTACAGTGCACTGAGTGTGCCCAGGGCTTGTAAATCCAATGCCGCTGGTGGGCTTGCAGCACTGGTTGTGCCACCCACAGAAGCGGCTTGTCAAATGTGCCTCAGGCCTGCCATTGCAGAGCCTGTGTGCAGCCTAGGGCTGCCACGTCGACTTGGTGAGTACACCCACTTACCAGTCCCTAAACCTTCCCTTTACTGCATGTTGGTCACCCCTAAAGTAGGCCCTAGGGCAGGGTGCATTGTAAGTACAAGGTAGGACATGCCCTGGTGTGTGTGGCATGTCCTAATAGTGAATTACAGCCATTTTCGTTTTTCACTATTGCAAGGCTACCTGCTCTCCATAGGCCAGAATGGGCAGACTGACTATTACACCTTATAGTCAGAACTGACCCAGGGAACATGGTAGAAAAACGAATTTAGTATGCCTGAACTCAGAATGATAAAATACATCTTTTAGTGAAGTTGGTTTTAACATTCTGTGTTTGAAAATACCACTTTTAGAAAGTGGGTATTTTCTTGCCTAAACTTCCAAGCCTGCCTCTGCTAGGTTGTGTATTCCTTGTCTGGAGATTGAGTGACAGGGGCTGGGGGTGGCTACAGGAGACAGGGTGAGTCAGCACAGGGCTGAATAGAAAGATCTGCATCCAGAGTGGAGGGAGGAGTTGCACCTGGGTCTGAATAGGGCTGTGCCTGCCTTCCACAATGCTGGCTCCACCTCCTGCCGGGCGGCTGAGCACCCTGCCCCACATTCTGAAAGGAAAGAAGGAGTCAGAAAAACAAAGTGCTCCAGGACTGACCAGAACTGGTTTTGACTAGGCAGAGGCCTCTCTGCCTTCAGAGAACAAAGGAAAACTGGGTATAAAAAGGGGACCCAGACCCCTAGGAAATTAGATCACTTTGGGAAAACAAGAAGAAACCTTTGCTGAGGAGAGGAACCAGAAGAAACTGAGGAGAGGACTATCCCTAAGCTAGAGGGATCTGCCTGCATTGGTTGCCTGACTGCCAAAGGAAGGAGAAAGGACTTTGTGTGCACTTTTATTCAACTTGTAAAGTATCTCCAAGGGCTTGAGAAAAGAGCTTGCCTCCTGCTGAAGTCTCAGGGACAACAGACTTCAACCACCAGCTCCCCAAGAATCCTTTGGAAGTGCCTGCTGCTGTTTTGGGCCTTCTGAAGGGACTGCGTGTCGCAAGGAGCTGGAAGCGCGACTCAAGAGGAAGAAGCGTGTCGCCGTCGCTGCCGTCGCAACTCCGAAGGAGGGTGTCGCCGCTGTAGCTGTCGTATTGCACCGCATCGAGAGAAGCGTCCCGCAACGAAGAGGAAGCGTGTCGCCGTCGCTGCTGCTGCCGTCGCAACTCCGAAGGAGGGTGTCGCCGCTGTAGCTGTCGCATTGCACCGCATCAAGAGAAGAGTCTCGCATCGAGGAAGAAGCGTGTCGCCGTCGCAGCCGCTGCCGTCGCAACTCCGAAGGAGGGTGTCGCCGCTGTAGCTGTCGCATTGCACCGCATCAAGAGAAGCGCCTCGCATCCACGGAGAAGCGTGCCGCCGTCGGAGCTGCTGCCGTCGCATCACGAAACAAGGGTGTCGCCGCTGCAGTTGTCGCATCGAGCGGAAGCGTCTCGCAACGTTGGAGAAGAGTGTCGCAGCCGAAGCTGTTGCCGTCGCATCGCTGAACAAGGGTGTCGCCGCTGCAGTTGACGCATCGAATCGAGACTTCTCGCAACCTCGGAGAAGCGTGCCGCATCAGGAAGAACTTGACGTCTTTATTTCTTTGCACCAGAACTTTGTCGCATTTCCATCGCTGCAACATTGCTTGTTGTGGGAGCGTCCCGCATCGTAAGGTACATTGACTTAAAGTGTCGCATCTTAAGAACTGAACTGAACTAAGCTAAAACTACCATTTTAAGTACAGTATTGTGGATTTTTGTCGTTTATGGTCTTGTGTTAAAACTATATAAAGAATACTTATTTTTGATATAAACCTTGTGTGGTGTCCATCTGTAGTGTGTCACTAGATTACTGTATGTGTTCACAAATGCTTTACACACTGCCTCTGAGATAAGCCTGTCTGCTCGTGCCAAGCTACCAAGGGGGTGAGCAGGGGTTATTTTAGGAGTGTACCCCTTTACCCTGACTAGAGGCGAGGGTCCCTATTTGTCACAAGTACCTACCTGTGCCAACTAGAGACCCCCAATTCTAACATTGGTGGTCAGCGGTGAGGATTCTGGACTTGCATTTGTGACTCATGTACAGTGATTGGTGAACACTACTAGTGAGTGCAGACCAAACGCGACCACATACTGTTTTTCTGTTTTATGGTGTCCTCCTGGAGGTATTTTTGATACCATGACTCTGGTTAGTTGTTGCAAAATGGAACTCAACTTCTGGCACATGTTTATCTACACAATGAAGGAGCTACGTGTGTTTTGCAAGGAAAGAGGGCTGCCTGTGAAGAGAAGGTCCAGGGAGGATCTAGAGGCATCCCTATTTCAGTATGAGTTACCCCGCTGGAAGGCAACACTACCAGTTGAGTCTGAGGAGGAGGAATTCTCTAAAAGTGAGGGAGAAACAGAAAAAGATAGCTGGCTTCTGGCTCATGAGCAGAAGCTGAAAGAGATTGATGAAGAGCTGAGAGAGATTGATGAGGCTCAGAGGGCCTTAGCCCAAGAAGAAGAAATGTGGGCAGCTCAGGAAGTGAGCTTTGCTGAGTTGGAGGTGGAGTCCAGCTCAGATGGTGGCAGCAACATTAAGTTATTCAGTGCTGAGAGAGTAGTGCACACACCCAGAGATGTGGCGCCTAACTTGGAGGGGGTTAACATACACCAGGAGGTTCAAGGACATGAGGTAGCTCCAGTAGTGCGCAGTGTCCCTGAGAGGAATAGGGAAACTGACACAGGGATTCATGGTCCTAGTAGTAGGAGGGACACTCTACTGACTCTAGATGAGAGGTACAGGGAGAGGGGTTCCCCCATGGTTGAAGTCCTGGTATGTGAGTGTGAAGACCGCCCAGAAGAGTGTGGGTTGAGTGACAGAGACAGTCAGATACTGTCTTGCCAGTCTCAGGAGAGTGGTGTGGAGTACGTGTGTGAGGCACTGGATGGTGAGGTGAAGGATAGTTTGGTTAACCCCTGTGGGGGACTGTGTGATCCAATTTTGGGAGAGCATATTGTAACTCCCTGTTTTCCAGAGCTATGCCAACACCTGTTGGAGAGTGAGTTCTCTGACCTCAGGGAGCTCACATTGGAGGCAGACCTTTTGGTGGATTCCAGAGGGTCTGAAGAGGCATTGGGGAGTGACCCTAAGAGGAGTGGCTCAGGTGTCTTCCAACCCAGAGTGGTGGGAGAGGTTCAGTGTAGCCCAGCTAGGTCCCGTGGTAATGGGAGGGGTGTAGGGACTCACGTCCTGTCTCAGTGGAGAAGGAGTGAGTGTGCGGCTGCGTGTCCCAAGGTGCCCGAAACCCAGTCTCAGAGCCTGGATGGTTCTTTAAGGGAACACCAGGTAGGGAGCCTAGGCTGTCCTGATGGGCCGCCTGTTGAGGAGGATCTCCTAGTGTCTAGAGAACCTGGAGCGTCTGTAAATGGAGCTCCAGTGTTTCTGATGTCTGGCAGTGCCGCTCCACTTGGGAGGGTGCAGAAGTCCAGAGTGAGGGGTGAGAGGGGAGAGAGTCCCCAGTGGAAGAACCAGTGGGTCAGGGACCAGCCAGAAGGGCTGAGTCCCCAGTGAATGACCATGGTGACACCACTTCTGTCCTGGGGGATCTTCACGCACTGTCAGATGGACAGGGGTCGGGAGATCTGCGCCAGGCAGACTGCCACACAACACATGAGAGATGTGTTACCCTCTGGGGGGCATGCGTGCTCCCCAGGAAGTCCTGGTGCGCCAGGCAGATTCTTACACAACTCTAGAGGATTGTGTTTCCCTTGGGGGGTTGGTGTACCCTCCCGGAAGTCCTGGGTTGCCAGGCACAGGTCCAGCCTAAGGGTACAGACCCTGGGTTGGAGGGCCAGGTTCAGGGTGTCCCCCTGACCTGGAGGAAGGGGCAGCTGCTAACAGTGCCCCTACCAGTTTGTCTTCTGGGGGCACCGCTCCAGGTGGGAGGGTGCAGGACCCCAGTAAGGGGGCGGGGAGAGGACAGCCTCACCCCTGGCCTCTGCCCAGTCTAAGGGTACAGACCCTATGCTGGAATCCCAGTTGCAGGATAGAACCCCTGAACTGGTGGGCGAGTTGTGCAGGACACCTGCCACAGGTGCCCTGACAATTCTGGTAGGGAGTACCGCTCCTGATGGGAGGGGCAGTACTCTGGAAGGGGTTGCAGAGGGAGGGAGTCCTCGCCTCTGACCCCGGTTCAACTGGAGGGTTTAGACCCTAGATTGGAGGACCAGGTTCAGGGTGTCCCCCTGACCTGGACGCCCAGTTGCAGGATAGAACCCCTGAACTGGTGGGCGAGTTGTGCAGGACACCTGCCGCAGGTGCCCTGACAATTCTGGAAGGGGGTACCGCTCCAGGTGGGAGGGTACAGAGCCCCAAGGAGGAGGACCGGGTGTGGGAAAGCCCACCCCAGTCTCCAGTCCAGCCGCCGGGTATAGGCCCGGGGCTGGTGGGTCAGCGCCAGGATGTCATACCTGACCTGACAGGAGGGAGAGTGGACAAAGGGTGCCAAGCACCTGGGGCTACTGCCCCCGCTCTCTGACGCCACAGAGGTTTGAGAGCCCTGAGAGGCATAAGGCCTGGGTCTCATCCCTGACCCCTGTCAGTGGCCACTGTGGCTTGCTGTCTGTCTGTTGGGACACACCTGTGAGCCAGTTAAGGTTAGGTGCTGCACAGGTGGGGTCCACAGGTGAGGAGAAGGGTTCCCCATGGATTAGCTTGGTGGGCCCTGAGAGTATGGACAGAGGGATTCCAATAGGTTCAGATTGGCGTAGAACTGGAGTATGCCCCTGCTGTTGCGGGCCAGGTCCAGGTTCTATCGCCCAAAGCAGGGAAGCCCATCAAGGTAGTGATTGGTCTACCCTGCGTTTTGGCTGGAAGGGGGTTGTGTTGGACTTGGCCCTTTTTGCAGGGTCATCCCTAAACTTTTTGCCTTCCTCCTATATTTTTCTGACCTGTTGTTGGCTGTTTTATGACTCTGGGCACTTTACCACTGCTGATCAGTGCTAAAGTGCATATGCTCTCCCCATTATAAATTGTGTGATGGATTAGTGACTCCATGATTGGATGATTGGTTTACTTGTCAGTCCCTAGTACAGTGCACTGAGTGTGCCCAGGGCTTGTAAATCCAATGCCGCTGGTGGGCTTGCAGCACTGGTTGTGCCACCCACAGAAGCGGCTTGTCAAATGTGCCTCAGGCCTGCCATTGCAGAGCCTGTGTGCAGCCTAGGGCTGCCATGTCGACTTGGTGAGTACACCCACTTACCAGTCCCTAAACCTTCCCTTTACTGCATGTTGGTCACCCCTAAAGTAGGCCCTAGGGCAGGGTGCATTGTAAGTATAAGGTAGGACATGCCCTGGTGTGTGTGGCATGTCCTAATAGTGAATTACAGCCATTTTCGTTTTTCACTATTGCAAGGCTACCTGCTCTCCATAGGCCAGAATGGGCAGACTGACTATTACACCTTATAGTCAGAACTGACCCAGGGAACATGGTAGAAAAACGAATTTAGTATGCCTGAACTCAGAATGATAAAATACATCTTTTAGTGAAGTTGGTTTTAACATTCTGTGTTTGAAAAATACCACTTTTAGAAAGTGGGTATTTTCTTGCCTAAACTTCCAAGCCTGCCTCTGCTAGGTTGTGTATTCCTTGTCTGGAGATTGAGTGACAGGGGCTGGGGGTGGCTACAGGAGACAGGGTGAGTCAGCACAGGGCTGAATAGAAAGATCTGCATCCAGAGTGGAGGGAGGAGTTGCACCTGGGTCTGAATAGGGCTGTGCCTGCCTTCCACAATGCTGGCTCCACCTCCTGCCGGGCGGCTGAGCACCCTGCCCCACATTCTGAAAGGAAAGAAGGAGTCAGAAAAACAAAGTGCTCCAGGACTGACCAGAACTGGTTTTGACTAGGCAGAGGCCTCTCTGCCTTCAGAGAACAAAGGAAAACTGGGTATAAAAAGGGGACCCAGACCCCTAGGAAATTAGATCACTTTGGGAAAACAAGAAGAAACCTTTGCTGAGGAGAGGAACCAGAAGAAACTGAGGAGAGGACTATCCCTAAGCTAGAGGGATCTGCCTGCATTGGTTGCCTGACTGCCAAAGGAAGGAGAAAGGACTTTGTGTGCACTTTTATTCAACTTGTAAAGTATCTCCAAGGGCTTGAGAAAAGAGCTTGCCTCCTGCTGAAGTCTCAGGGACAACAGACTTCAACCACCAGCTCCCCAAGAATCCTTTGGAAGTGCCTGCTGCTGTTTTGGGCCTTCTGAAGGGACTGCGTGTCGCAAGGAGCTGGAAGCGCGACTCAAGAGGAAGAAGCGTGTCGCCGTCGCTGCCGTCGCAACTCCGAAGGAGGGTGTCGCCGCTGTAGCTGTCGTATTGCACCGCATCGAGAGAAGCGTCCGCAACGAAGAGGAAGCGTGTCGCCGTCGCTGCTGCTGCCGTCGCAACTCCGAAGGAGGGTGTCGCCGCTGTAGCTGTCGCATTGCACCGCATCAAGAGAAGAGTCTCGCATCGAGGAAGAAGCGTGTCGCAGCCGCTGCCGTCGCAACTCCGAAGGAGGGTGTCGCCGCTGTAGCTGTCGCATTGCACCGCATCAAGAGAAGCGCCTCGCATCCACGGAGAAGCGTGCCGCCGTCGGAGCTGCTGCCGTCGCATCACGAAACAAGGGTGTCGCCGCTGCAGTTGTCGCATCGAGCGGAAGCGTCTCGCAACGTTGGAGAAGAGTGTCGCAGCCGAAGCTGTTGCCGTCGCATCGCTGAACAAGGGTGTCGCCGCTGCAGTTGACGCATCGAATCGAGACTTCTCGCAACCTCGGAGAAGCGTGCCGCATCAGGAAGAACTTGACGTCTTTATTTCTTTGCACCAGAACTTTGTCGCATTTCCATCGCTGCAACATTGCTTGTTGTGGGAGCGTCCCGCATCGTAAGGTACATTGACTTAAAGTGTCGCATCTTAAGAACAGAACTGAACTAAGCTAAAACTACCATTTTAAGTACAGTATTGTGGATTTTTGTCGTTTATGGTCTTGTGTTAAAACTATATAAAGAATACTTATTTTTGATATAAACCTTGTGTGGTGTCCATCTGTAGTGTGTCACTAGATTACTGTATGTGTTCACAAATGCTTTACATACTGCCTCTGAGATAAGCCTGTCTGCTCGTGCCAAGCTACCAAGGGGGTGAGCAGGGGTTATTTTAGGAGTGTACCCCTTTACCCTGACTAGAGGCGAGGGTCCCTATTTGTCACAAGTACCTACCTGTGCCAACTAGAGACCCCCAATTCTAACATTGGTGGTCAGCGGTGAGGATTCTGGACTTGCATTTGTGACTCATGTACAGTGATTGGTGAACACTACTAGTGAGTGCAGACCAAACGCGACCACATACTGTTTTTCTGTTTTATGGTGTCCTCCTGGAGGTATTTTTGATACCATGACTCTGGTTAGTTGTTGCAAAATGGAACTCAACTTCTGGCACATGTTTATCTACACAATGAAGGAGCTACGTGTGTTTTGCAAGGAAAGAGGGCTGCCTGTGAAGAGAAGGTCCAGGGAGGATCTAGAGGCATCCCTATTTCAGTATGAGTTACCCCGCTGGAAGGCAACACTACCAGTTGAGTCTGAGGAGGAGGAATTCTCTAAAAGTGAGGGAGAAACAGAAAAGATAGCTGGCTTCTGGCTCATGAGCAGAAGCTGAAAGAGATTGATGAAGAGCTGAGAGAGATTGATGAGGCTCAGAGGGCCTTAGCCCAAGAAGAAGAAATTTGGGCAGCTCAGGAAGTGAGCTTTGCTGAGTTGGAGGTGGAGTCCAGCTCAGATGGTGGCAGCAACATTAAGTTATTCAGTGCTGAGAGAGTAGTGCACACACCCAGAGATGTGGCGCCTAACTTGGAGGGGGTTAACATACACCAGGAGGTTCAAGGACATGAGGTAGCTCCAGTAGTGCGCAGTGTCCCTGAGAGGAATAGGGAAACTGACACAGGGATTCATGGTCCTAGTAGTAGGAGGGACACTCTACTGACTCTAGATGAGAGGTACAGGGAGAGGGGTTCCCCCATGGTTGAAGTCCTGGTATGTGAGTGTGAAGACCGCCCAGAAGAGTGTGGGTTGAGTGACAGAGACAGTCAGATACTGTCTTGCCAGTCTCAGGAGAGTGGTGTGGAGTACGTGTGTGAGGCACTGGATGGTGAGGTGAAGGATAGTTTGGTTAACCCCTGTGGGGGACTGTGTGATCCAATTTTGGGAGAGCATATTGTAACTCCCTGTTTTCCAGAGCTATGCCAACACCTGTTGGAGAGTGAGTTCTCTGACCTCAGGGAGCTCACATTGGAGGCAGACCTTTTGGTGGATTCCAGAGAGTCTGAAGAGGCATTGGGGAGTGACCCTAAGAGGAGTGGCTCAGGTGTCTTCCAACCCAGAGTGGTGGGAGAGGTTCAGTGTAGCCCAGCTAGGTCCCGTGGTAATGGGAGGGGTGTAGGGACTCACGTCCTGTCTCAGTGGAGAAGGAGTGAGTGTGCGGCTGCGTGTCCCAAGGTGCCCGAAACCCAGTCTCAGAGCCTGGATGGTTCTTTAAGGGAACACCAGGTAGGGAGCCTAGGCTGTCCTGATGGGCCGCCTGTTGAGGAGGATCTCCTAGTGTCTAGAGAACCTGGAGCGTCTGTAAATGGAGCTCCAGTGTTTCTGATGTCTGGCAGTGCCGCTCCACTTGGGAGGGTGCAGAAGTCCAGAGTGAGGGGTGAGAGGGGAGAGAGTCCCCAGTGGAAGAACCAGTGGGTCAGGGACCAGCCAGAAGGGCTGAGTCCCCAGTGAATGACCATGGTGACACCACTTCTGTCCTGGGGGATCTTCACGCACTGTCAGATGGACAGGGGTCGGGAGATCTGCGCCAGGCAGACTGCCACACAACACATGAGAGATGTGTTACCCTCTGGGGGGCATGCGTGCTCCCCAGGAAGTCCTGGTGCGCCAGGCAGATTCTTACACAACTCTAGAGGATTGTGTTTCCCTTGGGGGGTTGGTGTACCCTCCCGGAAGTCCTGGGTTGCCAGGCACAGGTCCAGCCTAAGGGTACAGACCCTGGGTTGGAGGGCCAGGTTCAGGGTGTCCCCCTGACCTGGAGGAAGGGGCAGCTGCTAACAGTGCCCCTACCAGTTTGTCTTCTGGGGGCACCGCTCCAGGTGGGAGGGTGCAGGACCCCAGTAAGGGGGCGGGGAGAGGACAGCCTCACCCCTGGCCTCTGCCCAGTCTAAGGGTACAGACCCTATGCTGGAATCCCAGTTGCAGGATAGAACCCCTGAACTGGTGGGCGAGTGTGCAGGACACCTGCCACAGGTGCCCTGACAATTCTGGTAGGGGGTACCGCTCCTGATGGGAGGGGGCAGTACTCTGGAAGGGGTTGCAGAGGGAGGAGTCCTCGCCTCTGACCCCGGTTCAACTGGAGGGTTTAGACCCTAGATTGGAGGACCAGGTTCAGGGTGTCCCCCTGACCTGGACGCCCAGTTGCAGGATAGAACCCCTGAACTGGTGGGCGGATTGTGCAGGACACCTGCCGCAGGTGCCCTGACAATTCTGGAAGGGGGTACCGCTCCAGGTGGGAGGGTACAGAGCCCCAAGGAGGAGGACCGGGTGTGGGAAAGCCCACCCCAGTCTCCAGTCCAGCCGCCGGGTATAGGCCCGGGGCTGGTGGGTCAGCGCCAGGATGTCATACCTGACCTGACAGGAGGGAGAGTGGACAAAGGGTGCCAAGCACCTGGGGCTAATGCCCCCCGCTCTCTGACGCCACAGAGGTTTGAGAGCCCTGAGAGGCATAAGGCCTGGGTCTCATCCCTGACCCCTGTCAGTGGCCACTGTGGCTTGCTGTCTGTCTGTTGGGACACACCTGTGAGCCAGTTAAGGTTAGGTGCTGCACAGGTGGGGTCCACAGGTGAGGAGAAGGGTTCCCCATGGATTAGCTTGGTGGGCCCTGAGAGTATGGACAGAGGGATTCCAATAGGTTCAGATTGGCGTAGAACTGGAGTATGCCCCTGCTGTTGCGGGCCAGGTCCAGGTTCTATCGCCTCAAAGCAGGAAGCCCATCAAGGTAGTGATTGGTCTACCCTGCGTTTTGGCTGGAAGGGGGTTGTGTTGGACTTGGCCCTTTTTGCAGGGTCATCCCTAAACTTTTTGCCTTCCTCCTATATTTTTTCTGACCTGTTGTTGGCTGTTTTATGACTTCTGGGCACTTTACCACTGCTGATCAGTGCTAAAGTGCATATGCTCTCCCCATTATAAATTGTGTGATGGATTAGTGACTCCATGATTGGATGATTGGTTTACTTGTCAGTCCCTAGTACAGTGCACTGAGTGTGCCCAGGGCTTGTAAATCCAATGCCGCTGGTGGGCTTGCAGCACTGGTTGTGCCACCCACAGAAGCGGCTTGTCAAATGTGCCTCAGGCCTGCCATTGCAGAGCCTGTGTGCAGCCTAGGGCTGCCACGTCGACTTGGTGAGTACACCCACTTACCAGTCCCTAAACCTTCCCTTTACTGCATGTTGGTCACCCCTAAAGTAGGCCCTAGGGCAGGGTGCATTGTAAGTACAAGGTAGGACATGCCCTGGTGTGTGTGGCATGTCCTAATAGTGAATTACAGCCATTTTCGTTTTTCACTATTGCAAGGCTACCTGCTCTCCATAGGCCAGAATGGGCAGACTGACTATTACACCTTATAGTCAGAACTGACCCAGGGAACATGGTAGAAAAACGAATTTAGTATGCCTGAACTCAGAATGATAAAATACATCTTTTAGTGAAGTTGGTTTTAACATTCTGTGTTTGAAAATACCACTTTTAGAAAGTGGGTATTTTCTTGCCTAAACTTCCAAGCCTGCCTCTGCTAGGTTGTGTATTCCTTGTCTGGAGATTGAGTGACAGGGGCTGGGGGTGGCTACAGGAGACAGGGTGAGTCAGCACAGGGCTGAATAGAAAGATCTGCATCCAGAGTGGAGGGAGGAGTTGCACCTGGGTCTGAATAGGGCTGTGCCTGCCTTCCACAATGCTGGCTCCACCTCCTGCCGGGCGGCTGATCACCCTGCCCCACATTCTGAAAGGAAAGAAGGAGTCAGAAAAACAAAGTGCTCCAGGACTGACCAGAACTGGTTTTGACTAGGCAGAGGCCTCTCTGCCTTCAGAGAACAAAGGAAAACTGGGTATAAAAAGGGGACCCAGACCCCTAGGAAATTAGATCACTTTGGGAAAACAAGAAGAAACCTTTGCTGAGGAGAGGAACCAGAAGAAACTGAGGAGAGGACTATCCCTAAGCTAGAGGGATCTGCCTGCATTGGTTGCCTGACTGCCAAAGGAAGGAGAAAGGACTTTGTGTGCACTTTTATTCAACTTGTAAAGTATCTCCAAGGGCTTGAGAAAAGAGCTTGCCTCCTGCTGAAGTCTCAGGGACAACAGACTTCAACCACCAGCTCCCCAAGAATCCTTTGGAAGTGCCTGCTGCTGTTTTGGGCCTTCTGAAGGGACTGCGTGTCGCAAGGAGCTGGAAGCGCGACTCAAGAGGAAGAAGCGTGTCGCCGTCGCAACTCCGAAGGAGGGTGTCGCCGCTGTAGCTGTCGTATTGCACCGCATCGAGAGAAGCGTCCCGCAACGAAGAGGAAGCGTGTCGCCGTCGCTGCTGCTGCCGTCGCAACTCCGAAGGAGGGTGTCGCCGCTGTAGCTGTCGCATTGCACCGCATCAAGAGAAGAGTCTCGCATCGAGGAAGAAGCGTGTCGCCGTCGCAGCCGCTGCCGTCGCAACTCCGAAGGAGGGTGTCGCCGCTGTAGCTGTCGCATTGCACCGCATCAAGAGAGCGCCTCGCATCCACGGAGAAGCGTGCCGCCGTCGGAGCTGCTGCCGTCGCATCACGAAACAAGGGTGTCGCCGCTGCAGTTGTCGCATCGAGCGGAAGCGTCTCGCAACGTTGGAGAAGAGTGTCGCAGCCGAAGCTGTTGCCGTCGCATCGCTGAACAAGGGTGTCGCCGCTGCAGTTGACGCATCGAATCGAGACTTCTCGCAACCTCGGAGAAGCGTGCCGCATCAGGAAGAACTTGACGTCTTTATTTCTTTGCACCAGAACTTTGTCGCATTTCCATCGCTGCAACATTGCTTGTTGTGGGAGCGTCCCGCATCGTAAGGTACATTGACTTAAAGTGTCGCATCTTAAGAACTGAACTGAACTAAGCTAAAACTACCATTTTAAGTACAGTATTGTGGATTTTTGTCGTTTATGGTCTTGTGTTAAAACTATATAAAGAATACTTATTTTTGATATAAACCTTGTGTGGTGTCCATCTGTAGTGTGTCACTAGATTCCTCTATGTGTTCACAAATGCTTTACACACTGCCTCTGAGATAAGCCTGTCTGCTCGTGCCAAGCTACCAAGGGGGTGAGCAGGGGTTATTTTAGGAGTGTACCCCTTTACCCTGACTAGAGGCGAGGGTCCCTATTTGTCACAAGTACCTACCTGTGCCAACTAGAGACCCCCAATTCTAACAATCTGTCTACAACAATGTGCGCTGCTGTAGGTAAACAGTATACGTCATTTATCATCTGCTCACTTTCATGCGACTTTGGCTTCATTCCAATCCCAACGTGCCCGACGTGCACGTCGGCCCGTGCCTTCTTAACACGAGACTCTCACAGGGAGACGCTGTTAGCTACTAAAACCGGTTCGGCAACCAGCATCCGTCTTCCACGGCTCATTTAGTTAATACACGTCATACGCCGGTATTTCTTGATGCCCCGGTATTTCTTGATGCCCTGCTTCTATTTAAGCATATTATCTGTCCTCCCAAGAAAGGTTTCTAGTTCTCGTAGCCTCCGGTGCAGATAATTAAACCTCTTTTTACAGTGCCTTTTTCTCGCGCTTACAATACACCGCTCTCAAGGACAGTAATTAACTGTTTACAATCCGGCACACACACGCGCGCCACGAAAGCAGTAAAAGCTTTTTTAGCTCCTTTTACAGTGGCTTTGTCTCACGCTGATATACACCGTTCCTAAGGACAATATTTAACTGCTTACAATCCAGCACGCATACGCGCGCCATAGAGACCAATAAAGGTTTTTAGCACTCGCAGCCTCCGGCTCAGATAATTAATTCCCTTTGCAGGGCCTTTTGCCTCACGCTGTTATGCACCGCTCCCAAGGACACTATTTTACTGCTTACAATCCAGCATGCGCCACAGAGACAGTATTTCCATCAAAAGGTGCCACTCTACGCGTTTGACATTTTATCTCTTTATCTGCCGGTCCACTTGGCAAGATTAATTGTCTCTGCTTACCGGTTCTGAGCATGATTAACCTCGTGTTATCGTAGCTCGACTTTATAATGCACTGGGCTTCTTTGTAGTAATCTCCCAGCCACGTTTAACCTTTGTGCACTTAATTCAGAGCATGGCCCACGCGCTCCTTTGAGGCTCTCTCATTAACCAATTAAAAATACACTAGGCCCAGCTTCTGTGTTATTTTTAAATCTTTCTCTCACTCTTTTTCCCAGCCTTAGGTTACTCACCAACCGAGGCCCTCGTTTTTCTTACAACTTTCATTGACAATCCTGAATTACCCTCGTAAGTCTTTTAAGCCATGAGCTCTGATGTTGCACACTCCTCCCACTGGCAGTTAATTAATTTTTACTCCAGTGGTCCTGTGTCTCTTTCTCTCTTTTTTTCATCATAGGAGCCCTTGAGGCCCTGCATTCCATATCGTCAGCCTGAAGCGTTCTTGATGTTGCACATTGGTAAATATTTTTCCAAATTGCCCCTGATATATTCCTTTCTAAACACACCACCTCACTGACGCAATTTTCGTTGTTCATAGGTGCATCCCCTCTTTTAGCCTAGTCCTGATGAAGACCCCACCTCCAAGGCACCAACTTACCTGCAGTTCATAGGGGTCGAAACGTTGACAGCTTTCTTTTTTGTTGTGACAAACATGGATGACAGAGATTCAACATCTGCATTCTTCCAATTATGTTATGTTTCATCATTGATGTACATGCCAGTTATCTGGCTGGATAGGTTGTAAATATTGTTTGTTGATGTACACATGCACGCTACCTTTCCTTCCCTCAATACCCTCACTAATCCCCCCCACGCACTTGTCACTCCAATTTTCTCCTTGATGCACTGTCCAAATCTTCAGTAATCACTGAATTTGTCTAAATATATTGTGTTTTATGTTTGGATTTGTTCCAAAATTTAAATGTAATAAAACCACAGCCATTATTGGCCTAACTTCATGGTGGTGTATAATTCTGATCCAGTTTACAAAGAATGTTTCTTGTTTTTGTTTTATGTTGTTCTGACTTATCTCCACTGTGACATTTATTTATGTATTACAGTTTACCCGAGTCCAGTGGTCTTACGGGTTACCCCATTGATATATAACTGCAGTTCTTCAGTAGCTGCTATTACGAGGCATGATGCTATCCCTGCACTTCAAAGAATGCACCACATCCCGCTGTGCTCATTGCGCGCCGTCTACCAAAGATTCTTCTCGGGAGAAAATACTCAATACGTATCTTTTTAGAGCAGTCTGGGCTCCCATTCTTTAAGAAAAATGCATGCCTCTACATGATTAATTCAGTGGGCAAAGCTACACAATACAGGTTTATTCATTCATATTACTCTTTCAAAGAATGTACACCACGCGATTCAGATTATCGTTACACAAAACAAGTTCATTCATCCATTCATTCATCATTTCACTCTTTCATAGAGCGCATGCCTGTAGGTGAGTCGGTTTGCAGAGTTGCACAATACGTAATTCATTTCACTCTTTCAAAGAACGTATGCCTCTGGGGGTGATGCAGTTTGCAAAGATAAGTAATTCAGGTTTATTCATTCGCTATTCCATTCATTCGCCTGCGGCTCTTGTACATAGGTTCCGTAAATCGCCTTTTTATCTGGTCAGCGTTGGCTTGACGGCCAGCACGGGAAAAGGTGGCAAGAAATGTACTGCGTGGCTAAACACCTATAAGGTCCCAAAGGCGAGACCTATTGGTTAGGCCAATGCTTGTAACTTATATGCCCTTCGGTCCGCAGGCACATTCTGCACTTACAGAGAAGTGAGGCAGACAAACTGCAGCTTGAAATGAAAGCACGTAATGAAGTTTGAAACATTAGGTGGGAGGCTGTTGTTATCTGAGTAAAAATCCCATCTTCCTAGCAGCATGGGCTCCTAATTGATAGTTTAGTGTGATTGTCTCGGAGCCCAGAAATCTATTTCTAATTGTTCTCTGAAGGCCGGAGAGATCAGATGGAAGAATGATTGAATACAAGCTCACACAGGATGGGCACAAGACATCAACAATGAGGACGGCAGATTCCGTTTGAAAGCGAATGGAATGGTATGTTCGTGCAGCACTGTTTTATGAACATGCGCTAGCTAATTGTGAGACAAATGCTTTTCAGGGGCCGGATCGCCGAATGACGGAGGTAAAGACTGGTAATGCTAAAATGTGTCAATTTCGCTTCTGTGTCGGGCAATTTTCCAACGACAATGAAAAATCAGCATTTGTGCCAAATTACCAATGCAAAAACGACATTTTGTATCAGACGCTCAATGCAAATAATGGGTCAAGACTGGGCTAAAACTGCCTTGCAGATTTGCAAGATCATCTCAATCAAGTGCACGGTAGTCAAGCACAGATGGGCATATTTATGAGAGGATTGCGTCACGCAACATGGTACATGCGTGGCGCAAACCTCTAAGTCAGATTTTTGAAGCTACTTGAGTGGCTCCAAAAATCTGGAGTACCGCAGCGCAAATCACTGTTTTTCATTACTCTGCCCTGCGGAAGGCGTTCCATCGGCGTTGCGTGGGTGTTCCCATGCAACTCCCATGGTTTTTGACACATTTCCAGATTTGCAACATCTTGTAAACCTGGGAATGCGTAAAAAAAATACGCCTTCGTAGGAGAGTCGTAACAAGGAGAAATATCTTTATTTCTCCTCCTTACTTCCTCTTTCTATGTGGGCTGCACTCTCCAGCACATACACAGAAAGAGGAATATGCCTCTCAGGATTGTTTTTGTGCAGGAAGGTGTCCGTTCTCGCACAAAAACAATCCTGCCTGGGTTGACGCTAGACAGCCCATTGTGCACCAGCTCAGGGGGAAAAGTCAGGAATGCACTGTATGCCTTAAACTCAACGCATTCCTGCCCTTTCCCAGCGATGCAGTGCAGCAAGGTGATTTGCTGCACTGCACCATTTTTTCATAAATTTGCCCCTAAGCATTTAATATCATCTGGCTTCTGCCTGTATTAGTGTTTTAAGTAGTCAATGTTATTGAAAGGACACCAGAAATCTATTTCGAAATGCTCATAAAAAGCTCTGGAGATCAGATCAAGTGTCAGAACACAGGAGTGTTACTGGACTCTCCCTCCTGCAGCCTGCTTACCTTGCCTCCAATGAGTCCCTCCCTTCAGATCTGTGGGAGTCACAAATATAAACCAGGAAGAAAATAAAGAAATGGTGTTAGATCCCTAAGAGGAAATGGACTTGGGATCCAGAAGCCACCATGCTAATGAAGGCAGGCTGGTGGAGATGGTTTGCTCGATCAAAAAGCTTACCAATAATATGCACATGTTGAGCAGCATAAAAACCGGACGACTTGAGAGCTTTGGGACCAGAAGAAAAGGACATGATGCCAAACTGGAAGACGTTGCATGAAGAGGATACCACAATGAACCGATGGCAACAGCAAGAAGGCCTGTGACACCAGGTACCAACCCACTGCAAAAGAGCCAGGGACAAGAACTGATGATGGAAATGGACAACACCCATGTCAAAAGACCTAACCCTTCAGGAGATAGACATCATATTCCATAATCAGTGGCCTGTGGTCTAGGCTTCCTCACAAGGTGTATGATGGATGAGAATGGTGGTATGATGGGTGAGATACTAAAGACAGCCAGTTGGGATGCATAAGTTAATCGCACCCAAAGGAAGTACTAAATAGCTAATCCTATTCTTGTGTCCAAAGAAAATACAGAAACAAAAAACAAATATGGAGGGAAAATACAGGGAGAGAAAACTACCGGAGGGAAGCATTGCATATGGAGTAGCAGAGAGAGACACTCTAAAGACTTTTGGTCTTGGAAAGCATAGGTGCTGCTAGAGTATTTTCTCTCTCTACGTGAACTTCAAATCAGCCAGAACCTAAACGATGTGCAATAAAGAGTGTGAGCAGAGGTACTGCCTGAAATGTTGCTTACCTTGAGCTTTCCGATGGGAGCATGGCACTGCTAATAGCAGGGGGGAACAAACACACGTCATCATTGAATTCAACCTGAAGGAGTTAAGCAAAAGCCAACACAAGAAATAAAAGTAAGGAAGGCATCTTGTTAATATGAGGCACAAACGTATATTTTGTTTTTACCAACTATTATTGCAGTGTATGAAGAATGCATCTTTAGTTTTGGATCATTCCTAACGTGAAAGACATTAATTTGAACTGACTTTGAACATTCAACGCTGTTACAAATGACACGCGTAGGTGGTAGTCTTCCGAACATTTTGCCTTCTTCCCTCATTTTTTGCTCAATTCGTTTTTGTTGGCTTTAGGACTCATTGCACTTTACCACTGCTAACCAGTGCTAAAGTTCTTGTGGTCTTTCTCTAAAACATGGTAGCATTGGCTTATACCCAATTGGTGCATTTAATTTAAGTGTAAATCCCTAGTAAAGTGGCACTACATGTGCCCAGGGCCTGTTAATCAAATGCTACTATTGGGCCTGCCGGACTGATTGTGCCACCCTCTTAAGTAGCCGTTTAAACATGTCTTAGGCCTGCCACTGCAGAGCCTGTGTGTGCAGTTTTAAACTGCCATTTTGATCTGGCAAAATAAACCTTTTGCCAGGCCCAAACCTTCCTTTTTAATATATATGTCACCCCCAGGGTAGACCCTGGACAGCCCAGAGGGCAAGGTGCAATGTATTTAAAAAGTAGGACATGTACTTTTAAGTTTTACATGTCCTGGTAGTGAAAAAGTCTTAAATTCGTTTTTCACTACTGCAAGGCCTATCTCTCCCATAGGATAGTATGGGAGTAGGCTAATCACAAATGTGTAATTTTCAAATGGAAAGAGATAAGCAGTTCATGTTTGGTGTCTCTGGGATCCTAATTCACAATCCTAACTTATGGTGAAGTCTGATTTAAAATTACAATTTTGGAAAGGTCTCTTTTAGAAAGTTGTAGTTTTCTTGCCTTAGCCATTTGGTGCTGAAGCCTGTCTCTGGGTCACATGACTGGGTGTGTGTGACAGTTGGGCTTTGTGTATTCCTCCTACACAGCCACACACAATGGGAGCTTAGGTATGGCTGGATGAGCCATCACTGGCAGGATAGGAGGGAGAAGCTGGGCACAGCACCACTTACACTTGAATAAAGTGTGTACTATCTCCATACAAAGGGCGGCATACCCCCTGTAGTTATTCAGGTTAGGGAAGGCAGGGCATCTTTGCACTTCAAAGGCATGCCTCTAGAAGCTTCTCCCCTGTTCAAAGGCCCAACTGTGTATAAAAGAAGGACCTCAGCCACCAACTCTTCAGTACACTTGGACCTGTGGCTACTCTGCCAGGAAGAAGGACTGATATGCTGCTACAAGTACTGCCACTCAGCTGGACTGTTGATCTAAAGGAACTGCTGCACAGCTGCCGCCTGCCCTCTTTCCTGGGGAAGAAGAACTGGACCTGTAACTTCATCTTAAACCCAGGACCCCAGAATGACTCAAAGGGCTAGTCTTCTGGCCTTCTGATCTGACTTCAGGCACATAAAAGGCTTCCCAACAGTTCCTGGACCCGTCTTTAACGTGTTCCTGACCCCAAGTGGTGCCCCTCAGATCCTATACCCTTGGTGTCTCTCAGGAGCTCTTGAAAGGAAGCTTTTGGGCTTTTTGCAACCACAATTCAGTGTATGCCAATGCCAGCTTGTCTCTTCGCATAGCAGCATCTCCAAACCGCCCAGCCTGATATTCGCACCATGCAGACTGCCGCCCAGTACGCTCTCCTTGCTCCTCGCAATTCTCTCCAACTCAAATGGTACTCTTGGGCCAACACTTGAGAAGGTTAAACTTCACTGAGACTAATCTGGGACTTTATCCAACCCACGCTCCATCACAGTCAGCCTGAACTTTTGACTTTCACCCAGTCCAGGGCGACCAGATAACAGTGGTTGACGATTTATGCTTTTAGGATCTGTATTGCAGTTTATTCTTTGAAAGTTCATAACTTCAGTTCTACTGATTGGATTTCTGTTGTGTTGGTCTTGTATTTATTAAATTCATATCTATTATTCGGGAGGGCACTTTGAACATCATGGGCAGCGAGATCCTCTTAACGCTCCAATATGTGACTTTGATCTCCAATCTGCCATGGATAAGTTGGACCCTGCCCAGAGTGCTTTCACACCAACTTTCAATGGGCATGGTAATGGCTCGATTATTGACTTCATTTTTGTTTCCACCGCCCTATTCAATCTAATATCAGACTTCTCAATCACTGTAAGTATTCATAGTGACCATAACCCTCTGTGTATTAAAACCAGATGGCTTGGGGCGTGGCCAAGATGGCGGCCGTGTAGGACGTGCCTGCTCGTCGCTCCGTCCAACGGCCCAGGCCCTGCTAGCATAGCGGCGTATAGCACTGCCCTAAACTCAGATTTGGACCTGTCTCGGTCCCGCGCATACCTGGGCGACCTATCCTGCCTCCGGGGTGGCGTGACTGCAGCTGCCGAGCCCTAACGACCGCAGTGAGCTGAGCCGGGAGTACCCGTAGATCACCTCGTGGGCCACAGCGGGAGAGTGCAGAGCAGCCGCGCGGCGTCTGAGACCAGCTGCTGGACTCCCGATTTGCGCTGGAGCTGAGTGCGGAGAATTGTGGTGGTCCCCCCGCCGGAGTCCCTGGAGGTGGCGGTGTGCCGTCGGCCCAGCGGCAGATCGGAGCTGCCGGCCTGGAGACCACTGGGACTGCGCCCCTCCGTCTGCTGCGGTGGGCCTGCCTGCAGCGTGGCCTGCCGGCGGCGGCAGGTTGGAAGAGCCGCCTGCCTCTGCGTGATCATCGATCGGGGACCTCCCTGACCTGAGACTGGCGCAGGTGCAGCATCCGGGCGTCGGGGGCCGGGCCCCCTCCAGAGCAGTAAGTGCACCGCGGCCTACCTGACGACCGGCGCTGGCGAAGAAGCGAGGCCTTGCGGCCTACCTGGTGTCCTGGCTTGGGAAGGGCGGAGGCCCAGAACTGATCCCCGGGGGTAGCTCGCCTAATGCACGCAGCCTCAGACCCAAGGGACCCCAGCGATCCCAGTGACTGTGCAGGCCTGCTTTAGAGCTACGGCAGCAGCGTGGTTCCGGGCTCTGCCCACACGAGACGGGCCCTACCGTGAAGAGAGACGGCGGCTGGGCGTATTGACCTGTGAAGGCCGCCCCCCTCCAGAGTGATCGTGTACACCGGGGCCTCCTAAGCTCACATCTGATCCATGAATTGCCTGTGAAGCCCACGGCGGGACACCCCGCATACCTGCCCGTCCCTTGGCCCGCGATCCTCCACCGATTGGGCCTCGCCCTTCTCCATCTGAGCGACGCAGCGGTGGCAGGCTGCACTTGGAGAGGCCGCCTCGCCCCAAACCTAGCAGCCAACAAGCGGAGATAGAGGGGAGGAGTCACCGAAACAGACCTTTCCGCACACAGAGCACAGAATAACAGAGCCAGAGGTGGGTGGCCGGCGCCGGGCTGGACCTGACGGCGGTGACGCTTTGCTGGGGAGCAGCCCAGACAGCAGTTTGTAAACCCATTACGGAGCTGTTCCTGCCATAGGAACCCGGTGACAGTAGAGCCCTCGTTTGGACAGCGCGATCACCACGCGCACGGAGCTCCCCCCCATTGGCCGGGATCCGTACATCCTTCCAGATGGCTACCAATAAATCCCGAAAAGACAGGTCGGTTCGGGACCTGCTTCTCAAGGCTGGGGCCGGGGGCACCGAGGCAGCACCACAGCAGAGTGACACAGCGATTGGACGTGGGTCGGAAGATATGGAGGGACCGGTCACCCGCAGCGTTCTAGAGTCCCTGTTCACTGGTCTCGCGCAGGAATTCCACAACATGAGGAGGGACCTCAATACAGAACTGAGGGAGATGCGGAAGGACATCGACTCGGTAGGGGAGCGAGTGGATGACCTGGAGAACCAGACGGCCGTCCGCGACGAAGAGGTGTCCCAACTTCAACAAGAAGTCCTGCGCCTCCGGGACCAGCACCTAGATCTCCAGGCACACGCGGAAGACCTCGAGAATCGATCCCGCCGCAACAATATACGGATCCGAGCTGTGCCTCAGGGAGCGGAGGAACAGGACATTGAATCCTTCATCGCGCACATGTTCCGCCATATCTTGGGAAGCCCCCCCTGATATGGAGATCAGACTTGACCGGACACACCGTGTGGGGCTTAGAAGGTCACCGACAGCTCCCCCGCCTGACATTTTAACATGCGTCCATGACTTTAAACTCGAGCGCATTCTCAAGGAGGCACGGGCCTAGCATCCTATCGAATTCTGTTCCTGCAAGCACCTTCTCTTTCAGGACCTCGCACTCTCCACTCTGCAGAAACGTCGTGACTTCCGGCCTATTACAGCCTTTCTACTCTCTAAGGAGGTGGCATATTCCTGGGGGCATAAACACAATCCTCAGCACACGTCTTTTAAGTAATATGCAATTATCCAATTTGTTTTAGTCAAGCATAAATGATAGAGAAATTTTCGAGCTTGGTTTCTTTTCTTTATTCTCTTTGTTCTTGCATCAGCCAACACGTGTTTCGTCATGAGCCAAACCTAGAGCAGGTAAGAAGGACGTGTAGGTCCCCACATCAGCGCCGTGTTCTCGAGTGTCGCACTCGAGAACACGGCGCTGATGTGGGGACCTACACGTCCTTCGTACGTGCTCTAGGTTTGGCTCATGACGAAGATCCACGGTTAAATGCGACGTGGACATCGGAACATAGATTTTAATTTTCCAGTGGGATGAAATTATCACCACTGATAAAGGAACATTTTGGACTCTTGTAAGCCTTGAGAAAGTCGCGGGACAAAATTCCTTTGTGCGACGAAACACGTGTTGGCTGATGCAAGAACAAAGAGAATAAAGAAAAGAAACCAAGCTCGAAAATTTCTCTATCATTTATGCTTGACTAAAACAAATTGGATAATTGCATATTACTTAAAAGACGTGTGCTGAGGATTGTTTTATGTTTATGTTGGTTTCGACCACGTGTTTGGGGAGACTGGTGGTTCTTCTCACCTTTCAGCACCGTCCATATAATTTCTCAGAAATCTAAATAGAGTGTAAGTGCTACTCATTCTTGGAGCGCCATTTTACCTATAACCATACCACTGCACCGTCGTGGATATTCCTGGGGGCACCCGTTCAGACTTATCTTTAAGTGGGAGGGCAAGTTACGCCAAATTCGCTCATATGCTGAGGCCGCACAGCTCCTCCGGCTGCCAGAGCATGACCATACTACACCTGAAGAACCTGCCCCTTCTGGACGCCGAGATGATGCTACACGATGGCAGCGGGTGGGAGGCTCACCGCGGAGTCTGCAACCGGATCCAGATGCTATGGCCAAAGAGCGCTCGGCAATCCTTCGATCCCTGTCAGAGGACTCGAACACTGCGGACTGATGTGTCCTGATTGAGATGCTCTGACCTTCAATATGGTTGGGCTCTACCAGCTTCCATTTGCAGGGCCTGGTGCTGGGAGGGGGTGGCGGGCGTTCCTGCTATCCATCTCACGCCTCACTACTGGGCGGAGGCCCGGACAATCGTAGACTTCATACGAAAATGGTTTTCCTTATTTGTTTTTGTTGTGGGTTTTTGGGTTTCCTCCTCCTCCTCCGCATTCTGACGGCGGCATCCCGCCTCATATTCCAACTCCCCTTCCAATTTTCACCTTTGCTGGATCTGGGGCAACTATTCATGGCTCATATAGGGACTTCTTCCCATGTCTCCTGACATCAACATTGTGTCCGTTAATGTTAAGGGGCTAAATAACCCCACTAAACGATGGGCCATCTTGTCCTATCTCGAACAATCAGGCGCCCATAACTGTTTACTTCAGGAAACGTACATGCTGTCTAAAGACACACACAGATTAAGATCCAGAATATTCCCTCACCAGATGTTTTCTTCTGCCACTTCCAAGACAGCAGGGGTAGCCATCCTGGTCTCCGCTCAGCTCCCGGGCCAAGTTGGCGGTAAGCAGGCCGAGATCAGGGGGAGACTCCTAGCACACACTTTCACTTTAGCAGCACTCACGTTCACAGTCCCCTCGGTGTATGTCCCTAATAGTGGGCAAAAGAACTTCATCACGGACACCATACATGAACTCACGAGCCTACAGGATAGAACATTGCTCCTGGAGGGGGGGACTTTAACCTAGCATTTGATAAGGACTTGGACCGCTCGGGACAAAGATGGGGTCAGTCGGGGGCTCTTTCTAGCGAAGGTAAACGACTACTAACAGAGGCCGGACTGACTGATATCTGGAGACTCCGTAATCCCAACACTCGGACATACTCCTTTTATTCTCACCCACATAAGACCTACGCCAGAATTGATTATGTCCTCACCTCTGACTCTTTGACACGACAGACGCGGGACGTGGAGATCCTTCCCTGCCCTTTATCCGACCACTCGGCGATAAGAATATCCCTATCATTGCATTATCGACATCCAACTCGCCACTTCTGGCGTCTTCGAGAGACCATGTTACAACGCACCTCAGTGGTACAACAAATCCAACGCTGTATGACAGACTATTTGGACCTTAATGACTCCCCCACCATCCCTACAACGACCCTTTGGGGGGGCCATGAAAGCAGTGGTACGGGGGGAATTTATTGGCATTGCTGCGGCTGACAATAAAGATAGACGAGAGAAAAGAGAGCGCTTGCTTGGGGAGGTGGCCGAATTGGAGCGCGTACATCAGAGGACAGGGGCACCCAGGGTTTTGAAACACCTCAAAGCGGCTAGAGCACAATTGGCTGGGCTAGATGTTGATCGGGCTGAATACGCAGCCCTACGCCTGAAACATGCCTTTTATGTGGGGGGAGACCGCTGTGGACGTCTCCTTGCCAATCGGCTCAGGGCGCAACGTCAAGCCTATAAGGTCACTGCGATTCTGGATTCGCAGGGGGGGACCTGTGAGGATGACCCCGAGGTTGTAGAGGCTTTTCGGCAGTTCTATGAGACCCTATATGCGGCTCAGCCCCTACCTGAGAACGAGCCAACTTCTTATCTACGGGACGTAGCCACGGCTAAACTATTACCAAACCAAGCGGCAGAATTGGAGGCCCCCATCCGGCTAGAGGAGGTAATCTCGGGAATCTCTCGCCTGAAACTTAATAAGTCGCCGGGCCCGGATGGGTTCTCCTCTATTTTTTACAAGAAGTTTTGTGCGCTACTGGCCCCAATCCTGGTACGTGTTTTTAATTTGATTGGATCTGCCCTGGCTTCCTCCCTCCCACCCTCGATGTTGGAGGCTCTAATAACAGTAATCCCTAAACCCGGCAAAGACAAACGCCTTTGTGGTTCCTACTGCCCTATATCCCTCCTCAATGTGGACTTGAAGATCTTCACGGGCATTCTGGCTGCTAGACTTTCTCGGCACTTACCCGGGCTGATTGACCCCGACCAGTCCGGGTTCGTCACCGGACGACAGTGCTCTGATAATACCAAAAGGCTCCTCCATCTAATAGATCGCTCCGAGCGCTTTCCTGCAGAGCGCCTGATCCTCTCTGTCGATGCGGAAAAGGCGTTCGACAGGGTTCATTGGCCGTACCTTAGGGCGACCCTGGTCCACTTCGGACTCCCGAACCGCTTTATAGATTGGATCTTTGGGAGCTACGCGTCTCCTACAGCTACAGTCCGGGTAAATGGGGTGGCCTCATCGGCCTTTCATATTTGTAGAGGGACCAGGCAGGGGTGCCCGCTGTCCCCGCTGCTGTTCGCCCTCTACATGGAGCCATTGGCCCAACGAATCCGGGATGACCCCGAAATTAAAGGAGCGCGATTTGGTAGCTCGGAGTACAAGCTCTGCTTATACGCAGACGATGTGGTGGCGACTCTGGAGCATCCCAGGGATTCCCTCCCTGCCTTTCTGGATGAATTGGATCGGTTCGCACTTGCTTCAGGTTTCAAAATTAACGTGCATAAGTCACAAGCCCTCGCTTTATCTCTAAATCCTGACACTCTGGAGCTCCTGCAGCGCACATATCCGATCCAATGGGCCCGTGATTCCATTCCCTACTTGGGTTTGCAGGTATCCGCTACTACTGCAGCTACCAGAACAACGAATTACACAGCGATTCTGAAACATATTCGCAGCTCCCTCCGTAAATGGAGGCCTCACTCTCTCTCATGGTTAGGCCGCATCGCCGCTGTGAAAATGGTAATATTACCCCATATTCTCTACCTGTTTCACACACTCCCCTTGACCCCACCAATGGGAGTTGTACACGCATTGCAACGTGACATAGAGCGCTTTATTTGGAGGGACCAGAGGGCCCGGATGAGTAGGGCGCTTGCCTACAGAGACCCAGTGGAGGGGGGACTAGGTATTCCTGACCTTATAACTGGAGGGTGGCCCAGATGAAGGTGCTAGTGGAGTGGTCACGTCCTGAATCCGAAAAACATTGGCTGTTCATGGATAGGTCCCTGGCAGGCCAGCCTTTATGGGGAGTACCTTTTCTTTCCCGCGCAGGGCGTCCTCGCAATCTATACCTGTCAGAGGTGACCCGTCCCACATTGTTAGCATGGGATAAAACTGCGACATCCAGGGGGCTCACAACGTTCCCGTCCCTGATTACGCCTATAGTACAGAACCCTGACTTTACCCCAGGACTTGACCCCAGGACCTCTCGCCACTGGAGAACGGGGGGCTGCCGCTCCATAGGCCACTTCTTTGATCTATCGGGGCACGCCCTTTCTCTAACCTTCGTACTGACCATGGCATCCCTGAGACGGAACGGTATCGGTACTTACAAATCCGACATTGGATTCTTCAAAAGGGAGTACGAGTGGGCGCAGAGAGGCTTCTTACTCCCTTCGAGAAGTGGCTACTGACGAGACATAGCGATGCACGACTGACTTCGGACTTATACAGATTCACCCGACGCACTTCAGACGATGGGAAGTCCCCCGGACAACTACGCTGGGAGGGGGAGTTGGGTAGGGCACTAACCCAGAAAGAATGGAGGGATATTTATCACAGAGCCCGACATACTGCACGTAACATGTCCTCTATAGAGACTGCCACTAAAGTGGCCACCTATTGGTATTTAACCCCGGTGCGTCTTCACAGGGGCAATCCCTCACGTAGTCCCCACTGCTGGCGAGACTGTGCCGCGCTGGGCACCCTTACCCACTTGCTGTGGGAGTGTCCCCTCCTGGACAACTACTGGCAGCAGGTACTAGACGACATAGACTTTCACTTTGATACTCAGATTCCCAGCTTATGTTCTTTTAGGTCTCCCTAACGCTCTTACCTTTCCTCTTACATCCAAGAGGGGTCGACAAATGGCCTTGGCCTTGGGGGCGGCAGTCCAAAACGTCCTGACACATTGGGGTACCAAGATCGTCCCCACTCGACTGGGATGGCTCCATCGTCTGTGGGCCATCCTGGGGATGGGAAAGATTTCCCTCTCCTTGACCAATTCGGGGGCTTCCTTCCACGATTTATGGGCGCCTTTTCTCACACTACTACTGGGGTGTTCCTTTTTTCGTTTATATTGTTTATGACAGCCGAATTTAGCAATACAAATTCCGGGTTGCATCCTGATGACTGTGGAGCACACTGGCTCGTTAGTGTTCCGGTTTTTCTAAAATCAATAAAGAAATTTGAACAAAAAAAAAAACCAGATGGCTTGCATTAGGTCTTAAGAAGTGGAGTAGGGGTGGAGGTGCCCTAAGCCCACAGATGGGGGTAGGAGGCTTAAATGGGCACAGATCACCCCCAGCCTTTTTCATGAGTCCTTTTTAGCAAACTGCCAGGAGGAAATCCAGATCTGTTTGGTGGCCCAGTGTCACCTGGACGCGTAAATTGTTAAAGCTTTTGAATCCATTTCCTGCTCCATTGTTGACCTACTAACGATTCCCGCCCTGAACAAGCAACGAGATAGGGGCCCGAGATGGTTCGATATAACATGTTCCCTTGCGGCCAGGTCCCTTAAGGCGGCCTTGCATGCTGTCCCAAGAGACAGAGGATTAGTTAGAATCCGTAGAACACTATACAAAATGGCCCTTAAAAGCGTAAAGAAACCTTGAAGGAGGAGGCATGGAGGAAGCTAATGGAGCCTAGTACCATTAGGAACAGTACTAAGTTCTGGGGCATTATCAACAGCCCAATTCTGGGCATAGAGACCGCTAGTGCTCTCGATGCGCACATTACAGAGGATGACTGGGTTAGGCATTATGAGGATATGTTTGGGGGTACCATGACCCAGTTAGTACCCAGTAGGGGAGCAAACGAAAGGTCTGCACTAACAGTTTTGGAGGAAAAGGTGAGGCGGAGAATAGCGGGCATGACACGAAACAAGGCCCCTGGTCCGGATGGCATCCCACCAGACCTTTACATGTCCAACATGGCGTTCTGGGCTCCGGTACTTACCGCCGTTATTAATGCGGCTGTCAGGGCTGGTTGCCCGGCCTCATGGGCCACTTCCACTATTGTCCCCGTCTTTAAAAAAGGGAACAGAGAGAGAACACACTGTTAATGATTTGATTTGAACATTTATAAAGCGCTCAACTGCCCATGGGTGTCTAGGCGCTAGTAACATGTTACAGGCCCATCTCCCTGCTGGACTCTGTTGTTAAAGTGGTTGGACTAATCCTGTTAGATAGACTATCCACTTGGGCTGCAGAGAACAACATCCTGTCAGACACACAATACGGGTTTCGTTCTGGTGTCTCAACCATAAAGCAATGCCTGAACCTCTTCCTGATAGTGAACAAGTACACGGTCGCCCGCACTGGTACTATCTTCTTGGCCTTCATGGACCTCTCTTCCGTATTCGATTGCGTGAATAGAAGCAGGCTGTGGCAGACCCTGCTCTCTTTGGGGACAGACTAGGAAATAGACCTCTTCCTACGGGACCTACATCAAGACACCAGGGCGGCTGTGCGCTATTCTGGAAATATGAAGGCTTCACGCTTGTTCCCTATCAGGAGAGGGGTAAGACCCTCCTAGAGACTAGGGCGGATTTTCCGCAAGCAGGACATGTGGTCTCCCTGTCCTGCTGTACACAGACGACGCCATCCTGATGGCCAGGACGGAACGGATGCTACAACTGTTAATCAACTCTCTTTCTCTTTTATAACTTTATTCGGTCATTTGTACAAAACACCATCAAAGTATACAAAAATAAAACATAAATATATATACAATTAAAATAGTATTAAACTGTTTCGAACACAAGTACAAGTGACATCCCGAATCAGGTTAAAAAAACAAAATACAAATATACATGAATACAATCGACCTAGTCAAGCTAAAAAACAGCCACCAAAAATTTGAAATACTGAGCCATGTATACCAAGCTGATATTTAAGATACGTATACAGTATAAGGTGGGAAAGGATTGGAAAATGACTTCATTCCCGTAATAAACATTTTTTGCGAATCAGCCAGAAAGAGAATAAAAAACGGCTAAGAGCAAAAACTATTTGCCCCGAAGTATCAGTTTTTAAAATCCTAAACGCAATCTGGTGCTGCCTAGCACCCAGATTAAGACATAACTGTCTAATCCATCTCCTGCGTAACTGCCGATACTTTGTGCAAAAAAACAAAATGTGCTCTTCGGTTTCATCAACTTCACGGCAAGCAGGGCAAAGGTCTAAAATTAATCCAATCGCCTCTTTCCCCGGAAATTTCAATAGCAGATTACCGTATCTAAACCTAATGTACAAGCTTTTGGCAAGGGGGGGTGAAATCAAGTCAAGAAAAGATTCGAACAAGGAACAAGATTTGATATTTAAAAATTTAGATGTCAGCTGTCCACTTGTTTGTTTATTGGTGTAGTGCTCCCCAACTACACTCCAATACGTAGCTTTGAGGGTCAAGATGTCACGTTTAGTGGCCCTTTCTGGGTACTCCCACAGGCCCATCAGGTTCAATAGTGTACACCATTTGGCAATATGTCTGAACCAGGGTAATTGTTTTGCCCCTTTAAGTGCTAGGACCTCCCGTAAACAGTTACGATAATCAATTAATTGTGGAGTAGTCCATAGGCGCAACCAATATGTTAGTGGTCTCAAGGCTGCCAGGTCGCCTATTCTCTTTATCCCAAGATCACCAAAGAGTGGGGTGAGTGGTGTTGTAACAGGTAGCGAGATGAGAGCCCTTGCAAAATTATTCTCGCAAACTGTTAATTTATTTACACAGGTAAATCCCCAAATGTCTGCTCCGTACAGAGCTCCACTTTGGGCTTTTGCACGATAAATTTCAAGGGCCAGTGAGAGGGGTTGGGTATAAGATTGTTTTAAAAATCTTAGTACTGATTTAGATCTTTGGCATAGTATTAGAGAACTCTTTCTCAATTGATATTCCCAACTAAATGTCTCGTTTAAACCTATGCCTAAATAATCAAAGCATTTTACCCGCTCCAATGGTTCATGTAAGATCTTAACCTCTCGTATACCGCCCGTACTTTTCCGAACACCATGAATTTTGTTTTAGAGGTGTTCAGTTCCAATTTCCTCTCTTTGCAAAAGCACAGGAATTTGTCCAATAGTGCCTGTAGGCCCATGGGAGTTGTGGATATTAATAAAGAATCATCTGCAAAGAGCAAGATATGGGGACTTTTGCATCATTCATCGAGGGGGCATCGTTCTTACAACCCATTAAGCTGCTAACCACATCATTGATGAACAGGGAAAACAGTGTGGGGCGAGAACACACCCTTGGCGCACCCCACGTTGAATCGGAATCCTCTCTGTCAATTCCCCGTTTTCCCCCCACCTGATCTGGGCATAATTGTCCTTGTGCAATCTGGCAATCATGGACACCAAATTTTCCGGGGCGCCTTGGTCAAGCATGGTCTTCCACAACAAATTGCGCGGAACCAAATCAAATGCGGCTCGCAGGTCCACAAATGCTACATAGAGCCGCTGTTTCCTAAGTAGCACGTACTTCCATGCTAGCAAGGAGAACCTGAAGGCTTGATCGCACGTGCTGATTTTAACGCGGAAGCCCGCTTGGGCAGGAGACAATACCATGTTAACAACCATCCATTCTTGAAGTTTGTCTAAAACTTGCCTGGCAAAAATCTTCTGGAGGTTATCAATTAGACTAATAGGTCTATAATTTGAGGGGATAGCAGGATCACCCTTTTTAAAGATAGTTATTACCTCTGCTCCCCTCCAAGTTTCAGGAATATCCCCGCCTGCCAGTATACAATTAGACAGAAGGTTTATGTACGGTCCCCATATCATGGGTTCTGATTTATACAGATCCCCCGGTATCAAATCGGGTCCAGGGGCTTTACCTGCTTTTAGTTTACTGATTACAGACACAGTATCCTCTAAGCTAAAAACTAACGAAGAATTATTTATAGTCTTATCAGGAACACTGTTAACTAAGGTTGAAGCAACCTGGTCAATATGTGAGTCCATAGTAGCCACATCATCAGAATATAAGCGCGAAAAATGTTCCACCCAAACTTCCTGTTGGATATGATGGTTATTGGAAATGAAGTTCTCCACGGTGCCCTTAGATACAATAAGCCAAAACATACGACTATCCCTGGCTTGGGCTGCTAGGACCAGATCATTCCAATTCATATCAGCATATTCGCGCTTGGCTTTACTGACTGCTACTCTATAGGTGTTACGAGCAGAGATTATATCCAATCTAGAGCGCTCTCTAACTGCTGTTTGTAATGCCTTCTTAGCTATCTTGCAGTCGTTGTTAAACCAACTGCGAACCCTTGCGCTGGCAGGCCTTTCAACACGACTATGTTTTAAAAAAAACTGATTGTAGAACTTTAAAAAGTTCTATGTGTGCTGAAATAACATACGGGACATCGGGTGAATCAGTACTATCCTTGTGACTACACAGGTTAGTAAAAGAGGCCACTAAGAACTTATATATTCTAGCATGGAGGTCCTGGTCAGCTAAACTTTTCGGCCATGTTACTCTTCTACGATTGTTGGTTGTACTTGGCTCTATTAGTTTGGAAATATAACAATGGATATCCCTATCCAAAGCCTTACCCTTCAATGTTAGAAGCAAAGAGTTTTGGTCACTATCTGTCCTTGATTCAATGATCATATCTTCTACTAATGACCATATTCTAACATCAGCAAAGATATAATCTAAGATGCTTCTGTAGGCACCCCTCTTAAAAGTAGCCTTCCGTCCTATGTCTGATGGAGTTCTTCCATTACAGGCCCTCAGACTCCTACCAGCAGTTAGGGAAGCGATCTGTAATGAAGCGTTTGAGTAGCGTTGGCCGTGTTTACCAGCTACCACATTGGGGATGCCCCAGATCTCGTCCTCCTCTTCAAGTGAGGCACTTAAGATATCGGATGGCTCGAACGCGACATTGAAATCCCCAGCGACTAAAATGTTAGAGTTTGCTTGAAAACCCTCCACTAGATCATCTAATAATGAAACTACTATGGACTCACTATTGAAAGGTTCTGACCTTGCATAAACATTTACCACGGTCAGGACTAAACCAGACGGAAATGTTAGCTGAATGCCCATAATATCAGGTGAATTTATTAAAAGTTGCTTGTATCTACAGGCTACAGTGTTTTTAATCAATATTAACAATCCGCCACTGGCTCTACCTGACGTTTTTGGGGGGAGGGCATCCACACAATATGAGGTATAGCCATTAATATGCACCTTTTCTACGGCCCACGTTTCTTGAAAAACACAGATGTCAATGTTTCCTAGAGCAATAAACCATTCAGGGTCCTGGAGTTTGGAATGTATCCCTGCTAAGTTCCAGGATAATAAAGTTAAACAATTATTTGCCCTATATCCATCAACAGGAACACCCTCGAGAATATCTACAGCACCATCAATTATATGCACAGTTCTATCCTCAGTGACCATATTTAAAAAATTCCCAACTACTTGTCCAAGATAAGGATTACCATCCTGTGGCTCATGGATTAAAACACAGTCAATGCGCGGAGAATCTGCAGGTAACACAATGGTATGTGTATCCAGGGTGTGTACAGACTCCGAGTGTGGACTACCAGTAGTAGATTTCACAGTTAACGCCCCTATTATCTCCCTCGAATTAATGATCCCCAAATCTTCCTCTCTAATGTTGAATTGGATTTCGGGCAAGTTACCCCTTGCCGTGACTATGTTCTCCAATCTTCCACTATCCAATGGGATCAGAGGGATCAGTCAATCGTTTTCATCTAAGGGATTAAAAATATCAAACTGATTTTGACTGGAATTGTATATCTGGCTTGCCTTCGCCCCCCCATTAAAAACTCCCCAAATGGTAAAACACTGATCCCTGAATGTGCCAATGACCAATTACCTGCCCTTTCTAAAATCGCATGAACTAAGTCAGGTGAACAGAAGGAGACTACTACACAGTCGCCTTCTCGAGACTTGTTTGAATTTCCCACCCAGCCAACCCGTCTCACCATTTTAAAGTTGGAATAGAGTGGGTTTCCAAACCTTGTCCTCCGGTTTAACTCGTATAAAGATTTGTTTTTCAAGCTAAACCAGTGTTCCGAAGCTCCCAGGGACAGTTTAGGGACATTGGCTAATACAATCGTGTAAGGCATAGCTTCCGGGGGCAGATCAAGTACATCATTTTCTACAAGTTCTCTTCCTGATTTTTTATGGGCGCACGTATTCCTTTGGGACTGTATTTCCTCAGAACGAACGTGTTTGTGCATGTTAGGGAGGGATGTTTTCTGGGTGTCTTGGCACTGTTCTTGTGAACTTGGGATGTTAGTTAGGTCCGTGGCCCTCAATAATGTTGCCCCTGCACAGGTGGAGTCTTTGCTCTTGGGAGAGACCACAGGGAGAGCCATAGCAAGACCTGACCCAATTTTAGTGGGTCCACTATTAGAACTACAGATAGACCCAATATGCTGAGCAGGCTTAGGGCAGGCAGGTCTAGCCTGGGTTGACTGAGAAGAGTGGGTAATCTTAAGGTTTGGCTGCTTCTGCGTGTCTAGGGAAACGATACTTGATAGTTTATCTATTTCCTTTTCGGACAACTTTTGTATTAATGGATTCAGTAAGACTGATATAACGTCGCCCAATTTGGACCAGAACCCTTCACTATCAACAGTTGACATCGAGGGTAAGGGTAATGGAGAGGAAGCAATATTGACCACAGTATTTCCGGCTATATCCTCCGTTTCCTCAACAACCTCTCTTACTGCACCTCTACGCCCTCTTTTGGATAGAGGATATGGTTGTTTACTAGGACCTGACCCTTTCCTTTTCTTTGACTGGGGTAAACAACTGCCCCCATGTGTAGTCTTACTTAATTGACTTGTAGTATGCACTTTTGATCTAACGACCATTTCACTTGTGAGTGGAGCAGCACTTAACACAGGGACCTGGGTGGGAGAAATGATGGTTGTTGGAAGTGGAGGGGATTTGACAGAAGAACCTGGATTAATATGGACACCCGTATTTATGCAACCGGAAGTATCATGTTCAAGAGAAAGTCTACGCTCGGTGAGGGCAATTTCGTGGATAAGGACTGACTCAGCCCTCTGGAGGAAGGCATCAAGAGTCCCTTCCATCCCTTGACCTGCTAACAATTTCTTCTTGGCTGGTTCCTTCTGCGCCATAGTGCCGTTAAAAATTGAATAATTTACACACAATACAATACTGTACAATACAATACAATACTGTGATCGTCCTGTATCTTATATCTCGGTCTTTCAGTCTCGAACCTCGGTCAGTGTACTAACTTCCACGACACAGGCCTTTGTAGCATGATGAATACACCCTGCCCAGAGCACGAACCAAAATAATGTGGCCCAGCCAGCCTCCTCCGGGCTCTGATGGATGGGCCCGCCCGTACGCTGCGGGAGCCCGCGTCCGCTTTAGGCACCTTTAGGCACCTCCTGGCGTCGACAGATGACAGATGACATGAGTGGCCGCGTGCCACGAGGGGGATGACGGTAGTTGCCGTCCCCTCGGACCGTGCTTGTCCCTTCAGGCGGCAAGAGCAGGAAACCGCATTATGGCCCTTCGCCTCGTTGAGTCGTTGCCTTTACCGAGCCTCGTACTCCGTTGCAATTTGCCTCGACCGGTTATGGCGTTACTAGCAGCGACGGGTGCTTTCGCTTGCATATAGTTTTCAAAAAGCCCCAGCTTAGCTTAGCTCCTGGTAGCGCAGTCTTTTCAGCCGAATTTCCCCGCTATGGGCAGATGTTTTTCAGAGCACCGTGGTTTCCGCAGCTCCGACCTCCGGCCTTCTCTCTCCTCCGTCTTCCGAGTTCACTTCTGGGGGCGGGGACTTGGAACTCAAATTCACAACTGATCCTGCTCACTAGGGAATCCACAGCAGCAATCAATCCAGGAGCTGGCATACCCTATTTTTGCCTGGATTCCTAGTGCCAAAAAGTTTTAGCCCGTAAGAGTTCCAGAAAAGAGGTTCAAAACTACAATATCCTCTCAAGAGCCTCTCCGAGCTGTGTTTGTTTTTTATTTTTTATTTTATCTTTTCCTTTTCCTCTCTACTTCCTTGCTTGCTTGCTTCCTATTTTAGCTTTTCTCTCACACCTTTAGGCTCCTGGTACTCAGTGTCATTAGCAGCCTTCTCCCTTCAGCCGTCTCCAGCAGGCATCACCAGCAGCACAGCCCCGCCTTCCTCCGATAATCAGCTCTCCCGTACGCTGCTCCAATCTAGCCAGCGGGGGAGGTCAGGGCATGCAGAGAAAGAGACGCTTGCTGCGGCCGAAATTCAATAACTGCCTCCTGCTCACGGCTCCCAACCAGCCAGCGGGGGGTCAGCACACGCAGCGAAAACTTCACCAACAACCCACAGCACAGGGAAGCGGCGCCAGCATACACCCAGCTCCAGCAGCGCCCCAGCAGCGAGCCTCAATCGGCCTCACGCCACCACAGGAGTGTTGAATCGTGAGTCAGCGGACTCTATGTCGAGAGGGCGGGGAGCACAGGAGTTGTTTCTCTTCTTTGTCCAGTTTATGGGGGAGCAGGACCTCGTGGTTAACAACTCTAAGTCCTTTCCTATGCAAATAGGGGCCCGCCCTAGTAGGCCATATACCTTCATGACAGGGTCAAATACCGTCCCCAGAACGAATGCTTTCTCTTACTTAGGAGTCCAATTGGATGAGAAAGTGAAATGGGGCCACAACTCACATGTAAGAGAAACGCTTTTTCCAGACAGATCGCAGCCATATTTAACTTTACAACCAGACTGGGCAAAAGACCTGTGGGAGCCTTATTAAACCTATATAGCGCTAAGTGCCTCTCTAAGGTATTATATGGCAGTGAAATCTGGGGGTATACTGATATAGAGGACCTCCAAATTGTGGAAAATTAGTTTCTGAGACGGCTCCTATCGGTTCCTCAACGTACTCCCTCCTTCACAATACACGAAGAGCTTGGTATGAAATACCTTACTGATATGATTGCGATATGCCCTGTCACATTATGGATAAAAATCTGGGCAGGTAAGGGGACAACACTAAACAAATTCATTCAAAACGATGGTCTGGCCCTTGATCATGCTACACGAATATCATGGCTGAAGTATATTGAAGAGTCCCTAACGGGGGTGGGGAGACGTGATCTTTTACTAACCCGGACCGGTTAACTAAGAGAGATCTGAACCCCATAAAGATGAGCCTCATGGAGCAGAGGGCGTATGGCAAGGGAAGAGAGAGAGCTCCTAAAGCCTAGTGTACGCCGTTTTATCAAGTTAAAAACTACAAAGTCGGAGGAGCCTTACTTACTTGGACTTATAAATTCGCATGACAGATTCCTGCTCACGAGGTTTCCGGCTCCACCTTTTCCACCTCCTTCTTGCTCACCCTAGGGGCTGTACCAAGGGCTAAACCTTGCTGTACTGTGGCTGCGATGGCCAATCTCCACAGGGCATGACCGATTTTACGATGTTTTGTAGCTTTTATGAAACTCCTAGAAAGTCTTTTATAATTCCAATCTTGAAAAAGGCAAATTTTTGCCAAGTACGCCCAGCATTTATTTATCTGCAAATGATGACAGGTAGCACTGTGTTTTATGCACTTGGATTTTTAAAATCCGCTATCAGACTTAGATATAGTTGTGACTAACTTGTCCATTGTCCCTAATCGTGCTCCCAGCAAAGACCCCTGTGACTAGTTTTTATTGATGTAGCATTTATGTAACTTGTAGCCAGTGGCCCGCATGCATTTCCATTGGTACAAGGCATTTTAACCCGCCGGTTAATCCATGTGTGGTCTATTTAAGTTTTACTAGATGTTTTATTGTATTTTATACTTATATTTATTGTGTGCTTTTATGGTTTTAATATCTGAAACCGAATAAAGATTATTATTGATTGATTGAATATCTATTATTCTAACCTGGGAACTTTTTGTGTAGCATTTTCACTGTTTTACTGTTTGCAGTGTTGCACAAATACTGTACACATTGCCTCTAAGTTAAGCTTATTGTTCTATGCCAAGCTACCAGAGGGTTGAGCACATGTTAATTTGGGGTTTGCCTTACCCTGACTTGGACTGCGGTTGCTGTTTGACCAGGGCTCACACCCAGTCAACCAGTAACTCAGTTTCTAACAGGAGTTCTTCCCTGTATATACTCTCAAACTGTATACATAGCCAGTACATCTCTCACACAGCATGTACAACTTGATGGTTTAATAAGCTGTTTTGCTTGCAATGTACTGCCTGAACAGCAGCCACCCTTTGTACAGGATCAAGGACTCATTAATGGCTCTATTCTTTCCAGGAATATACATTTCTGGAAACCTGTCAGAAACCTGCCAGACAAATGATCCATGACAGGCTGAATTTTGAACAATCTGTCATGGGCTGGATGGTCCAGGGGTAATGCCGCAGAATTATCATTGAAATGCAGCATACGCTGCAATAGCAAAAACCAATCTCTCCTCATGTACAGTGCAAAGATGGGTGTTACCCAAACCATGCGAGTAGACCACTAGAACTCCAAGCTTGGTTTGTGCACTAACTCCATTTTGAGCATAATACCCAAAAATGTCTTCAACTCCTCAGTGTAGGTCCACCAGTGCACCCTAGAATGAGGCCCTAGAGTGCCTCTATGATCCACCAGAAATTGTTTGGCAATTTGTTTGCTGCGCAATTTGCTCAAGTTAGGCAACATCAAAAAAGAGCTGGACATAGTCAATTGGCAATAATTGGCTGTATCGACTTTACATTCAGTGTCGCCAGTGAGCAGCGGAATTTAGGGCTGCACTAAATTGGGTGGTTGCCAAGAGAGCTCTCTGGCTGTGCTTCCTGCAGCACATGCCTGCTCTTGGAATGGTCTACTCTGCTATGGTCGCTTCGCTGCACAGACCGCGCTTGCGAACAACAGCATGACTGCCATCATCATGTCCCCCAGAATCGCTGGAAGACGAGTCGTCGGATGGAACTCCACCGACTGAAAAATCACTTCCAGATTTTGCTCCATTTTCCTCTCCATCAGATGCTGTCAGAGTATTTGATCCTGCCTCAGAGCTGTCTTCCATAAACCAAGTTAGGGCCTGGGCAGCAGTCATGCACCAAGATGCCATTTCTGCTCTCTGGCTAAAACTTTCTTTCTAAAACACTGTCCTACATAAAAGACAGAAGTATTGTGTCAAGTCAGTCGTGGGTGTGTGCATCTGTGAAATGTGTGAAACAGTAAATAAACAAAAAAAGACCTATCTTTATAGATGATGCTGCAGGTTCTCACAACATCATCATCATCAAAAAAGACAACAACAAAAAAGACACAGGATTACTTTACCTAGCCACATACTCAGTACCACAGCATACTTTTGCTATGCCTCATGCAAAATGTTATTACTGAGTGAACTGCTGGGCTATTACCAGTATAAAAGTAATTTCCTGAAGCCAAAAATCTACCTTTGATCCCAAAAGCGCACATTCACGTAGTAGCCCCTGCAACTTTTTGCGAAGGCGTGGTCCTTGTGAAAACTCACAGTGCTATCACAAGGGTCACTGGAATTATGCAGCGGGGGAGCATCAAATTATAGACAGGGCTGACTAAATTATGCGGCAAGGAAAGGTAAACTAATGCGCACAATGCTGCACTTTTATTCATTTTTTTGTGATTTTAAAACATAATAATACTGTCTTGTCAAAGAGACGCCAATATCACCAGTATACAACCAAATACCTGAATAAGCAACTGAATAAATGATGACCAGTCAACGATTGCAGAGGGCATGCCACTGCGTGCAAACACGTCTCCACATTTGTTGTCACTTTTAACACATTTGAGTTACAAGAATTTTTTAAATATACATTTGCAGATTATGCAGGGATGATAGATTAGCTGACATTTTGCTTTTTTCTAATTGTGTGCTTTCCTTTTATGGACACAATGGCTTCTCCAGGGTAAAACACACATTTATTAAAAAGAAGCCACTTAATCTATAATTTCTGCATAATCTGCAGATATATATATATAAAAAAGATTTTGTAGCTCAAGAAGGTCAGAAGTAACAAAAAAACGTGGCTCAGGGGCTCTAAAGAGACACCCTGCCTTTTTTCTTTTTTTAGCAAATATGTAGTTCCCCATGAGTGATGCGATCGGCCCCCCAGGGAAAACACACATTTCCTTAAAAAAAAAATGGGGCCCACAGTGGGTCAGCGTGTATGCTAGGATGGCTGACTTCCTGAAAATATCGGTTTTTAACCTTTTTTTTTATTCACTTCCTCTGGGGGCATGATTGCTCCCCTCGTAACTGACCAACCACCCCCAAACATGGAATCTGGTGGCCTAGTGGTTTTCCTGGCTGCGGATCACAGCATAACGATAATTCGCAGCCAGGAAAACATTTCAGGAAGGCATCGTTAGAAAACTGCTGCCAAACCGCAGAGCAAGAACTCACCTCTTGTCCCCTCCGCCGCCAGTGGGAGTCTGTGACGTCAGAGCCCTTTGCTTTAAAAAAAGGGATTATCTGGTGCAAGCATCGGAACATCCTTAGTAGCCCTCCCCAGGGTCAGCCAATTGCCGACAGATACACCCTTGGAAGGGGTGCCAGTGTTGGAGGACATCCACACCAAAGGGGTTAAAGTGCTTAAAATAAATCCAACAGAATCATACCATACATGCTGTCAGTGAAGTGGCTGTGATATGGGAGAGAAGCTTGAGTGCTGCACTGTATACGGTAGTTGGATTGTTAGTTGAGTAAAGCTTTTACTGCTGTAGTCAGTGCTAAAGTGAGCGCTACTGCTACTGTCAATGTGTGGTACCTGTGCTGCCTGCATGTTCTATTCTGTCCTTAAGTCACCCCATCACAAAGTTTGGTACCCACTAAATCACTCACTTAACCCCATGTATCCACAGTCTCCTCATTATGGTTGGTTCCCTCCAACAAAAATCCTTCTTGTGTATTGTTCCTCCCCATTTGTTTCATGATGTGACCCTCTTCTGCCCCTCTCTAGGTGCAATAGCAGATATATTTCTCTGTTGTCACCCATATGGTTCATATGTGTTTTAGAAAGCTTGTGCTGCACAAAATGCTACACTGGTGAACAATGTTAATAGTACTTAATACTGTGTAAAAAATATTGTCTGAGACAAATATCATACAAAGAAATTGTGATATCAATGATATCATGGAACAGAATATTGCAGGTACGTTGTAGGAAAGTAGGATCTGCTTTCATGGTTACTCCCACTTTTTGCTGGTGTTATTCTGTTTTATGACTAGTCTGACTAGGATCCTGCTAATCAGGACACCAGTCACTGTGCTTTCTCCCTAAATTTGACAGTGATAAGTACTTTGGAACCTTCCCAAATGGCTACTGGTGTCCGCTACTAAGTTTCTAGTATATGGTACTGAGGTACCCAGGGCATATGGCTCCCCTAAGCTGTAGCATGTATTGTGCCATCCTGGGGAGTCCACTTAAACTGGCCTGCCACTGCAGCCTGTGTGAGTTGGTGCTTGCACCTCTCACAGCAGATATACGTTTCCTTATATCTGAGGTCACCACACTTAAAACCTATAAGTCACCTCTATGGCAGGATATTAAGTCCTGAGGGCAGGGTGCTTGGTTATAAGTGCGAGGGTATCCTTGCATGAGGAGTACACCTCTACAAACCCGAGTCGATTCTCCAAGTTTTGTAAGTGTATTCAGCCATTTAATACATTTAGTGGACATAGCGTCATTTACGAGATGTCTAACTATATATTAGCTGCACCGAAACCAGTCTTGTTTGTTATCAAACATGTTGGAATCCTACCCCAACACCGATTCCAGTGTTGGATGTAGGATCCTATGTACTGGGGACTCCCTTAGGGTGTCCCCCTGTATTCTCTGTATACCATCCTTTCAGGGTCTAACAACAAGCTAGTGCTGCTGCTGGCCACAAACACGTTTCTGCCCTCTTCCTGCTGAGCTGAGCTCGAGCAGGGGAAAGTAGAACAATAGGTTTCCTGTCTCAGGGTGTGTGACCTCCCAGACAGGACTTAGGGTATTGAACTGGTTGGGGACGCTTGCCAGTGCCACCAGACTGCTTTGAAGGGCACATTTGGTGCCCTCCTTGCATACTCCAGTTTGAGGCGAGTTCAGGGACCCGGTGGCTCCCACTCTGACGTGAAACTGGATAAAGAACATGGGAGTATCTATCCTTCCCTCTATCCAGCCCCTCCTCTGGGAGGGACCCCTGATTCGTTCCAACCCTTTCCCTAGGGTACTTAAGGGCTTACCAGTGGGTGGCTCTTCAGATTCATTGTGGGACAACATTCAAACCCGAAATCACTTCAACTTCGATCATCTGAGCACCTGGACTTCGCCTGGAACCAAGACTGCACCAAGGAAGATTCCTGCTGCTTCTGGTCTCGCTGTTTTGCAAGTCTTCATCTTTGTTTGTGCCAGTGCTTCTTCCAGGTTCCTCTCCAGGCCTGTGGTAATTTCCTTTGGAGTGAAGGAGTCACTCCCGTGCATCTGTAGGCACTGCAATGAAGCTGACCGGGCTGCTGTTCCTGACATCCCATGGACTGTGAAAGGCTCAGCAACACAAGTGGTGGTTCTGCAACTCCCTTGAGGCCTGACCTGTCCTCGCAGCAAGTTTGAGGCCTGTATCCCTCGTCGGATCCGCTGGATCAGAACCTCTGTGCACTGCGTCGACTTGCCATTGCCAAGGCTTGTTGGCTCTGTATTCCAGAGGTCTTTAGGCTACAAGAATCTCCAGCCTCCAGCATCTGTTCCTGCAAAGATCTTTGTCCTCATCACATCCTCTGCACCGTGGGCCTGCATCTTTCGTGAGCTGCTCGAGGTCCTCTTGCGAATCCTGTGCCTTTGGCCTGTGGGTCCTCTTGGGGATCTTCTTTGGCTTCAGTGGGCTCCCCTGCTTGCTTGAGGCCTGCTCTGACTCTCCTGCAATTGGTGAGTCCCTTGGACCTTGCTGGTCCCAACGTTGCTCCTTTATCGTTTACCACATCTGTTGCTGCTGCCAAGGCTTGTTGGTGCTCCGCCAGACACCAACCCCCTGGTTCTCAACTTCCAACGTGAGACAGCTCGTGAACGGCTCCTGGTCTTCCACAGCATCGCCTGGTCCTCAGAGCTGCAGCGACAAGGTCACCGTCATCATTCCTGCAACTTCCGTCATCGGTGGTCATTGCTCTTCCGTGCCTCCTGGTCACTTCCGAGTGGCATAGACTCTGTCCCCTCTGCTTGCAGGTTCTCTTCAAGAATCCACCCTTGGATTCCACCGTACTCTTTCACCTTCACCAGCGGCATCTTTCCTGAAGTCCTCCATTGTGGTCTACGCCGGTTTTCGACGTCACTTCACACCTATACACCCGGCTTCCCTGGTGTAGGTATCCTGTTTCCTGGGGTATCCACGGGTGGGGTGACTCTCCAACCTTCTGTCTTCCATGGAGTTTCTTCATGGTCCATTGGGAAGGGTCCTCCTTCTTTAAAACTGCAACTACAACTTACCCATTGACTTGTATTGAGATGTAGCTGTGTTTCCACTCTGCACACAGCCTCCGTGGGATTCCTGGGTACTTACCTTGGGTGGCTCCTTGTGTCCCCAGCTCATCTGAATCTCCTGTTCCAAGTCCCGACTTCAGTCACAGTTCGCATTCCACTTCTTTAGTATATATTTTGGTTTCCCCCTGGAGACCGCAGTGTATTGTGCTTGCTTACCTCTTGCAATTGAAATTTTCTTGTATATTTGTGCTGATATCTCCAGGTAGGAAATATACCAATGTGTTGGCGAGTGTTGTGTAATAAATAGACCTATTTTTACAACTACACTGTGTGGTTCTTTTTCATTTAACCTACACTACATGATTAGACCTGGTAAAACAAGCTTCTAACACTTCTTCTGGGCTAAGCCTAAAGGCTATTCTCCACAGCTACCACTTAGAGAGCTTTCTATGGTTGTCTAAGACAACTAAAATCACCATGTGGGTTGTCTGGATTAGTGCAGGGTGCTACACTTAAATAAGTGTGCACATATACTAAGCCAGGCACCTACATAGGCCCATCGTTTTTATTAAGTGTTTATCATGTTTTTGTTTTTTCAAAATATATTTTTAGTACATATCGAGTTTTCATTATCGTTGTAATGTTTGACATTTTGTGTGTTATAAGTTATTAATGTTATTGTTAACTTGTATTTTTTAGTTTAGTTTTCTATTGTGTTGGTTGGTGATATTTTTAAAGTGTTGTTTTTAAATGTATTTTCTTTTTCAGAATAAATGTGGTCAAAAAGTTTTTTGAAAGCATAGTATTATTTCTATACACTTTTTAATTTTTTAAAATTTAATTAGTTTATTAAATATGTAAAGTATTGTTTTATTTAACTTATTTACTATATTTTAACTTTAGTTTTTGAAAAATATTTAGTATTTTTAATATTTTTTATTTGTTGTGACTTTTTAATTTTTAATTCTAACTTCAAACCCTTCTTTGAATTCTTGAAATTGTTGGGGAGTAGGATATGAAATGCTTTACTATATTAATTTTTTTAGTGTTTTCAATTGGTAAATATAATTTAAATTGTTTTTATAGGTACGTTGTAATATTTACAAAAATGGTTCTTTTATGTATGTTTTAATTGGTATTTTTTCTGATATAATTGTTTTGTTTTATGATTTTTTAAATATGTTATGTTAATCATTATATTTTTTTCCCAACACCTTCTCTATTCTGCTTAGGTTGGAGTGTGAATAGTAAATTTTAACACCGCTAAAGTTCAACACTTTCCTTTCTCTTGCTTAGGTTGGCATGAGAATAGTAAATATGACCTGTTCAAAGTCCAACGCTTTCTGTACAATTGGTTAGGTTGGATTGGCAATAGTAAATCTGACCCTTTCCAAAGTTCAATGCTTTCTCAACCATTGCTTAGGTTAGAATGAGAATAATGAATCTGACTCTTGGGGGATGTCGAACAATTTCATCAATGTTACTTAGGTTGGAGTTTAAATAGTAAATGTGACCCTCTGCAAATTTCAACATGTTATGTACTGTTGCTTATGTTGGAGTGCGAAGAATACATTTTATTCCTCTAAGCCTTAACATTCTTTACCTTCTTATGTTGAGGTTCAATTGTTAAATTTGCTTTACATATGTTTTTATTTTAATTGAGTTTTTATTTGATAATTATTTCACATTTTTATGTTTTTGTTCGGATGTAGAATGGAACATATTTTTCCCTTTTATTAAAGTTATCTTTTTTCATTTATTTTAACCAAACATGTTTATAGCATTTTTCTGAAATTTTTGTAGCATTCTTATTTACATTTTTGTTTTTTATTTTGCTTGACATATTTGTGATTTTATTCTACAGTATATATTTGGTGTATTTTATGTTTTATTATACCTTTAAAGTAACATTAGTTTTAGTAATACATTTTTAAAATTGGATTTTAATGATGTAACAAATATATTGTATAATTTTGATTGATTTTTTGTTTTAAATGTATATTTACGGTTGCCAGTAGATAGTTCTAGTTAGGCCCATGTTTCTATAGAAAAAGTGTTTTTTGACTTGCCTATATCTTTGGCGTTGTTTGACAAATCTTCACAAAATTTTCTAAAACCATTGTCATAGTAAGTCTTATTGTGCATGGAAAGTTTTGGGGTGATCCGTCAAGTGGGGGCCGAGAAAAAGGGGGTGGTCAAAAAAAGTGTGTTTCCCATGTTAATTCCTTAGACCCTTTAAACACTGCTGCAGCCTGAACCGCTGGACAAAATGACTCCAAATTTGTCAGAAAGCTGGCTTTTGGTCTACGGATTGTGCTTTTTGTAATGTTGTGTAAATCCGTTTGGTAGTTGTTGAGATATTTAAGGAAATCCAAATTTGCTTATCTGTGATTGCGGATAATTCGCAACGAATTTGCGACGAATCGTGAATGCACGCACCAATAGAAATGCTGTGCTTGGCTGGTTGCAAGCTAAGGAGAGTTTTGCGGCCGCCATTTTAGTCCATCGGGACAGTCCCTGGGGCTGAAAAATAACATCAGAGCTTGACATAAGGGGTCAGGTTGAATGTGTCCTGGTCCCATGGGAGGAATATAAGGATCTTTCAGGGACTCCACATGTGTACAGTATGTTGCTAAACAGGTTATTTTTCACACGCGATATTCACAAATTCATCGCGACGTCAGCGCAGCCCCCCCATGTAACGTTGCAGCAAATTCTCAAATACTTGATGACATTTTTTAAAAATAAATTCAGAAACCCACTCAGACAATGATGCACCTACTAACACACAAACTCACAGACTCATACACACACTCTCAGACCCACTGATATACTTACGCACCCACTCACAGACCTACTCAGGAATTCATCCACCCACTCACAGACTGACTCAGGGACTCACGCACCCACACAAAGACCCACTCATAGAATTATGGACCCACTCAGAGACTCATGCACCCACTCGCACACCCTCTCAGTCATGCACCCACTCGGAGACCTACTTAGACACTCGAGCGCTCACTCACAGACCTACTCAGAGACTCTCACACGCTCTCACAGACCCACTCAGACACTCATGCACCCACTCACAGAATCACTCAGAGACCCATGTACGCACTTGCAGACCCACTCTGACACACACATTCACAGACCCACTCAGAGACTTGTCCACCCCCTCACAGACCCACTCACGCAAGTACTCACAGACCCACTCAGAGATTCACGTACCTACTGACATACCTACTGAGAGACTCATGCACCCACTAACAGACCCATTCAGTGACCCATTCACACACTCACAGGCCCACTCAGACACTCACGCACCCACTCATAGACCCATAGAGAAACTCATACGCTCACTCAGAGATCCACTCAGATACTTATGCAACCATACACAGACCCACTCAGAGAATCATACACCCACTCCCTACCCACTCAGACACTCAGGCACCCATTCACAGACCTACTCAGAGACTTGCCCACCCACTCACAGGCCCACTCAGGCAGTATCGCAGCTAATCACAAACCCACTCAGAAACTCATGCATCCACTCACATATCCTCTCAATAGGCCGGGGCGTAAAATTCTGCTCCGCTCGTACAGAGTTTGCGGAATTAGGGCACTCAATGCTCCATGGAGGAGCGCGGTGTTCCTGAATTCCACCTGCCCGGGCGCGAAGCAGAGTTTTTTTCCATTCTGGCGCTCAAGATTTGCGAGCGCCAAGCGCCACGATGCTCTCGGGCCACTAGCGAGCTTGCACAATACTTTGCGCTCATTTGCCACACTTTCGGCTGCGACAGCGTCAATGTAGTGCTGATCGCGAAAGGACCGCTCAAGCAAATTTTGTGCTTCAGAAGCAGCTGAGAGGCTTTTCGAGTGGATTTTATTCTCCAAGTGGCCGTTGAACTTGTTTTTTTGTGCATGAAGCCTTTTTTTAAAACTTTGTTTTCCAGCAGAAAGGAAGTTCCCCAGAGTCTCCAACTTCCTGTTCCTGTCCAGCAGGCTCCTTCCAGTGCTTTGTCCATCTCCTGGTCCCTTTTCATTGGGATTTGGAGCTGGAAGGACCACTCTCCTTGTCTGCTTCATATGTACCATTGGATTTAAGGACTTTGTATTTGAGATTTCACAAGTAATTTGAAAAACTGGTATATAAGGGTGTTGTTTGTTTGATTGGGGGCATGCAACAGGATTTATTTGTACTTTTATCTGATTTTTAAAATTTATTGTGGTAGGTGGCCTACAGTGTCAGTAGGGGCCTAGTTATTTTTTTGCATGTATGTTTTCTTCTTTTGTAAAGGAAAAATATTGCACAGTTTAGAACATTTTCCCCGAGCTTTTAATTAATTTGCAATATTCATTCAATTCACTATGTGGCCTAGTCTGCCAATAGGCCTTCCAGCCAGTAGGCTCAGTAGTAGTCATGGGTGCATGAAACAACTGTTTCTGTGATGTCTGTTAAATTGAAACATCATTTAGGCCATGGATGGTATTGGATTAAATTACAAAATGTGTTTTTGGGGGATTTTCACATTTTGTTTCTGCAAACAGTGTACAGGTGGGGAAATTTTATTTGATGACTTTAGAGGATGTGTGTTGTTGTTGTAAAAACATTTTGCCAGTTAATTTTCGTTTTTGTCATTGCTGAATTAATGCTGTTTTTTTGTGTTATCATGCCTCCTTTGTCTGGCCATTGGTGAGTGTGTTTGCCATAGGCCACCATTTGTATTTGTTCCCTATGCCATGTGGACAGGGGCCATTTTTTTTTATAGTCCGTGTCCATAGGCCTGTATGTGTTCTTTGTTTTTCATGCCTCCTGCTTGTTGTTTGACTATGTGGCTGGTGGACATTTTGTTTAGGCAGCCATTGTGCTTTTGCCATAGGCCTGCATGTGTTCTTTGTTTTCCATGCTTCCTGCTTGCTGTTTGACCGTATGGCTGGCGGTTATTTCGTGTATGCAGCCAGTGTGCTTTTGCCATATGCCTGCATGTGTTTGTTTTCCAGGCCTCCTGCTTGTTGTTGTGACCATGTGGCTGGCAGCCATATTGTGTAGGCAGCCATTGTGCTTTGTTTTGCCATAGACCTGCATGTGTTCTTTATTTTCCATGCCTCCTGCTTGTTGTTGTGGCCATGTGATTGGCGGCCATTTTGTGTAGGCACTGGGCAACTAGTATGCTTTTGCCATAGGCCTGCATCTTTGATGTGGCCATGCCTTCTTGCTGATTGTTGTTGTTTTTATGACCATGTGGCTGGTGGCCATTTTGTGTAGGCAGCCAGTGTGCTTTTGCCATAGGCCTGCATGTGTTCTTTGTTCTCCATACCTTTTTGCTAAGTGTTGTTGTTGACCATGTGGCACTGGCTGGCAACCATTTTGTGCGTCCTGCCAGTGTGCCTTTGAATAGGCGTGCATGGAAGGATGAGGTATCAGTATAAAGAATATGCTTGAGGATAATTTCACTTACTGTTAATTTTTTTAATTTTCATTTGTTACATTTTTTTATTTTAATTTTCATTTTTTAACTTAAATTGTTTAAATAAATAATTTTCATTTTTGTAATTTTTTTTAATTGTAATTTTGTTATTTGAATTTTCGTATTTTTTTAAATGTGATTTTAATTTTTTCCCAATTTTTTTATTGTAAATTATTTTTCCTGTTTTGACTTTTGCCCCGGTCAATCCATTATCCATCCATCCACCCACCATAGATAGGCACACAGTTGCGCAACAGCATTCAGTTTTTTAGGTATATATTACAGTTTCTTTCTGGACACCCTGGTTGCGGTGCACTTCTTTAGACTCTAGCATCATTCATTTGTGTAATGATGATGACTATTATTCCATTCCCCCAGGACCACATTGCCTGCCATAGGCGCCACTAACCTCCACTTTTTAAAAGATTACAATTCCATTTCCCCATTTAGTCCCCTGAGTGCCACAGGTGTCTCCTTTAGAATGTATGAACATAAAAGAAATAACTCTATCAATCAGTATATTGTGTGTTATTGTGATGGAGAATAATGGTATGGTGGTGTGGTTTGACTTTAAAGTGGCTACCTAAGTGAACAAAACAACCACACTAATATTGCCTTTGTCTGTACTAATTCAAACTACAAACAATGCCACGTTTCACACTAAGGGGCTGATTACGATCTCGTTAGGAAGGCCTCCAGATGGGTTCCGGAACAAGCAAAACCGATTCGGAGCCTATGTTTCCGACCGAATCTTCCCCCGTTCTGAATGACCAAGTACGATGCGAAGATCTCATCCGCATTGACCGAATCGTTTCCGAACCCAATCCTGTCAGTCCCACTTGTTTTCAGCCGAATGGTGCCGCGCACTGGTGTCTGCCTCCGAATGAGCGAGTACGATGCATGATTCGGACAGCTGTATTGACTCTGTCTCAGCGAGACAAAACGGCTGTGGGAATCAGACTTCGGGGGGCTGTAGCAGGCTCCCCTTCACCCGGGGCCCACCGAATCGGTCCCGTGGGGGTACCCATGGGTCCCCCCTTTCCATGCATGCACAGAGTGGCGGGCACCACAGGGTGTACGCTTTTCCCCACCCATCCCTTTTTGCTATGGGAGCCTGTGTACGCGTTCAGTATACAGGCTCCCATAGAGTTCAATGGGAGTCCAATCGAAGCGAGTCCGTCACCATACGGGTGCATCGGAATCTGTTGCTCGGACTCGCGGAGTGTAATTCGCTAGGAAAGCCCTCCAGATCCGAGTCATACGGAGGGCTTTCCTAGCAAGATCATAATCGGCCCCTAAATATTTTGTTTGCTTCTAGGTGCACAAGAGAAGAGACGTCACCCGCAGTACTGACAAACATAAGGCCTATGCAGTCACACGTCAATTCTCCAATCTCTTCCGCTTGTGCACCTTGGTGCAACTGCCAACTGAGAGCTTTAAGATTGCCCCAAAGAAAGATGTTTCCAAGAAAGCGGTCAGTGAGAAGAAGAAACCCACCAGTGGCAGGTCTCCCCAAACCTTTTTTGGACCACCACGTCGTGTGCCTGACACACCAGCCTCCGGGGAGCAAGCTGAGAGTAGCACTTTGCATCAACAGCACCACCCCAAGCTAAGCCCAGGACTATGTCTGTCAGTGAAGCATCCACTGCAATCATGTCAACGCCGACAAGTAGTGATGTTCAATTGGACTTGTCCATTTTGCAAAGTGGTACACAATTGTTTCAATAAACAGAGCAAAGTGGACAGCAGCCAGCAATAGTACATTTTCCTGATGTTGGAGCAGAACAGGAGGTTGAGCTTCCTTCCGAGCAAGAACTTCCCTTTTAGAATCATTGGGTCCCAGATCTCCAGCAAGGAAAAGGAAGGGTACTACTCCACCATCTTCTGCAAGCACCACTTCTGATGATGATGATGATAGGGGAATGGAGTGGACCCAGACAGAGTCCAGGAAACGACAGGAGAGGCAATGGAAAAGAAAAGTTCCGAAAGACTTAGACTTATGGGACGGGTTGATGAGGAGGGTGACGATGATGAGGCAGTCATTGTGGAAGGTGACACAGAGGAGTCTGACATTGCTACTCAACCTGCTCTGAGGGATGTGGCACAGGTAGCACTGCCAGTTCCCATATTTTCAAAGCCCTAGCTGAGACCTGCACCAACCCCTACCTCAGGAGAAGCAGAGAGGCAATCGACGGTACGTCCACCTACCTCCAGTTCTTCTTCAGGCATTGGCAGTGGCAAGGGTAAAAGAAAGTCATTCTCCACAGTTTGGGACTTTTAGCAAAGAGAGGAAGCACATTGCAGTATGCACCATTTGCCACACAAATGTTCTTCGAGGTAAGCCTGGTACACAATATGGTACTGTAGGTCAAACGACCCACATGAAAAAACACCACACAATCAAATGGGAGGTGCACCTTAAGCAAATTGCTGAACATTGTCGTGGTTGAGAGGAGAGCCGAGGAACATCAGCTACGAGTCCAATCATGGTGGGAGGTGATGATGAGGAAGAAGAGGGTGACATCTTCACTCAAAGCAGCCCTGACCCCAGCAGTGTGCCAGCAGAATCACCCACCTCTGTGACTTCACAAAGGCACAAGACTCGGAGTGAGATGGAGACACCACAGCATACAGTGACTACCCAACACAACGCACATTGAGTCTACCACCACCACCTTGGGATGCTGGGCGGCCGCGTTGGGTGCTCCTGTTATGCTCCACGGCTGAAATGACTGGCGGCACTATGCGGCGTTGGAGTGGAGACTGCTCTGCAGTCTGCAGCACCGGATGTTTGCTGGGGATGTACGCCTGGGAGACCGTGAATCCGGGCTAATCAGGAATGGGAAATTTCGCATCGTAAATAGAATCTGAAAGAAACACATAGTGATAGATTCCTTACCTTAGAATATCCCCAGGCGTCAGACTGGATCCGGAAAGTTTTCGTCAGCAGTACCACTGCGCGTCGGTAGGGGCGTCGTGCGACTCCGCGTCCGTCGTTGGCGTCGTGGTCGCCGAGATGACGTCGCGGGCGCTACTTGGACGCCGCCCACGCGCGCTGACGTCAGTTCTTTCTTTTTCCGCGCCAGCAAGCGCAGATCCGGAGAGAGCGGTACCCCTAGTCTTTTTTGACTAAGTTTTTGAGATCTTTTTCTCACCCTTTTTCGACTCGATATCGACTCCTGGTGCAGTTAGGGATGCCCAGTTTTAAATCCTGCGAGGACTGTCATCGGATGATGTCGGTGACGGACCCGCACCGCGTGTGTCTCTTCTGCCTGGGGCGCGACCACGACCCCAAGTCGTGCCCCGACTGCCGGTCCATGGCTCCGAAGTCTTTGCGGGAGCGGTCCCGAAAGCTGCTTGAAGCCCGGCATTCGGCTCCGCGCCATGACAGGTCCCGGTCCAGAGGGAGGTCGAGGGACCGTGCGCGGAGTCACCATTGGCGATCGTCGGGATCGAAGTCTTCGCACTCGGGGTCAGGTAAGTCGAAGAAGCGTCATCGTTCTCCGACTTCCCCTCGCCGGTCGCGCTACGCAGCTGAGGGTATGGGTGGTGCCACCCCCGCGGCTCTGGCGGAGTCCATGGAGTTGCCGCCCGACAACCCACCCTTCCCGGGGTCGTCTGCGACTCCGGCCCAGATACAGGACTTCCTGTCGGCCATGGCTCGCCTCTTTGGGCCGTCGGGTCCCGCCGGTGCGCCTTCGGGCCCCGCGGTCCCGCATGGGTGTCCTCCCGTTTTATTGCCGGCGGCTCCGGCCCCGGCGTCGCTGTCGGCTCCGGCGCTGCAGGACACCCTTGGATCCAGGCCTGGATCCCGGTCGACGCCGGTTGACCTCGTTACGCCTCCACCGACCCCACCGGCACCGATCCTGACGCCGCCCGCTCCTTCGGACGACGTCGACCTCAGATTCAGCCCCGAAGTGGACGCGGCGTCGGTCGATGCCATTCTCGACGCCGTTTGGGGATTTCTATCCCCATGTCCCTGCTCCTTATTTTCGGCCTGTTGAACAGCCTGAGGAGCAAGGGGAGGACTGGGAGGGGTCGGACGACCCTCTCGCTGCAGCCTGCGAGTCTGAACAGGACTGGGCTGAGGACTTGGGGGACGCCAGTGGTCTGGATACCTCACCAGACCTTGGCATGCTGTCTCCTCCTACCGTGGCTACGGAGGAGGGAGTCAGTTATGCAGTGGTGTTGCATAGGGCGGCGGAGGTCCTACACCTCCAGCTCCCTACTGCGGCCGTCAGGACTAACCTCCTGACAGAGGTGCTTCAGCCAGCAGCTACTTCTGCGGAGCAGCTGCTGCCCTTTAATGAAGCCCTTTCGGACGTTCTTTTGGGCACGTGGCCCGACGCCATTGCCTGGCTCCGGGTGACCCCATTTTCCACTCCCAACACCCCACTCCCAAGAGCTTAGTTGTCCAAGCCGCTGCTTCCCCAACCGCCTTCCCTTCCACTCCACCGGATAGGGAATCCAAGAAGCTGGATCAGTTTGGGAAGAAAATGTTCTCTTCCACCAGCTCTGCGCTGCGGTCCGTGAACACCGCATGCCTCTTGGGCCGTTATTCCCACTGCCTGTGGAATACGGTGGCAAACGTGCTGTCTCAGTGTCCGGAGGAGGCCCGGCCTGCTCTCGCCCAGGCTGTTGCAGAGGGGAGAGACGCAGCCAAGTTCATGATCCGTTGTGGTCTAGACACCGCCGACTCACTGGGCAGATCCATTGCAACGACGGTGACGGTTCGCCGCCACGCCTGGTTGAGAACCACTGGATTTTCAGGGGATGTCCAAAACACTCTTATGGACATGCCCTTTGATGGCCGTCGCCTCTTCGGCGACAAAGCGGACAGCGCGTTTGAGCGGTTTAAGGACTCACGGGCTACGGCCAAGTCCTTGGGACTCTCGGCAGTCCGCCCTCCTCCGCCGTCCGCTCCTTTCGTGGCACAGGAAGGGGCGCCCGCAGCGTTCGCAACAGAGCCACAGGCCGGCGCAACAGTCAGCCCAGCGCGGCCGTGGACGCGGTTTCCGCCGTGGCGGACAAAGGGGCCAGCGGGCGGGTCAGACCACCACCACCACCCCCGCCACCTCTGCCTCCAAACCTTCCTAGTCCGAACTTTCAGGCCCATCAAACGCCAGTGGGTGGCAGGCTCCGCCATCACCTCCCCTACTGGCGCACCATCACTTCGGACAGGTGGGTTTTAGAGATAGTCCGAAGGGGCTACTCCCTCCCCTTCGAGAAAACCGCCCCAGCCATGCCACCTCAATACCACCGCATGTCGGGGGATCACTTGGTGCTTCTTCAGCAGGAAGTTGCGGCCCTCTTGGCCAAGGGGGCCATCGAGCGCGTTCCGACACCCGAAGTAGGTCATGGTTGTTATTCCCACTACTTCGTGGTGCCCAAGAAGGACAAAGGCCTGCGTCCTATCTTAGACCTCCGGAACGTCAATCGCTTCCTCCGCAAAGAGAAGTTCAAGATGCTCACTCTTGCTCAGGTCTTGTCTGCTCTCTACCCACAAGACTGGATGGTGGCGCTGGACTTGCAGGACGCCTATTTCCACATCCCCGTCCTGCCAGCCCACAGGCGTTACCTACGGTTCATGGTAGGCCATGAGCACTTTCAGTTCACCGTGCTCCCCTTTGGCCTTACCAGCGCCCCTCGGGTGTTCACCAAAGTGATGGCGGTGGTCGCAGCTCATCTGCGCAGATCAGGGGTCTCAGTCTTCCCCTATCTCGACGACTGGTTGTTGAAGGCGGGCTCGCCCCAGACAGTCGTCTCCCACCTCCAGACTACGGCCGACCTCCTGCACTTGCTGGGGTTCTCCATCAATGTGCCGAAGTCGCACCTGATTCCTTCTCAGAAGCTCGACTTCATCGGAGCGGTTCTGGACACGGCGCAGTTTTGGGTCTATCCTCCCAAACAGCGAGTCCGGGATATTCGGGCTCTGATTCCCATCTTTCAGCCCTTGTCCCGGGTTTCGGTCAGAGTGACTCTGAGGCTGCTGGGCCTCATGGCCTCCTGCATCCTGCTGATCAATCATGCCAGATGGCATATGCGGGCTCTGCAGTGGGACCTGAAGTTCCAGTGGGCGCAGCATCAGGGGAACCTGTCCGATCACGTCCACATCTCGGAGGGCACTGCACGACAGTTGCAGTGGTGGGTCACGAACCGGCATTGGGTCGACGGCAGATCTCTCTCCCTTCCCCAACCGGAGCACACAGTGGTGACGGATGCGTCCCTCCTGGGATGGGGCGGCCACATGGGAGAGGCGGAGATCAGAGGCCGCTGGTCTCCAGCGGAGTCCCGGCTCCATATCAACCTTTTGGAGCTACGGGCGATCAGGCTTGCACTGAAAGCATTCCTTCGCTCTGTCAAGGGAGAGTAGTGCAGGTGTTCACGGACAACACCACCGCCATGTGGTACTGCAACAAACAAGGCGGGGTGGGGTCGTGGACCCTCTGTCAAGAAGGCTCTGCGTCTCTGGACATGGCTGGAACATCAGGGCATGTCTCTGGTGGTTCAACACCTGGCAGGTTCTCTGAACGCCAGGGCGGACGAACTCAGCCACAGGTGCATGCTCGATCACGAATGGCGTCTTCACTCAGAGGTGGCGCAAGGTCTCTTTCAGCAGTGGGGAGAGCCTTGGTTAGATCTATTCGCCACCGAAGGGAACGCGCAATGTCATCAGTTCTGCGCGTTGGAATTTCCAAGGCGGCACTCGCTCGGCGACGCTTTTCGTCGCGAGTGGAGTTACGGTCTGTTGTACGCCTTTCTGCCTATACCACTTCTGCCCAGAGTGCTGAAGAAGATCAGGCGCGACCGGACCCAAGTCATTCTTGTGGCTCCGGACTGGGCTCGAAGAGTATGGTATCCCGAGCTACTCAGACTGCCTCTTCGGGAGGATCTTCTGTTGCAGCAGCAGGGGACGGTCCTCCACCCGAACCTGTCCAGCTTCCACCTCTTTGCGTGGAGATTGAGCGCCAGCAGTTGATTCCCTTCGACTTGCCTCCTGAAGTTTGTGACGTTATTCTGGCAGCCAGGCGTCCCTCTACTAAAGTGGTATACGCCTGCAGGTGGAACAAATTTGTGGCATGGTGCACAGCAAAGGCTGTGGATCCCCTTTCTGCCCCTCTTTCTGAGGTTCTACTGTTCCTTCTTTCTTTTCGGCCCAGCAGGGCTCTGCTCTGGGCACTATCAAGGGCTACCTTTCTGCTATTTCGGCCTTTCTCAGGCTCCCTGATCAGCCCTCTCTTTTCAAGTCCCCTGTTGTAAATAGGTTTCTTAAAGGCATTACTCACCTTTTTCCTCCTATTCCTTTCATGATGCCTCAGTGGGACTTGAATCTGGTTCTGACATACTTGATGTACGCTCCCTTTGAGCCACTTCACAACTGTCCTCTTCGTCTCTTGACATTAAAGACTGCCTTCCTGGTGGCCATCACTTCCGCCAGGCGGGTGAGTGAGCTCCAGGCTCTTTCCTGTAAGCCTCCTTTCAGTCCATCAGGACAAGGTTGTGCTCAGGCCCCGTCCTTCCTTTTTGCCAAAAGTGGTTACGGCCTTTCACATTGGGCAGACTATTACCTTGCCCACCTTTTTTCCGCCTCCGCATCCTTCCAGAGAGGAAGAGCAGCTCCACCGTCTGGACCCAAAACGTGCGCTTTTTTAAAATCTTAACCGCACACAGCAGTTCCGGGTGGATGACCAGCTTTTTGTTGGCTACGTTGGCACCAAGAAAGGTCGGGCGGTCCATAAGAGAACCATCTCTCGCTGGGTTGTCTTATGTATCAAAGCCTGTTACTCTTTGGCTAAAAAAGAACCTCCGGTGGGGCTGCGTGCTCCTTCCACCAGAGCTACTGCAGCCACTACTGCATTGGGATGTGGTGTCCCCCTGCAAGACATATGTCACGCAGCCACGTAGGCCTCGCTGCACACGTTTACCAAACATTACTGCCTGGACAGCCAAGTCCGGAGAGACGGCTTCTTTTGCCGTTCTGTTCTCCGTGACTTCCTGGTGTGATCTTTGTTCGCAAACCCACCACCGGGGTTGGTATTGCTGGGGTATCTATTCTAAGGTAAGGAATCTATCACTATGTGTTTCTTTCAGATGCACAAGTTACTTACCTTCGGTAACGATATATCTGTAAGAAACATTAGTAATGATAGATTCCTTACCGCCCCACCCATTCTCCCCGTTCTGCGAACTGATTTCTAGGGTTAAGGTCATCCCTTTCAGGGCCCTAGTTTCTATGCACCAGTGGTCAGTATCTTGCATGGCTCTGCGTTCCTGGCGCGGAAAGTCATGTACAGAACTGACAGCGCGCGTGGGCGGCGTCATCTCGGCGACCACGACGCCAACGACGGACGCGGAGTCGCACGACGCCTCTACCGACGCACAGGGGTACTGCTGACGAAAACTTTCCGGATCCAGTCTGACGCCTGGGGATATTCTAAGGTAAGGAATCTATCACTACTAATGTTTCTTACAGATATATCGTTACCGAAGGTAAGTAACTTGTGCATTAAGTAAGCAGAGCTGCTCGCTTCTTTCTTGCTACTCCAGTGAGGTCGAGGAGATTCATGGGCAGGACGTGGACTGATTTATGTAACAGACTTGCTTTGGAGGAACAGCTGAGCTGCTGGGACTGGTCGACGGCTGGATTGCTATCTCCATAAGGATTTTTCCTGGCTGCGCTTGTCATTCCCCCACACCAGGTAGCAGTGAGTGAGCAGCATCCAAGGGAGTGTTTGCTAAAGCAGCTAAATGATACGTGCTTGCGATCTGTGAACTGTATACAACTATACAAGTATATTCAGATTTTAGTTATCCTGTAGAACTGTGCGATTGAGGGAAGCTCCGGCCCTTTAAGAAAATTAATTTTTTGGGGGGGTTGGCGGGGGAAGTGCGGAGGTCGCGGAAGCGGCCACATAGCTGTGGTGCGACTTGCGGTTTAAGGCTATTTGAAACCACTTACTGAGGCAGATTGACATTGTATACGGAGAATGAAACGTATCTCTAAGGACTCAACAAATAAACCACGCTTTGTTAAAACGTCAGCCAAAACTACTTGCAAGCAGCGTAAGGATCAAGAGAGTATGGCAGCCGCCACACCATTTTCTCCGATCACGGATCCCCTTATGTCTATGAGCTCAGAACAGTCCCTGGGAGGGTGTTCAAGTACTCCACACGGAAACCCCGCTGACAAGGGTACAACACCCCAATTATCGGCTTCTAAGTTGTTTAGCTGGATCCTCGACTCTGCAGTTAAAGCTGTGGATGCAGGCATTTTGATAGAGGCAAAAGCGAAGAGAAGTATGGAGAGTGCACAAGGGGGTCTTAAAGCGCAGACCTATCCTCTCATAAGGATGCTGTCACTTATATGGCTGGACAGGCGCTGGGACAAGGCAAAGATAATTCCAGAGCTGGGGCGTCGGATGATGTCATGAATCTGCTGCCTACTGGTTCTGCTGCTTTGAATTTAATCTCTACCAGTTTTGCTCCATCATTATCGACCCTCAAAGCGGGAGCATTACAGCCGGAGGGAGTAAACAATGCATGCCCGGAGTCCCGGTCTGTTTCGCCACAGTCAACTGCAGATCCTCAACTGTCAAGCACGGGCGAAGAGCACCCTTCTACAACCGACCTACTGCTACATCAAATTTTAAATGAACTCAAACTCATAAAGGTCTCCCAGGTCAAAACGAGCAGAAAGACAGAACTACAATTAAATTCAATTAATCAGAATATGTTGAATCTAACTGCAAGATTGTCTGAAGTTGAACAGCGGGTTTCGGATATAGAAGATGCTAGACCCGGACAGGAATGTATAGTTTCTAAACTCCAAACTGAGCTGGAAGATCTGCAAGTGAAAATTGATGATGCCGAAAACTGGTCACGTTGCTCAAACCTGAGGTTCACTGGTATTCCTGAGGGTTGTGAAAATGGCCAAACTATGGTCTGGTTGGTTTCAGAACTCAGAAGAAAACATGTGTACCCAGAAGATACACTGCGTGAACTAGATTTAACCACCACAAGAGCCCATCACGTACCGGCCGTTCAACCTTCAGGGGCCAAGTATCCACGGGCAGTGATCGTGAATTTTGGTGATTACCGGGTCAAGGAGCAGATACTCACAAATGCCATTAAGAATAAAGCATTCCATATCCCAGGAGACTTTACTTTTAGAGTCTTTTCGGACATGTCCGCATTGTCTGCTCATCGCAGAAGGGAGTTTAAGAGTTTGATCTGCAATTTTCAGCAGGCTGGGGCCCCTGCGGGCATTATACAACAATCAAAACTTAAGGTTTTATTTAAGGGTCGAGTTAAGATTTTCGTTCAGTAGAATAGGCCCCTCAGTCGCAACAAAGAGTCGCTACCGGACAGTCCTAAAAAATAAAAATAAAATATAGAACTATGTGTGTTTTGTCCGAATGTATTTAATACTCTTGACGCCTAGAGTTGCCCTATTTGTTTTTCAGGTGCCACGTCAAGGTGCCACATTAGGGTGGAAGTTGGGAGGGGGGGGCGGAAAATGGGGAGTGGGTGATGTAGGAAGGAGCTTAAGGCGGGTGGTGGGGCGGTTGGGAGGTTGACGGCACATGGGTGTGGGGTTAGGCTGAAGGTAAAAATGGAAGAAAAACAGCAGTCAATGAGAAGTAGGAAAGATAATGTCACATAATAGGTTGAAAATTAGTTCATGTAATGTGAATGGACTAAATAATAGTTTAAAGACTCATGGAATGCTAGCCTGGTTCAGATCGTTACACTCGGATATTATTATGCTACAGGAAACACATCTAAAAGATCAGGGTATACAGCCTCGGCTACCCCCACAGATTCAATATGAATTTTTTGCTTCAGCACAGGCATCCATCAGGAGGTTGGCTATACTGATAATGCGGTCAGTTCAAGCAGAAGTGTTAAAAGTAGTTTGTGACTCATTTGCTAGGTGGATACTTGTTAAAATACGAATTAGAAGGGACATTTATAATCTGATAAGTTATTATGGTGCTATTGAGGATTCCCCGGGAGCCCTACAGGAATTATATGCTCTTTTTGCAAAATGAGACAGGTTATATTATAATGGGAGGAGATTTTAACTTAATTCAAAATTTAGAAATAGACAAATCACGCAGAATAGATTGCAAAACAAACCTAAATCTATAAAGGCAATGCAGGCTTTAATCCAGAATTTCGCTCTTATAGATCCCTGGTGGGCAAGAAATGAAGCTCTACGTATGCCCCTGACATTGTTCGGTAGATCGGCCATATTCAAGATGGTGGCGCTCCCCCGGCTTCTCTACCAGCTACAGAATCACCCGTACCCGATCCCGCCTAGATGGTTCCGGCTGGTGAATTCTGTGCTTGGGCAGTTTCTGTAGGAGGGGGGAAAGGTGCGCGTGGCTCTGCGTACATGCTTCTTGTCTACCTACTGTGGAGGCCTCGCGTCCTCGGATATTCTCTCATACTATCAGGCCTCGCACTTACTGGTCCTTAATGAATGGTGGTACGGTGATAGGGGAGACCCGGCGTATGCGCTAGAACGACAGCTTATGGGACGCCACACTCTACATACGCTTCTGTACTCTGCTCAGTTGCGGGGTACGTTGCCATCGGCCACACGGGTGGTCTTTTTGATATGGAGACAGGCGCTGCGGCGTATGGGTTGGTGGAATGTCCTGACTCGGGAGACCCCTTTGTGGAATAATGGGCGTCTGCCCCAATTGGCGGCCCTTTCGGGCTTTCGGGGATGGGACAACATTGGTGTCTCCACTCTGGGAGATGTCCTGAGGGGCACGACACTAAAGCCTTTCCGGGATCTCCAGAAGGAGTTCCTCATGCCTCAGTCACAATTTTATCGATACCTCCAGTTCCGCCATGCCCTGTCCCCCAGTCTGCAGGGTCTGGAGTCCCTCCCTGAATTTAGTCCTTTGGAAGCAAAAGTTTTTATGGGGGACTTAAAAGAAAAGAAGATTTCTCGAATCTACCAGTCCCTGGTCACTCACTGCTCTCCCACACTTCAGAAGCTCCGGGGGACTGGGAGGGAGACGTGGGCAGTTTGGAAGAGGAGGACTGGACGGAGGCCTTGACAGCCCCGCGGGGGGCGGCTATAGCAATGCGACTCCGCTTGATCCAGTTCAAATACCTCCACAGGGTCTATTTTACTAGGGCACGGTTGTGGCGGGCGGGGCTGATCGCCTCCCCGGGGTGTCTCCGCTGTGGTCGGGAGGAGGGTACATTTATACACACGGTCTGGCAGTGCACATCGCTGGATAGCTTCTGGAGGGGGGTATTTACATGTCTTTCCGAGGTCTTGGGATGGGAGCTTCCTCGCACACCGCAGTTGGCCCTGCTTCATGTTATGGCGGGGATAGGTGGCAATGCCTACAAACGGCACCTCATGTTATTGGGCTTCACACTGGCGAAGCGAGACATTGCTAAGGCGTGGAAGGCGGTGCAGGCCCCCTCGGTGGCTGCCTGGAAAAATGGATTCGATTTTTGTATGGGACTGGAACAACCTATCTTTGTAGCCAGGGGATGCCCGCGCAAGCATTACAAAATATGGAAACGATGGGCGGAGTATCGGGGCCTATGGTTGGAGCCGCCAGTGATGGTGGAGCCTCATTTATCGGGCTAAGTTTCTGGGTCTGTGAAGGCGGCGGGGAGGGGGGCTGGGAGGGCGTGTGTATTTATGATAGGGTTATTCGTTTTTACATCAAGGCTGTGGATAAGATTATGTGGGATTAGTGCGATCTTTAGGGTGGGGTGAGGGAGGGGGGGAGTTGGGGGGGGGGGTTCTGCATCATTTAATGTGTCCTTGTTATGCATAGCTGATTTGGCAAAACAAAAGTCGATTGCTTTCATGATTAAGTATAGTCTGATTCGGCAGATGCCTCTGGTGTGCAGAGCCCTGCGTTATATATGCAAATTGACGAATAAAATACGTTTTCAAAGAAATGAAGCTCTACAAGAGTTTACATACTATTCGAAACGTTACGGCACTGCATCCCGCATAGATTATTTTTTGACATCATATGCATTAGACATGGAAGAGGCAGGCATAGTTAATAATGCATTTTCGGATCATGCATTGATTAGTATATTCCATCTGGGTCAGCCGGGTCTTTAAGCGTCAGATGGAGCTTTAACAAAGCACTATTAGCAGAGGATTGTTGGGTTGAACGGTCGAAACAGAATCTTGAGGAATTTTTAAAGCTTAACATAGATTCGGCAACAGACATGCGGTTTGGGAAGCTCTGAAAGCGTTTTTTCGGGCCCTGGCAATTGCATTTTCTGCCGCTATCAGACAGAAGGAGAGGGTGCAATTGGAATGTCAGAGTAAGGCAGTAGATAGTGCCATGGGGGCATACACTTTCACTCGATCCGAAGGTACGCTGAAAGTAATGAAAGAAGCTAAACGGAATCTGAGGAGGTTTTTTTTTCAAAGGTTACGCTAAATCATGCTTCATATTTACAGCAAAGATAGGAAGAAAGTGAATTTGTGGGTAGGTTTCTGGCTTGGTCTGCAAAACCCAGAAATAACTTGAATTTTATTAAAAGTATAAATGATCCTATGCAGAATACTACATTTCTTCCCTCAGAAGTAGGTCAGATTTTTTATCAGCACTATCTTAAAATCTATACTGGAGGGATTTGGAGCCCACCAGAAGCGATAGAACGATGGCTGGCGGATATAACAGTCCTGACTCTTTCAGAAGCCCAGGCGGAATCAATTAATGCAGCCATTTCGCTATCTGAGGTACAAAAAATGATCAAATGTCTTCCTAATGGCAAGGCTTGCGGCATAGATGGTTTGCTGGCCGAATTTTATAAAACATTTTCTTAGCAATTATCACCTCTTTTAGTTCAGCTATTTAATCAAATCTTGCAGGGGGGCAGTGTCCCCAGCTCGTTTTCTGAATCTATTGTCGTTCGTTTTTATAAAAAGGGAAAGCCAGAACTCGACCCCAACTCGTATCATCCTATCAGTCTCCACAACACTGATTATAAACTATTTGCCAAAATTATGGCTAAAAGGGTCGCAGCAGTAGCTCAAACTATAGTGCATCAGGATCAGAACAGCTTTCTCCCGGGGAGGTTGATAACTTCTAACACAGTTTTTTTAATACAGGCTATAGATTACTTTTTAAAAGCAAAAATTAAAGCTACGGCCATTATGTTAGATGCTGAGAAAGCATTTGATTTGGTAGAGTGGGAGGTTCTTTTTGCAAAACTTCGAAAATTTGCTTTCCCAGTTAGTTTTTTGTTAATGTTGCGAACTTTATATTCTGGGGCGAAGGCATCTATATCGAGTAATAATATTTTAGTTGGAGACATTAACATCAGTCGTGGAACTCGCCAGCGTTGCCTGATGTCACCCATATTGTTTGCTTTATTTATTGAACCACTGGCATGTGCTATTCGCTCAAACCAATCTATTAAACCACCTATGAGGGCGGCGCCTAAAGTTAAGTTATTGCAGACGATAAGGTTTTGTACTTAAAGGCTGACAAGGTTAATATTCAGCGCGCTTTTAATAAAATTGGCAAGCTTACGGCCATAAGGGGATATAAAATAAATCAAGTAAAATCTGAAGCTCTAATTTTTAATAGTTCCCCTGGAATATTACCAGTTGGTATGCAGTCGTCTTTCTCAGCCACACGTCCAATTAGCTATCTCGGGATTAAGGCAACGATAAATTATAACGATTTATATGCACTAAATTATACCCCTTTATTAACTAAAGTTTGCTCATTGATGAATCATTGGAACAAACTCCCTTTTACAATTATCGCTGTGTATCACTTTATTGCCGCTATTTTTGTTTGTTTTTTCTAATGTCCCAATTAAGCTTACAAAGGCCCATTTGGAGCTTTAGAAAGTGAATTTCAGTCGTTTATTCGGCAGTCGAGCGACCAAGGGCTAAACTGTTAACACTTTCTTTGCCTCAGGAGAAGGGTGGACTATGTTTGCCGTCTTTAAGAATCTACTATCAAGCCACGCTTATAAGCTATTATAAGGCAAAAGGGTCATATTAGGACTTCTACATGAATGCTTTTTATGATATCTATGACTATTTGTCGGTGGGATGTTTTAGTATGAACTACAGTAGTGCATTATTTATTATTTAGAAGCAACACTTACATGAACTATTAAGTGATGTTTCGATGTTTAAGAGAAGTTTGTTGTTAAGGTATCTTGGCTTAATTAATATGTACTAAAATCATGAATTTTGCTTCCGTTCGAGATGAATTTGATGATGATGCTGAACGACGTTGTTAACTTGTTTTTCTTCCAATAGAAAAATGTATATAAAAAAAAAAGTCTACTTCTCTAAAGACACCTGTGTCAGTGGCCCCAGAAAAGAAGAAAATTCAGGCTACTATTATGGGCATATTTCGGCACAAGGGGCCCTACGAGCGGAACCACCCAACTGCACGTTTGTACAATGGGAAGCTGGCAAAAATGTTAGCACTGGACCTCCTCCCTTTTTCTCTTGTGGAAGGAGTGGGATCCTTAGAATTTGTGGCAGCCATCTGTCTGAAATGGAAGGTTCCAAGTTGAACCTATTTTGCCAGAGCTGCTCTTCCAGCGCTGTGTCACAATGTGCTGCAGTTGGTTGGACAAGTTTTGAAGCAAAGGTTTGTTTTCACTATTCACCTGATGACAAACATGTGGACCAGTTGTCGGGCGACTGATTACATGTGCATCACTGCACACTGGATCTCTTTTGCTGGGGTAAAGCAAAAGATATCTACTGGTCTTGGCCCTGAAGGAAGTTTTAAGAGCGTTCAGCTGAAGGAAGTGAAGCGATTAGGGTCACCCGGGTCACTCACGCCCACCTCTCTGCCTCCCAAACAAGTGAAGAGTCGATCAGACTGTAGAGAATGCAAACCAAGTTATTTATTAGTACTGTGCTGCAGCGGAGCCCAGTCTGACCAGTCTCCTAGGATGACTGCCGAGGGACTAACTCCTCCCAACATAAAGTCAGATATTATACATTTCCAATTCCCCAAGAACACGCCCAGACTGGAAAATTCCGGTCCAGGCAACAGCGAACAAAGGTAGCAAACAAGGATGAGCCATGGTCCTGGGGCTGAGTACATACTATCTCAGCTCCAAGGCCGTTCGGCCTGTGCCTACCATTCTAAGATGTGGGAACTGGTCTATCTAACAGGGGAAACGACCTTAACAACACGGTCAAAACACCGCAGTACATTTAGATCGCTGCTTTTACAACGCGAGTCGTTACCACGACTTGCACTGGAGGGCGCTCTAGACTAAGGAATAGTGTGATTTACTATTCCAACACCTTCCCTACTGTACGTAGGCTGGAGTTGGAATAGTAAATCATACTATTCCTAAATGCAGCGCCCTACAGCGCAAGTCGTGGTTAACGACTTGCGTTGTAAAAACAGCGATGTGATGTACCGCGATCTAAATGATCGCGTTGTTACATCATACATCCATCTAACAGTGAAGGTATGCCACAATAAAGAGTACATTCATTAGTGCAGCAAAGCTCGGCCTTGAGAAGTTCAAGCTGAAGGTGCAGGAGGCAGTTTTCTGGTGAGACAAGCAGTATGAGACAGAAGCTTAGTTTCGATTATAAAACAAAATGTCGGCTACAACTAAAAATGGTGCCATGAATGCTAACTTAATACAGAACGAAGCATGAGCCTTACGATAATAACATTTCAAGTCTAACAGACCCTCCTTTTAGCATTCATGCTAAATTTTATTGGTGCCATCAGGTAAGGGTCTTTACAACTCTAAAGATAGGAAGAACGTTCAATCATAGGCAACAATTGTTAACTTATGGACTACCAATCAGAACTAGATACTCTATAAGGCTAGACACGCATTATCAATATTCAAAAATGCCCTCATCAATACCCATCAAACCTTGGATGTCCTGCATCATCATGGCTCTGCTCTGAGAATCACGTTCTGGGGGCTTTGGGCGAGGGGCCAGCATTGATACACAGCAGGCACAACAGGCAGGGAGGCAGTGTATGCACAGACAACATGCTAAAATAATACCAGCTATGGCAACCAGGAAAATAATAATCTTCCAACCCCAAGTGGCAAACAGACCCCAAAACCACCCTGTGAAAGACCACATGCCATTTTCCTGGTGTATGTCAGAGGCCAGCCTATGAAGCTTCTGTATAGCAGCATACACAGTTGGAGCGTGGTCCGGTATGTATACACAGCAGCTACTGCCAATGACGCGGCAGGTCCCACCCTGGTCAGCAAGAATGACGTCTAACACCATCCGGTTCTGAAGGGCAACAAGTCTCATAGCCTGGACCTCTACTGTGATATTGGTCAAAATCCCTGCAGTGGTGTTAATGACCCCTTCCACAACCCTGGTGAGCCGTGGAATGTTAAGGCTATTGGCCATGGGGCCCTAGAATGGTATGATACCTTTCATAGCATCTGTAAACTGCTGTAAAGTGGTATCCGTCTGATCTATGTTGTCTGTGCTAATCATTCTTCTAAACCGGAGCACATGGGCATTTCTACGCTGTAATCGATGGTCTTTAGGTAATTGGGCGGGGCTATATATACCGGGGGTAAGAGGTAAGAATGATAACACCTTCCCGACCATCCCTCAGGAAGCCAGACATAACTATGAGATCCACAAACAAAGTAGACATTAGGTGGCGGCATCAGGGGCGACTATCTGCTGCTCTCAAATTATAAGTGGCATTGCACCTGCTCTCCCCTACCTCTATTTTCCCAGCCCCCTGGACACAGAAAGCAGCTGTAACATTAACCACTGACAGGGGTATCGGCTTATCTTCAGTAACGTTACGGGCCTGAAAGGACTGGAAGTATTCTGATGTGTTGAACTGCAGGAAATTATCCATTTCCGCCTGGGACCAAGTTCCATTTCTCACTCCTTTGTATGCATGCATGCAAGAGCTTAGGAACAATCTGCCAAACGGCTCTCGGCCTGTAGGAGCACCAGGAGGTGCTCTATGCTGGAAACGTACATTTTGTGTTACGGTGCGGGAACTAGTTCTCTTTCGTTCTAATGTATCAGCCCGCAGAAATGAACGTACCCTACTAAGCAATGCAAACCACCCCTCACAGGTATTGACATATGACAATGGCATGGACAACAAGTTCTCACTTCTATGAGTCACGGAGGGCAGCAACCCACATACCCAGCATTTTGTCATGTTATAGGCATTGAGTGTTTGGTGTAGAGTCTAGATGAACACATTATCTTTATAGGACTTGCAGTGCTCCTCTTTGTGAGGTGCCAAAGTAACAAATATATGTTCAGGGGGAACAGGCGTAGTACCAATCAAAGTATGCACAGGATATTTCTCCTCAAGGAAATACGCTATTCCAAGAATTATTATTAGAGAGATCAGAATAATAGTTACAAAAACTATTTTGCTATTCACAGAGCAAGTGGACCAAACAGGCCCATTCCGCTCAGAACGCGGAGCTGCAAAGGGCTGTTCTTCCTCCCGAATGGGGCGACCAAAGGGGTACATTTTTCTTAAACCAGAGGAAAAGACTTATAATTGGATCCAAATGGAGATGAAACAAGGAAATGGGGCAGTATTCCCAGCGTCCATCTGAGTCCCGCTGGTGGATTCCTATTGTTCATCAGGCGTAGGCGCTGTTAAGCACTGGCGGTGGAGCTGTTCGTCTAGCTCAGATCCAGATCCCACGTCGCAGGGCAAGGTATTTCTTTCTTCAGAATCACACTCCTTTTGCCCTGATCGTTCACTGTCCAAACAATGCACCAATCTCCCTTTCCCTAAGCTATCGTTTGTACCACGGGCAGGGTACGCTCGCCCTATTCTTCAGCAATGCAGTCCATCCCTACTAATCTCACTTTTCCTTTTTGTGCACTGTTCCTCCGGCGGGGGCGTAAATTGTACCTTATCACTCCAGGCACAGAGGGGTCAGGAAAGGGGGGGGTCAGGCTCAAAGGGAACAAGGGGCAGAGGCTCAAACACAGACGAGCTAACAGGCTGGGGCTCAACGGGCTGGGACTCAAGCACAGGTGGACCAACAGGCTGGGGCTCCTTGATGGCCTTAATCTCAGGTGGCACCGCCTCATTCAGCACAGCGTGGCTCTCTTCCTCAGTTGGTGCCCACGTCAGGCGTGCATCCAAAAAGGGAATGAAGTCACCAATCCCATCAAGCACCCATTGGTCATAAGACAACGGCAGGGGTACCCGCTTACAGTGGGTACTGTGGATCCAGTTCTTCCGGCTGTCGACCTTCACCGCTGTTCTGGTGGTGAGGAGGACCTGGAGTGGTCCCCTCCAGCGTGGCTCCAAGCTGCTTTTCCTCTCGAAGTTTCGCACAAGGGCCCACTGTCCGGGTCGTATTTCATGGCCTGGCCTCTCAGGAGTTTGTGGTAAGGCTTCAGAGATCTGTTGGTGAATAGAACGCATATTTCTAGTCAAATCATAGAGGTAGTCCACAAGCAAAGGGTATTCTATGTCAGAAAACCGACGAGGTCGCGGGACGCCCCAAACATTTGCCAGGCGCCCAAACACGACCTCGTACGGTGACAGTCCTGTTCTAGAGTGGCCCGTGGCTCTCGTGGACAACAGCGCTAGGGGTAAAGCATCTGGCCACTGCAATCATGTGCTCTCTTTGATCTTTGCCATTTTTAGTTTGAGAGTGCCATTGTACTTTTCAACTAAACCTGCCGATTGGGGGTGGTTTGCTGCATGAAACTTTTCCTTGATGTGCAACCCATCGCACACCAGCTGGATAACCTTCGAATGAAAGTGACTTCCATTGTCACTCGAAATCAAGCGGGGCAAACCGAAGCGCAGGAAGAACTCTTTCAATAGTGCCTTCGCCGTCGCCATGGCTGTATTCTCTTTAGTGGGGTAAGCCTCAATCCATTTACTAAATGCACAGACAACCACTAACACATAATTCAGATTGTTAACTCGTTCCATTTAGATGAAATCCATCTGGAGAACCTCAAAAGGGAAGGAAGGCGGTGCAAAACTGCCAGAAGGTGTAGGGGTACCTTTCCCGGGATTGTGCATCATGCATACCATACAGTACTTCACTAAGTGAGCAGCAACTTTAGGGATGTTGTCGTTCTGCCGCACAGGTTCTAACAATTTACATATCCCCTACGCACTAACGTGGGCTGGCCCATGCGCCATAGTAACCACAGGAAGGACAAATGCATCTGGTAGCATCCATCTCTGCTTCCCTGACTTGTCAGTCCAACACCCATCCTCATCCAAACAGGCCGTATTTTCCTGCCATACTGCTAGCTCCTCAATCGTTGCCTCGCTCTGTATCTCCTTCACATTGTCTTAAGTGTTCTCAAACATAGTAACTTCAGGTACCCATATAGCAGGGCCTGCCACGAACATTCTTTTCATCTGTGTTTGGGCTGTCTACTTAGCTGTTAGGTCTGCAAATGCATTTCCCTTTCCCACATCATCAGTAATTGCCTTGTGGGCACTCCACTTCACTATTGCCAACTTCTTGGGAAGCGTCAGGGCTGACAAAAGCCTATGTATCAATGGGCCATTCTGAATCTTTAACCCATGTGAAGTCAGGAATCCTCTCTCTGCCCAGAGCCGCCCAAAATTATGATCGACTCCAAAGGCGTACTGACTGTCTGTATAAATATTGACAGTCAGTCCCTAACTCAACTCGCAAGCTCGAAGAAGGGCAACAAACTCTGCAGCTTGGGCCGATTGGTAGGGCACTCATGATGTCTCGACTACTGTGTGTAAGGTAGTTATGGAATACGCCGCAGTTGTTGTGCCATCTGGCAATTTGAAACAAGAGCCATCGACATATAGCTCCCCTTGGGGTTCAGATAGGGGAATATCAGTCAGGTCTACCCGTCCCTTCGTCTCCTTGTCTGTACGGAAAATGCAATAATGCACGTCCGTGTCCTCACTCTCAGAAGGGAGGGGTAGTAATGTGGTTGGATTCAGAGTGGCACATCTTTTGATGGTGACATGTGGTGCAAACAGGGTCAGCTCATAGCCAGTCAGACGCGCACTGGTAAGGTGCTGCGTCTTCGTTCTGTTCAAAAGTGTGTCCACAGCATGTGGTACCATGACTGTGAGATCAGTATCAAGGGCGAGCCCTGCCGATAGTCGAATAGAGACGGCCACGGCCGCGACCGCTCAGGAGGGCTCTCGCGACGTTATCAAGAAGCGCAGAAAAATAAGCACACGGCCTCTGCTTACCTCCAAAGGCCTGTGTTAAGACAGAGAGCGCGCAGCCAGCCGTCTCATGTACGCACAACACGAACGGCCTCTGGTAATCGGGTGGGCAAGCACAGGCGCAGAGCAAAGCGTGACTTTTAGTTGCTCAAAAGCTTATCGACATTCATGCGTCCAAGGCAAGGGTTCATGCACATCTTTAGTGGTTAGTTGCAATAGAGGCTTCGTTAGTAGGGAATAGTTAGGAATCCAGTGGCAACAATACGAAGTAATACCTATAAAAGCACGCACATCTCTTTGCGTCTTAGGGATGGGCATTTTGACAATAGCACTAATGCGTTCAGGTGTTAGTCTCCTTCCCTCCTTTGACAGTAGGTGACCTAGGTAGGTGACCTCCTGTCGACAATATTGAAATTTTGAAAGGGACACTTTATGTCCGTGGTGGGCCAAATGTAGCAACAATTTAACCTTCGCATCTTTGCAACCGTCTTCAGTGTCAGAAGTGATCAAGAGATCGTCCACATACTGCAATAATACATTACCTGTTGTATGAGGGAGTCCAATTGGCTTTTTAAAGCTTGACTATAGATACTGGGGCTTTCAGTATAGCACTGAGTAGCCCGACAATCTAAATCTTCTGCCGGCGAGGGCAAATCCAAACAGATACCTACTATCTGAATGTATTGGAATGCTAAAGAATGCATTTTTCAAATCAATGACAGAAAAGTATTTGGCAGAGGAAGGAATCATAGTCAGAAGGGCAGTGATGTCAGGGACAGCTGGGACCTGGGGAACCACAATCTTATTAACCTCACGCAAATCAATCACAAACCGATAGACATCTGGATGATCATCAGAGGAACCCGAGGGTGTCCTCTTAAGAATGGGAAGAATAGGGCTATTACACACATTCGCAGACGTCTCTTCAACAACCCCTGACTTAATCAAATCCTGTATAATCCGCAATAGCGCTTGCTCCCCTGCTTGCGGTATTTTGTACTGAGGGATACAGGGGAGAGCAGCGTTGTCCTTGACTCTAATAGAGACCGGGGTATCTGCAATAGCCCCACGTCTGTATCACTTGTAGCCCATAACGTTGTTGGCACATCCTTGAACTCAGCGGGAAGGGGCTCATCCTTTGACAAACATTGCTTGGAATTCACTACATTGGGCCTATTGTCAAATAGACACCATCCGGGGAGCAAGAAATAGTCGCATGCAACTTCTTTAACAAATACAAACCCATCAAATTTTCTCCACAGTTAGATGTCAGTAGGAAAGGCGAATCTACGGTAAAAGGACCAATAGTCAAGGCAAGTGGCTCGGAGATGGGGCTCACAACCGGTATACCTGAAAAGCCTACCGAAACATTATTTTGGCCAGACAGGGCTGCCCCGGGGACCAGTGAACAAGAAACAGAGCTATTCATTGCGCCTGTATCCACCAAGAATTTTTTAGCTGAACCCTGCAAATCAGCAGTAACATAAGGTCCATGCTGATCCACAGGGATCTGAACTGATCCCTCACTCTGCTCCTAGCTGTCCTAGCCATGAATTAGCCCCGTCACTTCATCCAAATCGTAGTCATCATGGTAATACTGTCACCCCCTAGGGTTATCAAAATAGTTCTGATCAGAGCGACCTGGCTGTTCCTCACCTCCCTGGCCTCCGTCATAACTGCCTGCCCCACGACCCCGTCCTCGAGAACCCCGTCCTCTAGGGACCCCCACCCTTTGCAACAACGTCGGACACTCGCTGCGCCAGTGTCCCTCCTCTTTACAATATGTACACTGGTTCGGCCCCACAGGCGCCGCATTCCTGCTAGTGCGGGGCAGCTGCCGGGCCGGACCATTGCCTCGTCCTCTACCATTCCCCCTAGACACCTGCTGCATCAACACCTTCGTTTTCAACTCCTTATTTTTCTTCTCTACCTGTTCTTTCTCTTCATTCTCTCTATGTTCATAGTACTGTGCCATACTTAATATCACTGATGGGGAGGAGGTAGTCCAAGTGCTCTCCGAAGCCTGCAACCGAGTCGCGATCTCGGGAAGCAGATTCGTAACAAATCTGTTAACCAACAATCGGACACCTCCCTCCATCGACAAGTTCTGTCCACTGAAATCCAGAAACACACCTTCAAACCTAGTAAAGAAATCAGACACACTTTCATCTTTCTTCTGGCGACATGCTGTTAACTTGTCCCAATCTACTCTTCCAGGCGGAATCAGGGAGTGCATGTAAGTAATAATCCGGCCCGGCAAAGCTAGCATCTCAGCCTTAGGCTTTTCACCAGGCTTCCTCTCTTTATCCCATACCCTGATCTCATCCCAAGTGCCACCCAACTCCACAACGTGGTCCTGCATATGCACCTGCCGCCAGATATCCACTGGTACCAACAAACCGAGAAACATCTCAATGTCTGCCAACGTCATCACTGTCGACGATGCAGCCTCTGTCAATTCTTTATAATATGCAGTTGGATTTTTCCTAGGGTCGGGCAACTGAGTCTTAAGAGACAAAACCTCACTCCTTTTCCAAGGAGTATAAACCCATTGTTCTTGAAAGCGGGCCTCCACTCGCTGTCTGACAACAGCATCATGCTGATCACGCAGCTCTCGTATCTCAGGGTGGAAGATCGGATGCACTTCCCTCATCAGAAACTGGGACACCGTTGTCGGACTCTTCTGGTGCAACCTGCCTCGGTATCCAACCAACATTGTAACATTACCAAAAACGTTGTTAGGGGCCATGTCAGCAGCATACACGTGATCCTGGATATCATAAATCATTTGGGGTGCAACACCCTTAAAGCACTGTTCCCACAACCCAATCAGAGTAGCCGACATATGCTTGAGAGCATGCTGCTGTACAATCGGCTCATAGTCTTTCAGTACGCTCCACACCTCTTCCACACTGTAAATCGGACTCCGGGCCCACTGGGCGGCCTGGTCAGCTACCATCTTCTTCTCTGCATCCCCCACATCAGACCGAATCAGCACTTGCCCCATTCATTCCCTTGCAGCTGCCCAATCCCCGTCATCCAGTCCACGCACCGGCGTTCCAATGCTCAACAAGGTCGGGGAGAGGGGATGTAGGGAGGGCACACTAGTTGAAGTGGTAGGTACCAGAGACCTCAACGTCTGTGTTGTAGGTATAAGCGAAGGGGCGAGAGAAGATGTTAGAGAAATAGGCATAGCAAAAAGACCTGCAGTCGCTACAGGCGCGACAGGTGGAGCCAAAGAAGAAACAGGAGGCGCTCCAGCCGAAGCAGTCAAGTCAATAGCAGAAGAACCAGAGGCAGGAGCAAGGGAGACAGAAGGCTGGGCTGTGGGACAGCTGGATATATTCTCTGCGGAGCATATGGAGGTGGGGGTCGTATATCTAACAGATCCTCTACAATGGTGTCACCTTCTTCTCGAGCAACATAGGATTTATCACATTGCAACCTAAACTTTCGGTCAGCACACTCTATACCCTTCTCTATTTTCTCTCTATCATATGCTACTGCCTTCTGTGTTATTGTCTGCATCTTTCCTCTTCGAGCCTCCTTTTCTGCTTTCATCCCTCTCTGTTTAGCTTCCTTTTGCCATACCTGGAGATAATCAAACATTGATGCGTACTCCTTTTTGCAAACAATTTATCCTGCAGGAAATTCAATTTCTGTTAATCAAAGGTACCTATTAACGGCCACTGCAACTCGGCATTGTCCCTCATATACTTATGCCACAATGTACTAAATATAATAGGGCCAAGGCCGTGCTTAACCCCTTAACTGCTGGGCCTTTTCCCCCCCAGTGCTGAGCCCTTTTTTGGCTATTTGTAGTAGTTCGCGATTAGGCCTCTGTAACTTTTGGACCACATAAGGTATCCACGCCAAATTTGCGTCCTTTTCTTCCAACATCATGGGGATTCTAAAGGTACCCAGGGTTTGTGGATTCCCCTGGAGGGGTCCCAGATTTTAGCCAAAATACAGCTATATTTTGGTTTTTGAGGAAAAATGGGAAAAAAGTCCCGCATATAAAAGCGTCTGGGTTTTTCCCTGCAAATGGTATCAAAAAAAGGTTTGTGGGGCTGAAATCTCCATTTTCCCAGATTTTAGGGAATGACAGACTTTTGTCAGAAAACCAAAAATTTTACACAGTTTTGGCATTTTTCTGGGACATAGCCTATTTTTGCTATTTTTTGTGCTTTCAACCTCCTTCCAGTTAATGGTAGAAATGGGTATGAAACCAATAATGGATCCTGGAAAGCCATACATTTATGAAAAGTAGACAAAATTCTGAATTCAGCAAGGGGTCATTTGTGTAGATCCTTAAAGTTTTCCTTATAGAAACTAACAGTTAAATAAAGGAAAAATTGAAAATTAGTTGAAAAAAACAGCCATTTGTGTCAACGTTTTCACCTGTAACTTCTTCTAATTATGACAGCTATTTGAAGGCAATATACCGTTATATCCGCTGGACCTTTCTGGTTGTGGGGATATATAGGACTTGTAGGTTCACCAAGAACCCGACGAACCCAGAGCCAATAATTGAGCAACATCTTGCAATGATTTTTTTTAAGTACCGGGTATATAGCAATTATTTTGGGAAAATGTATACATGGAAAAATTGTTATGAAAGACACCTATGTATTTCTGAAATGGGAACAAAATGTAGATTTTAGAAACAGTAGATATTTGCACATTTCCGAAATTGGGAGTACCCATACTAGCATGAGAATTATAGGTCATTTTTCAAAATGACTTATTTTTTACACATTGTCTTTCATTTGGAAGGCAGAAATGCATCGAAAGTCAATAGGTAATAACAGTTGCTCTACAATTCTGTGTTACCCTAAGTCTCCCGATAAAAATGGTACCTCACTTGTGTGGGTAGCCCTTGTGCCCACAACAGGAAATGGCTCAAAATGCAACGTGGACGTACCACATTTTCACAATGAAAAATTACCCTTTTTTTGCAAAGTGCCTAGGTGTAGTTTTTGAACCCTAGCTCTGCCGGCACCTAGGGAAACCTAGCAAACCTATACATTTTTGAAAACTAGACACCCAGGGGAATCCAGGATGGGGTGACTTGACTGCCTCCCATCAGGTTCTGTTACCCAGAATCCCTTGCAAACATAAAAAAATTGTCAAAAAAATCACATTTTCCCCACATTTCTGTGGTGGAAAGTTCTGGAATCTGCGTGGATCCACAAATTTCCACCCACCCCGCGTTCCCCAAAGTCTAACGAGAAAAATGGTACCTCACTTGTGTGGGTCGGCCTAGTGCCTGCGACAGGAAACGGCGCAAAACGCAACGTGGTCACACCTCAATTTCGCAGTGAAAAATGACCCTTTTTTGGCAAAGTGCCTAGCTGTAGTTTTTGAACCCTAGCTCTGCCGGCACCTAGGGAAACCTAGCAAACCTATACATTTTTGAAAACTAGACACCCAGGGGAATCCAGGATGGGGTGACTTGACTGCCTCCCACCAAGTTCTGTTACCCAGAATCCCTTGCAAACAGAAAAAAATTGTCAAAAAAACCACATTTTCCCCACATTTCTGTGGTGGAAAGTTCTGGAATCTGCGTGGATCCACAAATTTCCACCCACCCCGCGTTCCCCAAAGTCTTACGAGAAAAATGGTACCTCACTTGTGTGGGTCGGCCTAGTGCCTGCGACAGGAAACGGCGCAAAACGCAACGTGGTCACACCTCAATTTCGCAGTGAAAAATGACCCTTTTTTGGCAAAGTGCCTAGCTGTAGTTTTTGAACCCTAGCTCTGCCGGCACCTAGGGAAACCTAGCAAACCTATACATTTTTGAAAACTAGACACCCAGGGGAATCCAGGATGGGGTGACTTGACTGCCTCCCACCAGGTTCTGTTACCCAGAATCCCTTGCAAACATAACAAATTGTCAAAATAAACACATTTTCCCCACATTTCTGTGGTGGAAAGTTCTGGAATCTGCGTGGATCCACAAATTTCCACCCACCCGGCGTTTCACAAAGTCTTACGAGAAAAATGGTACCTCACTTGTGTGGGTCGGCCTAGTGCCTGCGACAGGAAACGGCGTAAAACGCAACGCGGTCCCACCTCAATTTCGCAGTGAAAAATGACCCTTTTTTGGCAAAGTGCCTAGCTGTAGTTTTTTAACCCTACCTCTGCCGGCACCTAGGGAAACCTAGCAAGCCTATACATTTTTTAAAACTAGACACCCAGGGGAATCCAGGATGGGGTGACTTGACTGCCTCCCACCAGGTTCTGTTACCCAGAATCCCTTGCAAACATAAAAAATTGTCCAAAAAACACATTTCCCCCACATTTCTGTGGTGGAAAGTTCTGGAATCTGCGTGGATCCACAAATTTCCACCCACCCCGCGTCCCCCAAAGTCTTACGAGAAAAATGGTACCTCACTTGTGTGGGTCGGCCTAGTGCCTGCGACAGGAAACGGCGCAAAACGCAACGTGGTCACACCTCAATTTCGCAGTGAAAAATGACCCTTTTTGGCAAAGTGCCTAGCTGTAGTTTTTGAACCCTACCTCTGCCGGCACCTAGGGAAACCTAGCAAACCTATACATTTTTGAAAACTAGACACCCAGGGGAATCCAGGATGGGGTGACTTGACTGCCTCCCACCAGGTTCTGTTACCCAGAATCCCTTGCAAACATAAAAAATTGTCAAAAAAACACATTTTCCCCACATTTCTGTGGTGGAAAGTTCTGGAATCTGCGTGGATCCACAAATTTCCACCCACCCCGCGTTCCCCAAAGTCTTACGAGAAAAATGGTACCTCACTTGTGTGGGTCGGCCTAGTGCCTGCGACAGGAAACGGCGCAAAACGCAACGTGGTCACACCTCAATTTCGCAGTGAAAAATGACCCTTTTTTGGCAAAGTGCCTAGCTGTAGTTTTTGAACCCTAGCTCTGCCGGCACCTAGGGAAACCTAGCAAACCTATACATTTTTGAAAACTAGACACCCAGGGGAATCCAGGATGGGGTGACTTGACTGCCTCCCACCAGGTTCTGTTACCCAGAATCCCTTGCAAACATAAAAAATTGTCAAAAAAAACACATTTTCCCCACATTTCTGTGGTGGAAAGTTCTGGAATCTGCGTGGATCCACAAATTTCCACCCACCCGGCGTTTCACAAAGTCTTACGAGAAAAATGGTACCTCACTTGTGTGGGTCGGCCTAGTGCCTGCGACAGGAAACGGCGCAAAACGCAACGCGGTCCCACCTCAATTTCGCAGTGAAAAATGACCCTTTTTTGGCAAAGTGCCTAGCTGTAGTTTTTGAACCCTACCTCTGCCGGCACCTAGGGAAACCTAGCAAGCCTATACATTTTTGAAAACTAGACACCCAGGGGAATCCAGGATGGGATGACTTGACTGCCTCCCACCAGGTTCTGTTACCCAGAATCCCTTGCAAACATAAAAAATTGTCCAAAAAAACACATTTCCCCCACATTTCTGTGGTGGAAAGTTCTGGAATCTGCGTGGATCCACAAATTTCCACCCACCCCGCGTCCCCCAAAGTCTTACGAGAAAAATGGTACCTCACTTGTGTGGGTCGGCCTAGTGCCTGCGACAGGAAACGGCGCAAAACGCAACGTGGTCACACCTCAATTTCGCAGTGAAAAATGACCCTTTTTTGGCAAAGTGCCTAGCTGTAGTTTTTGAACCCTACCTCTGCCGGCACCTAGGGAAACCTAGCAAACCTATACATTTTTGAAAACTAGACACCCAGGGGAATCCAGGATGGGGTGACTTGACTGCCTCCCACCAGGTTCTGTTACCCAGAATCCCTTGCAAACATAAAAAATTGTCAAAAAAAACACATTTTCCCCACATTTCTGTAGTGGAAAGTTCTGGAATCTGCGTGGATCCACAAATTTCCACCCACCCCGCGTTCCCCAAAGTCTTACGAGAAAAATGGTACCTCACTTGTGTGGGTCGGCCTAGAGCCTGCGACAGGAAACGGCGCAAAACGCAACGCGGTCACACCTCAATTTCGCAGTGAAAAATGACCTTTTTTTTGCAAAGTGCCTAGCTATAGTTTTTGAACCCTACCTCTGCCGGCACCTAGGGAAACCTAGCAAACCTATACATTTTTGAAAACTAGACACCCAGGGGAATCCAGGATGGGGTGACTTGACTGCCTCCCACCAGGTTCTGTTACCCAGAATCCCTTGCAAACATAAAAAATTGTCATAAAAACCACATTTTCCCCACATTTCTGTGGTGGAAAGTTCTGGAATCTGCGTGGATCCACAAATTTCCACCCACCCCACGTTCCCCAAAGTCTTACGAGAAAAATGGTACCTCACTTGTGTGGGTCGGCCTAGTGCCTGCGACAGGAAACGGCGCAAACGCAACGCGGTCACACCTCAATTTCGCAGTGAAAAATGACCTTTTTTTTGCAAAGTGCCTAGCTGTAGTTTTTGAACCCTACCTCTGCCGGCACCTAGGGAAACCTAGCAAACCTATACATTTTTGAAAACTAGACACCCAGGGGAATCCAGGATGGGGTGACTTGACTGCCTCCCACCAGGTTCTGTTACCCAGAATCCCTTGCAAACATAAAAAATTGTCAAAAAAAACACATTTTCCCCACATTTCTGTGGTGGAAAGTTCTGGAATCTGCGTGGATCCACAAATTTCCACCCACCCCGCGTCCCCCAAAGTCTTACGAGAAAAATGGTACCTCACTTGTGTGGGTCGGCCTAGTGCCTGCGACAGGAAACGGCGCAAAACGCAACGTGGTCACACCTCAATTTCGCAGTGAAAAATGACCCTTTTTTGGCAAAATGCCTAGCTGTAGTTTGTGAACCCTAGCTCTGCCGGCACCTAGGGAAACCTACCAAACACACACATTTCTGAAAAGTAGACACCCGGGGGCTTCCAGGGAGGTATGGCTTGCGTGGATCCCCCAACGTTTCCTTACCCAGAATCCCTTGCAAACCTCAATTTTAGCTGAAAAAATCACTTTTTTCACACATTTGTGTGTGGGAAAGTGTGGCATCACTGGCCTCACACAAATTTCCTACCACCCAGCGTTCCCCCAGGTCTCCCGATAAAAATGGTGCCTCACTTGTGTGGGAGGCTCAAGTACCCGCGACAGGCAAGGGCCCACAACGTAGTGAGGCGACCTCAAAATTGCCTATCTCAAAACCACCTGGTTTTGCAAGGGGAGTCACCTGGGTTTTTGGCCCCGTGCTCGGCGGCCATCTAGGGAAACCTACCAAACCCACACATTTCTGAAAAGTAGACACCCGGGGGCTTCCAGGGAGGTATGGCTTGCGTGGATCCCCGAACGTTTCCTTACCCAGAATCCCTTGCAAACCTCAATTTTAGCTGAAAAAATCACTTTTTTCACACATTTGTGTGTGGGAAAGTGTGGCATCACTGGCCTCACACAAATTTCCTACCACCCAGCGTTCCCCCAGGTCTCCCGATAAAAATGGTGCCTCACTTGTGTGGGAGGCCCAAGTACCCGCGACAGGCAAGGGCCCACAACGTAGTGAGGCGACCTCAAAATTGCCTATCTCAAAACCACCTGGTTTTGCAAGGGGGTCACCTGGGCTTTTGGCCCCGTGCTCGGCGGCCATCTAGGGAAACCTACCAAACCCACACATTTCTGAAAAGTAGACACCCGGGGGCTTCCAGGGAGGTATGGCTTGCGTGGATCTCCCAACGTTTCCTTACCCAGAATCCCTTGCAAACCTCAATTTTAGCTGAAAAAATCACTTTTTTCACACATTTGTGTGTGGGAAAGTGTGGCATCACTGGCCTCACACAAATTTCCTACCACCCAGCGTTCCCCCAGGTCTCCCGATAAAAATGGTGCCTCACTTGTGTGGGAGGCCCAAGTACCCGCGACAGGCAAGGGCCCACAACGTAGTGAGGCGACCTCAAAATTGCCTATCTCAAAACCACCTGGTTTTGCAAGGGGGTCACCTGGGTTTTTGGCCCCGTGCTCGGCGGCCATCTAGGGAAACCTACCAAACACACACATTTCTGAAAAGTAGACACCCGGGGGCTTCCAGGGAGGTATGGCTTGCGTGGATCCCCCAACGTTTCCTTACCCAGAATCCCTTGCAAACCTCAATTTTAGCTGAAAAAATCACTTTTTTCACACATTTGTGTGTGGGGAAGTGTGGCATCACTGGCCTCACACAAATTTCCTACCACCCAGCGTTCCCCCAGGTCTCCCGATAAAAATGGTGCCTCACTTGTGTGGGAGGCCCAAGTACTCGCGACAGGCAAGGGCCCACAACGTAGTGAGGCGACCTCAAAATTGCCTATCTCAAAACCACCTGGTTTTGCAAGGGGGTCACCTGGGTTTTGGCCCCGTGCTCGGCGGCCATCTAGGGAAACCTACCAAACACACACATTTCTGAAAAGTAGACACCCGGGGGCTTCCAGGGAGGTATGGCTTGCGTGGATCTCCCAACGTTTCCTTACCCAGAATCCCTTGCAAACCTCAATTTTAGCTGAAAAAATCACTTTTTTCACACATTTGTGTGTGGGAAAGTGTGGCATCACTGGCCTCACACAAATTTCCTACCACCCAGCGTTCCCCCAGGTCTCCCGATAAAAATGGTGCCTCACTTGTGTGGGAGGCCCAAGTACCCGCGACAGGCAAGGGCCCACAACGTAGTGAGGCGACCTCAAAATTGCCTATCTCAAAACCACCTGGTTTTGCAAGGGGGTCACCTGGGTTTTTGGCCCCGTGCTCGGCGGCCATCTAGGGAAACCTACCAAACACACACATTTCTGAAAAGTAGACACCCGGGGGCTTCCAGGGAGGTATGGCTTGCGTGGATCCCCCAACGTTTCCTTACCCAGAATCCCTTGCAAACCTCAATTTTAGCTGAAAAAATCACTTTTTTCACACATTTGTGTGTGGGAAAGTGTGGCATCACTGGCCTCACACAAATTTCCTACCACCCAGCGTTCCCCCAGGTCTCCCGATAAAAATGGTGCCTCACTTGTGTGGGAGGCCCAAGTACTCGCGACAGGCAAGGGCCCACAACGTAGTGAGGCGACCTCAAAATTGCCTATCTCAAAACCACCTGGTTTTGCAAGGGAGTCACCTGGGTTTTTGGCCCCGTGCTCGGCGGCCATCTAGGGAAACCTACCAAACACACACATTTCTGAAAAGTAGACACCCGGGGGCTTCCAGGGAGGTATGGCTTGCGTGGATCCCCCAACGTTTCCTTACCCAGAATCCCTTGCAAACCTCAATTTTAGCTGAAAAAATCACTTTTTTCACACATTTGTGTGTGGGAAAGTGTGGCATCACTGGCCTCAAACAAATTTCCTACCACCCAGCGTTCCCCCAGGTCTCCCGATAAAAATGGTGCCTCACTTGTGTGGGAGGCCCAAGTACCCGCGACAGGCAAGGGCCCACAACGTAGTGAGGCGACCTCAAAATTGCCTATCTCAAAACCACCTGGTTTTGCAAGGGGAGTCACCTGGGTTTTGGCCCCGTGCTCGGCGGCCATCTAGGGAAACCTACCAAACACACACATTTCTGAAAAGTAGACACCCGGGGGCTTCCAGGGAGGTATGGCTTGCGTGGATCCCCCAACGTTTCCTTACCCAGAATCCCTTGCAAACCTCAATTTTAGCTGAAAAAATCACTTTTTTCACACATTTGTGTGTGGGGAAGTGTGGCATCACTGGCCTCACACAAATTTCCTACCACCCAGCGTTCCCCCAGGTCTCCCGATAAAAATGGTGCCTCACTTGTGTGGGAGGCCCAAGTACTCGCGACAGGCAAGGGCCCACAACGTAGTGAGGCGACCTCAAAATTGCCTATCTCAAAACCACCTGGTTTTGCAAGGGGGTCACCTGGGCTTTTGGCCCCGTGCTCGGCGGCCATCTAGGGAAACCTACCAAACACACACATTTCTGAAAAGTAGACACCCGGGGGCTTCCAGGGAGGTATGGCTTGCGTGGATCTCCCAACGTTTCCTTACCCAGAATCCCTTGCAAACCTCAATTTTAGCTGAAAAATCACTTTTTTCACACATTTGTGTGTGGGAAAGTGTGGCATCACTGGCCTCACACAAATTTCCTACCACCCAGCGTTCCCCCAGGTCTCCCGATAAAAATGGTGCCTCACTTGTGTGGGAGGCCCAAGTACCCGCGACAGGCAAGGGCCCACAACGTAGTGAGGCGACCTCAAAATTGCCTATCTCAAAACCACCTGGTTTTGCAAGGGGGTCACCTGGGTTTTTGGCCCCGTGCTCGGCGGCCATCTAGGGAAACCTACCAAACACACACATTTCTGAAAAGTAGACACCCGGGGGCTTCCAGGGAGGTATGGCTTGCGTGGATCCCCCAACGTTTCCTTACCCAGAATCCCTTGCAAACCTCAATTTTAGCTGAAAAAATCACTTTTTTCACACATTTGTGTGTGGGAAAGTGTGGCATCACTGGCCTCACACAAATTTCCTACCACCCAGCGTTCCCCCAGGTCTCCCGATAAAAATGGTGCCTCACTTGTGTGGGAGGCCCAAGTACTCGCGACAGGCAAGGGCCCACAACGTAGTGAGGCGACCTCAAAATTGCCTATCTCAAAACCACCTGGTTTTGCAAGGGGTCACCTGGGTTTTTGGCCCCGTGCTCGGCGGCCATCTAGGGAAACCTACCAAACACACACATTTCTGAAAAGTAGACACCCGGGGGCTTCCAGGGAGGTATGGCTTGCGTGGATCCCCCAACGTTTCCTTACCCAGAATCCCTTGCAAACCTCAATTTTAGCTGAAAAAATCACTTTTTTCACACATTTGTGTGTGGGAAAGTGTGGCATCACTGGCCTCACACAAATTTCCTACCACCCAGCGTTCCCCCAGGTCTCCCGATAAAAATGGTGCCTCACTTGTGTGGGAGGCCCAAGTACCCGCGACAGGCAAGGGCACACAACGTAGTGAGGCGACCTCAAAATTGCCTATCTCAAAACCACCTGGTTTTGCAAGGGGAGTCACCTGGGTTTTGGCCCCGTGCTCGGCGGCCATCTAGGGAAACCTACCAAACACACACATTTCTGAAAAGTAGACACCCGGGGGCTTCCAGGGAGGTATGGCTTGCGTGGATCCCCCAACGTTTCCTTACCCAGAATCCCTTGCAAACCTCAATTTTAGCTGAAAAAATCACTTTTTTCACACATTTGTGTGTGGGAAAGTGTGGCATCACTGGCCTCACACAAATTTCCTACCACCCAGCGTTCCCCCAGGTCTCCCGATAAAAATGGTGCCTCACTTGTGTGGGAGGCCCAAGTACCCGCGACAGGCAAGGGCCCACAACGTAGTGAGGCGACCTCAAAATTGCCTATCTCAAAACCACCTGGTTTTGCAAGGGGAGTCACCTGGGTTTTTGGCCCCGTGCTCGGCGGCCATCTAGGAAACCTACCAAACCCACACATTTCTAAAAGTAGACACCCGGGGGCTTCCAGGGAGGTATGGCTTGCGTGGATCCCCCAACGTTTCCTTACCCAGAATCCCTTGCAAACCTCAATTTTAGCTGAAATAATCACTTTTTTCACACATTTGTGTGTGGGAAAGTGTGGCATCACTGGCCTCACACAAATTTCCTACCACCCAGCGTTCCCCCAGGTCTCCCGATAAAAATGGTGCCTCACTTGTGTGGGAGGCCCAAGTACTCGCGACAGGCAAGGGCCCACAACGTAGTGAGGCGACCTCAAAATTGCCTATCTCAAAACCACCTGGTTTTGCAAGGGGAGTCACCTGGGTTTTGGCCCCGTGCTCGGCGGCCATCTAGGGAAACCTACCAAACACACACATTTCTGAAAAGTAGACACCCGGGGCTTCCAGGGAGGTATGGCTTGCGTGGATCTCCCAACGTTTCCTTACCCAGAATCCCTTGCAAACCTCAATTTTAGCTGAAAAAATCACTTTTTTCACACATTTGTGTGTGGGAAAGTGTGGCATCACTGGCCTCACACAAATTTCCTACCACCCAGCGTTCCCCCAGGTCTCCCGATAAAAATGGTGCCTCACTTGTGTGGGAGGCCCAAGTACCCGCGACAGGCAAGGGCCCACAACGTAGTGAGGCGACCTCAAAATTGCCTATCTCAAAACCACCTGGTTTTGCAAGGGAGTCACCTGGGTTTTGGCCCGTGCTCGGCGGCCATCTAGGAAACCTACCAAACACACACATTTCTGAAAAGTAGACACCCGGGGGCTTCCAGGGAGGTATGGCTTGCGTGGATCCCCCAACGTTTCCTTACCCAGAATCCCTTGCAAACCTCAATTTTAGCTGAAAAAATCACTTTTTCACACATTTGTGTGTGGGAAAGTGTGGCATCACTGGCCTCACACAAATTTCCTACCACCCAGCGTTCCCCAGGTCTCCCGATAAAAATGGTGCCTCACTTGTGTGGGAGGCCCAAGTACTCGCGACAGGCAAGGGCCCACAACGTAGTGAGGCGACCTCAAAATTGCCTATCTCAAAACCACCTGGTTTTGCAAGGGGTCACCTGGGTTTTGGCCCCGTGCTCGGCGGCCATCTAGGGAAACCTACCAAACACACACATTTCTGAAAAGTAGACACCCGGGGGCTTCCAGGGAGGTATGGCTTGCGTGGATCCCCCAACGTTTCCTTACCCAGAATCCCTTGCAAACCTCAATTTTAGCTGAAAAAATCACTTTTTCACACATTTGTGTGTGGGAAAGTGTGGCATCACTGGCCTCACACAAATTTCCTACCACCCAGCGTTCCCCCAGGTCTCCCGATAAAAATGGTGCCTCACTTGTGTGGGAGGCCCAAGTACCCGCGACAGGCAAGGGCACACAACGTAGTGAGGCGACCTCAAAATTGCCTATCTCAAAACCACCTGGTTTTGCAAGGGGGTCACCTGGGTTTTGGCCCCGTGCTCGGCGGCCATCTAGGGAAACCTACCAAACACACACATTTCTGAAAAGTAGACACCCGGGGGCTTCCAGGGAGGTATGGCTTGCGTGGATCCCCCAACGTTTCCTTACCCAGAATCCCTTGCAAACCTCAATTTTAGCTGAAAAAAATCACTTTTTTCACACATTTGTGTGTGGGAAAGTGTGGCATCACTGGCCTCACACAAATTTCCTACCACCCAGCGTTCCCCCAGGTCTCCCGATAAAAATGGTGCCTCACTTGTGTGGGAGGCCCAAGTACCCGCGACAGGCAAGGGCCCACAACGTAGTGAGGCGACCTCAAAATTGCCTATCTCAAAACCACCTGGTTTTGCAAGGGGAGTCACCTGGGTTTTGGCCCAGTGCTCGGCGGCCATCTAGGGAAACCTACCAAACCCACACATTTCTAAAAGTAGACACCCGGGGGCTTCCAGGAGGTATGGCTTGCGTGGATCCCCCAACGTTTCCTTACCCAGAATCCCTTGCAAACCTCAATTTTAGCTGAAATAATCACTTTTTTCACACATTTGTGTGTGGGAAAGTGTGGCATCACTGGCCTCACACAAATTTCCTACCACCCAGCGTTCCCCAGGTCTCCCGATAAAAATGGTGCCTCACTTGTGTGGGAGGCCCAAGTACCCGCGACAGGCAAGGGCCCAAAACATTTTTTGATAGGCAATGTTGATGTTGCCTCAAAACGTTTTGTGTCCTTGCCTGTCGCGGGTACTTGGGCCTCCCACACGAGTGAGGTACCATTTTTATCGGGAGACCTTGGGGAACACTGGGTGGTAGGAAATGCATGTCTGCCCGGCGATGCCACAACTTTCCCACACAAAAATGTGTGGAAAAAGTGATTTTTCCACCTAAATTCGAGGTTTGCAGGGGATTCTGGGTAAGAAAACGTTGGGGGATCCACGCAAGCCATACCTCCCTGGAACCCCCGGGTGTCTAGTTTTCAGAAATGTGTGGGTTTGATAGGTTTCCCTAGCTGGCCACCGAGCACGGGGCCAAAACCGAGGTGACCCCCTTGCAAAACCAGGTTGTTTTGTGATAGGCAATTTTAATGTCGCCTCAATACCTTTTCGGCCCTAGCCTGTCGTGGGTACTTGGGCCTCCCACACGAGTGAGGTACCATTTTTATCGGGAGACCTTGGGGAACACTGGGTGGTAGGAAATGCATGTCTGCCCAGCGATGCCACAACTTTCCCACCCAAAAATGTGTGGAAAAAGTGATTTTTCCACCTAAATTCGAGGTTTGCAGGGGATTCTGGGTAAGAAAACGTTGGGGGATCCACGCAAGCCATACCTCCCTGGAACCCCCCGGGTGTCTAGTTTTCAGAAATGTGTGGGTTTGATAGGTTTCCCTAGCTGGCCACCGAGCACGGGGCCAAAAACCGAGGTGACCCCCCTTGCAAAACCAGGTTGTTTTGTGATAGGCAATTTTAATGTCGCCTCAATACCTTTTCGGCCCTAGCCTGTTGTGGGTACTTGGGCCTCCCACACGAGTGAGGTACCATTTTTATCGGGAGACCTTGGGGAACACTGGGTGGTAGGAAATGCATGTCTGCCCAGCGATGCCACAACTTTCCCACCCAAAAATGTGTGGAAAAAGTGATTTTTCCACCTAAATTCGAGGTTTGCAGGGGATTCTGGGTAAGAAAACGTTGGGGGATCCACGCAAGCCATACCTCCCTGGAACCCCCGGGTGTCTAGTTTTCAGAAATGTGTGGGTTTGATAGGTTTCCCTAGCTGGCCACCGAGCACGGGGCCAAAAACCGAGGTGACCCCCCTTGCAAAACCAGGTTGTTTTGTGATAGGCAATTTTAATGTCGCCTCAATACCTTTTCGGCCCTAGCCTGTCGTGGGTACTTGGGCCTCCCACACGAGTGAGGTACCATTTTTATCGGGAGACCTTGGGGAACACTGGGTGGTAGGAAATGCATGTCTGCCCGGCGATGCCACAACTTTCCCACACAAAAATGTGTGGAAAAAGTGATTTTTCCACCTAAATTCGAGGTTTGCAGGGGATTCTGGGTAAGAAAACGTTGGGGGATCCACGCAAGCCATACCTCCCTGGAACCCCCGGGTGTCTAGTTTTCAGAAATGTGTGGGTTTGATAGGTTTCCCTAGCTGGCCACCGAGCACAGGGCCAAAAACCGAGGTGACCCCCTTGCAAAACCAGGTTGTTTTGTGATAGGCAATTTTAATGTCGCCTCAATACCTTTTCGGCCCTAGCCTGTCGTGGGTACTTGGGCCTCCCACACGAGTGAGGTACCATTTTTATCGGGAGACCTTGGGGAACACTGGGTGGTAGGAAATGCATGTCTGCCCAGCGATGCCACAACTTTCCCACCCAAAAATGTGTGGAAAAAGTGATTTTTCCACCTAAATTCGAGGTTTGCAGGGGATTCTGGGTAAGAAAACGTTGGGGGATCCACGCAAGCCATACCTCCCTGGAACCCCCGGGTGTCTAGTTTTCAGAAATGTGTGGGTTTGATAGGTTTCCCTAGCTGGCCACCGAGCACGGGGCCAAAAACCGAGGGGACCCCCTTGCAAAACCAGGTTGTTTTGTGATAGGCAATTTTAATGTCGCCTCAATACCTTTTCGGCCCTAGCCTGTCGTGGGTACTTGGGCCTCCCACACGAGTGAGGTACCATTTTTATCGGGAGACCTTGGGGAACACTGGGTGGTAGGAAATGCATGTCTGCCCGGCGATGCCACAACTTTCCCACACAAAAATGTGTGGAAAAAGTGATTTTTCCACCTAAATTCGAGGTTTGCAGGGGATTCTGGGTAAGAAAACGTTGGGGGATCCACGCAAGCCATACCTCCCTGGAACCCCCGGGTGTCTAGTTTTCAGAAATGTGTGGGTTTGATAGGTTTCCCTAGCTGGCCACCGAGCACGGGGCCAAAACCGAGGTGACCCCCCTTGCAAAACCAGGTTGTTTTGTGATAGGCAATTTTAATGTCGCCTCAGTACCTTTTCGGCCCTAGCCTGTCGTGGGTACTTGGGCCTCCCACACGAGTGAGGTACCATTTTTATCGGGAGACCTTGGGGAACACTGGGTGGTAGGAAATGCATGTCTGCCCGGCGATGCCACAACTTTCCCACACAAAAATGTGTGGAAAAAGTGATTTTTCCACCTAAATTCGAGGTTTGCAGGGGATTCTGGGTAAGAAAACGTTGGGGGATCCACGCAAGCCATACCTCCCTGGAACCCCCGGGTGTCTAGTTTTCAGAAATGGGTGGGTTTGATAGGTTTCCTAGCTGGCCACCGAGCACGGGGCCAAAAACCGAGGTGACCCCCTTGCAAAACCAGGTTGTTTTGTGATAGGCAATTTTAATGTCGCCTCAATACCTTTTCGGCCCTAGCCTGTCGTGGGTACTTGGGCCTCCCACACGAGTGAGGTACCATTTTTATCGGGAGACCTTGGGGAACACTGGGTGGTAGGAAATGCATGTCTGCCCGGCGATGCCACAAATTTCCCACACAAAAATGTGTGGAAATAGTGATTTTTTTCAACAAAATATGAGGCTAGCAGGGCATGTTGGGTAAAAAAACAGTGAGAACCACGCAAGTCATTCACCCTTGTACTTCCCCCTTTGTCTACTACTCAAAAATGTAATGGTTTGCCTAGGTGACGACTGAGCTAGGGCAGAAAGTCCCCTGCTACCCATTGTGGAAAAAAAAATATCTTACAAAAGGCCATTAAACAGACACAAATATAAATCTAACACTCATTTGATAAAGCTAATCTACCACTTACACAGGTTGGTTTTAGCACCTCCAGAAACGCTGGCTTCAAAGCACAAATACTTATCAAAGTATATAAATATTGAAGCCAAGCCTTCTGAAGGGGAGCCATAAAGCCACATCACGGCACCAACCACTTTATGGTCCATTCACACGCCATTCACACACCACACACAAGACTTCCGTACCGCCAGCCACGGGCCCAAACAACCATATCACTTGCACTCACACAAACATACTGCCGCCATGCAAGGGCCCATCACATTTATATGCCACAAGACATAATGACTTTGACTATATTCTACCACCTGTCAAGTCTCCACCTCCTTCTTCCAGAACGTTACCGAACTCATGCCCAGTGAACCTATACTAATGACTTCCATGACAGCCACATGAGGCTCAGGAAGACATGTCTTTCATGCACCTTTAGTGCACTCACTATGCTAAATCCAACTCCTTCCAGTTTGTGGATGCAAGTTGGGGGTGCTCGAGTATGCCGTGAAGCCCATTCCTCGAGCTGAGCAAGCATATCTACCTTTGAAACTAAGGCAAAATGCTGGAAATTTTCAAAAGGTAACATCATAAACTATGAACGGATGAATGTGAAACAAGGGTAGTCCGTGACAACGTAGCATATGTCCAATCCACCGTTATGTGCAGTGACTGTAATGCACTTATCATACAGCAAACTGACCATCTACTAAGTTCTAACGGAGGATGAACATGGCAAGCAGCATTGACCCATAAGTATTGAGTGTGAGTGTGGCAGCAATGGATTTGAATCCATGGGTGAAGAAGAAGTCAGGACGTGTATCTATACTACCTTTACTATCTGCCTTCTACCTTTGCAATATTCCTCGGAAAGCGTACCTACCGTAAGCTGTTCTAACCCGTTCGTGTGTCTGTCCTCAGAGTCCTGACTAACCCTGTCCAATTGTTAAGAGACCCTATACTAATGCCTTTCATCTCTAGCTACTTGAAGCTTGAGTGAACATTTCTGTCACGAGCTATCAATGCTCTCACAATGCTCTATCCAACTCCTTCCAGTTTGTGGATGCAAGTTGGGGGGTGCCCGAGTATGCCGCAAAAACATTTCTCGAGCTGAGCAAGCATATCTACCTTTGAAACTAAGGCAAACATGCTGGAAATTTTCAAAAACTTCCTAAAGAGAACATCATAAACTACGAAGAACGGTTGAATGTGAAACACGGGTACTCCATGACAACGTGGCATATGTTCTGCCCACCAGTATGTGCAGCGTGGGGACTATAATGCACTTGTCAATTGGCGAACAGAACAACTACCACGTTCTGAAAGCAGATAAAGGTGTTGAGAAGTCCATGATTTCATGAAGTAGAGGAAGAAATATCCTGCAGCTGCTTGCGTAGTGAAGGAGTGGCCCACAGACAGTAGGTATCCATTCACACCAATTGAAAGGTTATCCTATTGGCAGCTCCACCTCAGTCAATTTCCCAGTATTTTGCTTTAGTGTGATACAACATAAAGCAAGTAGGAAAACAGAAGGCAGGCTTACTTGGGCACTGGGGACAGTAAACACGAGTCTCCTGCCTCTTTCCCTGCATCGAGCACACTTTACAACGACGACATGGTCGCTCCTTTTTGGGTGTTGCAGGAATTTTATCTGCAAAGTGTCGCTCCTGCAGCCTTGCCACGTCCTCCAGAACACATGAAGTGGAGGCTTCTGCTTCTGTAGCAGTAAGACTTTCAATTACAGACAACTGAAAGTCAAGGAAAGACATGAGTCTTCCTGTGGTGGTCTCACGATAAACAACATACGCATTGTATGTTGCCATCTGGATCAGGTGCGTAAACAGTTTCTTATACCAAGTGCGAGTTTTACGACTCGCATTGTATGGCTGAAGAACCTGGTCGTTCTTGTCCACTCCGCCCATGTACTTGTTGTAATCAAGTATACAGGTGGGCTTGTGGACTTCGGCCATCTGACCCCAAACCGTGACAGGGGAAGTGCTCTCAGCATGAATTGTAGTGAGCATGTACACATCGCGCCTATCTGAGAACTTAACTGCGAGCAGCTCGTTGGAACGCAACGCAGTGCTCTGGGATTTCTGGAGCTTCTTGCAAACAAGCTCCTGCGGGAATCCTTTGCGGCGACAACGAATTGTACCACAAGCCACGGTGCCAGCTTTGTAGAGCTCACTGAATAGCTCTACTCCTGTATAGAAATTGTCCACATAAAGGTTATAACCTTTGTGAAGAAGTGGCTGGACAAGCTCCCATACAATCTTTCCTGTGACCCCTAGCATGGGAGGGCAACCTACAGGGTTAAGAGTTGTGTCCTTCCCTGTATACACTCTCAAGCTGTACACATAGCCAGTCGAGCTCTCACACAGCATGTACAGCTTGATGCCATAGCGAGCGCGTTTGCTCGGAATGTACTGCCTAAACAGCAGCCGCCCTTTATACAAGATCAAGGACTCATCAATGGCTATATTCTTTCCAGGAGTATAAACCTCTGGAAACCTGGCAGACAAATGTTCCACGACAGGCCGAATTTTGAACAACCTGTCATAGTCTGGATGGTCCCGGGGCAATGCAGCAGAATTGTCATTGAAATGCAGCATGCGCTGCAATAGCAAAAACGATCTCTGCTCATGTATGGTGCAAAGATGGGGGTTAACCAAACCGTGCGAGTAGACCAGTAGGATAGCAAGGTTGGTTTATGCACTACCCCCATTTTAAGTGTGAGGCCCAAAAATATCTTCAACTCCCCTAGTGAAGTGGGAGTCCACTTGCGCGCCCTAGAATGAGGCCCAAGAGTGCCTCCTTGCTCCCTCAGAAATTGTTCGGCACGCAAATTTGTTTGCTGCACAATTTCGTCTAGGAAGTCAACACCAAAAAAGAGATGGAAGTAGTCAATTGGCAAAAAATTTGACGTATCTACTTTACATCCAGCGTCACCAGTGAAAGGCGGAATTTGGGGCTGAACTAAATTGGGAGGCTGCCAAGACAGCACTCCGTCTGTGCTTGCGGCCGCACGTGCCTGCACTCTGGGTTGCTCTAACCTGTTACGGGTGTCCTGCTGCACAGACTGTGCTGGCAAAGGGACAGCACGACTGACATCGTCTCCTTCAGAATCGCTGGACGATGAGTCATCGGATGGAACTGCGCCGACTGAAAAGTCACTCCCAGATTCGGCTCCATTGTCCTCTCCCTCAGATGCTGTCTCAGTATCTGCTGTCTCAGTCTCTGATCCTGCCTCAGAGCTGGACTCCAGAACCAGATTTAGGGCCTGGGCAGCATCCATCCAACGATATGCCATCTCTGCTAGTGCCTAAACTATCCTTTTAAAACACAATCCTACGTAGAAGGCAGATAGGTTGTTGGTTTTAAAGTGTAGGTGGGTGTGTGCGCGTGAGTGAAGTGTTTAAGTCAATAATGACGAAGTCACCTTACCTTTGCGAACTCTGTACGCTCTCCAAAAAGACTAAGAAAGAGAGAAAAAAGACACAGTATTACTTTACCTTGCCACATACCCATCATCGCAGCCTTTTAGCGCTGGTGGGAGCCATTGCAACCATCATTTTGGCGCCAAGATGCCTACGGGTGAACGTGTGCTTTACAATTGCACACTATGACCTCCTTTGATGCGCCCACTACCATCCTTGCAAACGTGCCCCTCATCTCTCCATAGCCCCTCTCTCACATAGACAATTAATTCCCAATGTCAGAGCGCTCAATACCTGGTGCAGGCAGCAACGGGTAGAATCCTTACCCGATATTTAAATTCAGAAACACAAAGGATGCCGCACTCCAAGACCGGTTTCAGAGTTGCTTTATTTTCACCACCACTACCACCAGTCGTGGTGAAAATAAAGCAACTCTGAAACCAATCTCTGGAGTGCGGCATCCTTTGTGTTTCTGAATATATATATATATATATCCAAGCTCCGTTTCCTTGTTTCCCAAAACGAAAAACAGCACTCGCGTGGGCCAATAAACTCTAGCAACTGCCCCGCGAGTGCTGTTTTTCTTTTGGGAAACAAGGAAACAGAGCCTGGATAAATATCGCGGGCGCACCCCCGCGTTTGTGAAGCACCCGTCCGCAAGTGCGCCGTTCACTGTGCATCAAGGAGCATATATATATATATATATATATATATATATAGCAACTGACAGTATCCCCGTGCGAGCGCGCACACATGGGACCACGGACTCAAGATTAAGCTGTAGCCAAAATGCGTGCTTACAAAAGAAAGGTGCAGCCTCAGACGCGTTTCGGACACCGACTGTGTCCTTGATCACATATATATATAAACCATTTCCGAAATCTTCATAAGAATCGGTCACCGACACAAGGGTAGCATTGCCATTCAGGCTTGACGTTTATTCGATACCTTTGCTATAATATATATATATATATACACACACACACGGACACATATATATATATATATATATATACATAGATTTTATCTCTACATATATTTATATACATCTATATACATATATCTATACATATATATGTATATGTATATAGATACATATATATATCATTCACTCTTTAGACTTATGTATATATATGTATCTATATACACATACATATGTATATAGATACATATATATATACATATATCATCTACAGAGAGAAAGAGACTCTCTCTCTCTCTCTCTCTCTCTCTATATATATATATATATATATATATATATAAAGAAAGATCTCTCTCTTGCTCTAATTTTTTTTATAGCTATGGCTTCCCTGGGGGGCCGATTGTGGCCCCCACGGAAAGCACATAGGTATAAAAAAAATGCCCCCACAGGGGTCGGCCACTGAGCAGGAGGACCGACCCCCTGCCAATATTGCCACCATTGTACTTTTTTTAAATTATTTTTAGCATTTTTGGGGGCGATCATGCCCCCAAGGAAAGCCAACATGGGTAAATAGAAAATATGCCCCCACAGGGGTCGGCCACTGAGCAGGAGGACCGACCCCCTGCCAATATCGCCGCCATTTAAAAAAAAAAAAAAATTCGTTTTTTTTCATTTTTGGGGTGCGATCGCGCACCCCAAACAAAGCCAACTTAAAAAAAATTAAATAAATATGCCCCCGGGGGGGCCGACCCATTACCACGAGGGCCGACCCCCAAAGACATCCCTGGTGTCTAGTGGGGTTTCCTGGCCGTGGATCGCATCGCTGCCGCGATCCACGGCCAGGAAACCCTTTCAGGAAGGCCTCGTTTGAAAGGGGAGACTCTCCCCTTTCAAACGAGGCCTCCTGAAAGCTGGGGAGGCCGTTTCGGCCGGATTTCCCCATCGGAGTCGAGCGCGGCCTTACCTGCTGCTGTCCTCGGCTCCGGTGGGGAAATCAGTGACGCTGCAGAGCGCCTCGCGGCGCGCTGACGTCACAGATGGGCGGGAGGGGGCGGGGGAGACGCGGAAAGCCTTCCACGTCTCCCCCAGGGGGAATTAAAAAAACAATCTCCGGTGCGATGCACCGGAGGTTTAAAGGGGCCCTCCCTGGTGACGGCCAATGGACGTGCGCCGCACCAGGGAGGTAGTGCTTGCGTCGGCCATTGGCCGACGCAAGCACCAAAGGGGTTAACGTACATGTCATAGTTTGGGGTGCCTTCCGGAGGTGCAGGGTACCTCTCCTCCAATCGAGCATCAGCAGAACAACAACGGCACCCAAAACAGAACAACTTACTAAAACATGGCATCTTGAAAGGGGAAACAGATTCGCTATTCGTACCAGACAAATGACTTACCAATATCTTTCCGAAGGTCAGTCCTCGGACCATATGAAGCAAAGAAAAAACGAAAGTCAGTCCTCAGACTGCACCAAAATTACAAATCAGAACCAACAGCACAAGAGCCAAAACTAGTCAAACCCCAGGCATTTTCAAAAGTAAACCAAATCCATTTGTTTGCCTGGCGAGATGTCCGTAGACACCTTGTATCCAAAATTGGTCCGCAGACCTACAAAGCACAACCCGAAAGCAGTCCTCAGACCACACCAAAGATCACTCAAAATGGCGCCATATTCACAAAGGACCAAAGTAAACTCACCTGGTGCGCACAGGTCGAACAAATTTATTCTCCACTGCCGACTCTTCGGACCAAACGGTCAATTCCAAGGGTTTCGCCTTTCAGGACCCCAGCTGGAATGACCACTGGGTTAGGCACCGCCCGATCAGACAGGCGGGGCAGCTGCGAGAACTAAGCTCTGTTGTGTGGGGATCCCCGATCCACCCATCCGGCCTGACGTGGCCCCGTCCTCCTCACCCGTCTGTGGGCGAGGATGGGTCACCCGATGGAGTCCCTGTTCGGGCGCCAAATGAAGGAAGTGACCCAATTAGGGTCACCCGGGTCACTCACAACCACCTCTCTGCCTCCCAAACAAGTGAAGAATCGATCAGACAGCGAGAATGCAAACCAAGTTATTTATTAGTACTGCGCTGCAGCGGAGCCCAGTCTGACCAGTCTCCTAGGATGACTGCCGAGGGACTAACTCCCCCCAACATAAAGTCCGATATTATACATTTCCAATTCCCCAAGAACACACCCAAACTGGAAAATTCTGGTCCAGGCAACAGCGAACAAAGGTAGCAGACAAGGATGAGCCATGGTCCTGGGGCTGGGTACATACTATCTCAGCTCCAAGGCCGTTCAGCCTGTGTCTACCATTCTAAGATGTGGGAACGGGTCTATCTAACAGTGAAGGTATGCCACAATAGAGAGTACATTCATTAGTGCAGCGAAGGTCAGCCTTGAGAAGTACAAGCTGTAGGTGCAGGAGGCAGTTTTCTGCTGAGACAAGCAGTATGAGACAGAAGCTTAGTTTCGATCATGAAAATGTCAGCTACAACTAAAAATGGCGCCATGAATGCTAACGTAATACAGAACGAAGCATGAGCATTACGATAATAACTTTTCAAGTCTAACACAGCGGCATGCAACAGTGGCTATGTTGACCATGGAGAAATCACATACAGCTGTAAACATCTTTGAGGAATTTAACAGCAAGGTGTATGTGTGGCTGCAACCCAGTGGTCTCAGAATTGAATTGTTGCCATGGACAATGGCCTTGACTATATCAGGGTCCTGCGTTTGGCCCACTGCATCAACCTGGCGGTGCAAGACTTTCTCGAGAAAGAAGACATAGTCAGCAAAATACTGACCACCTGCAGAAGAATATGCACTCCTGCCATTCTTTCAAAGCCTGGAAGCAGTTGCTGGTTATTTAGCGTGCTAACAGAGCACCAGTTAAAGCCCTGATACAGTAGGTGCCAATACTTTGGAACTCGACCTATTACATGTTGCAACATTTATTTGAGCAGTACAAAGAGATCAATGACTATGTCATTCAAAGAACAGGGGATGCAGTTGGGAAAGCTATGACCATGGATGCTGACAAATAGGGCCTAGTCAAATGCCTGACACAGATGCTACTCTCTTTTGAGGTTTTCACATGGGAAGTTAGCAAGGATGACAGTATGATGGGCCAAGCTATCCCATTGTTGCATCTGCTGAAAGACCGGGCAAAGAAGATGTCTGAAAGGTTCGCCCCCACAGGTGCAAATGAAAACACAGAAGCGCATGCCTTGGTTGAGAGCTTTATCCTTCACTATGCTTGTAAAACATGGTTGCAACATGACTTCATCATGTCTAAAGAGTAACCCTGTTGCCACACTACTTGATCCAGGGTACAAAAAAAGTCTGCCCACTTTAATTCCTTTTTCTGAAGGAGATATTTTAAAATACAAGAGGTGGATTGTAGAGCAAGCCGGAGACCTGGAAAAAGAACGACTGGAACTTCGAGTCCTACCCCGCAGTTCTGCGGTTCTGCATTTAACTTCCAGAGAGGACAGTCTTGTCTCACAGCAGCCAACAACACCATCAACCAGAAAACCAGCAGCAGAAAGACCGGACCCAACCTCTGCATTGTATTGATTTCAATCGGCAGGGCTTAAGTCTAGTGCAGAGGCGATTGCAAAAGAGGTTGAGCAAGTGGCAGCAACAATGGCCACCCACAGGATGTTCCAAGAGTATCTGGATGATCCAAAAGAGGTCTACGTGGATCAAAATCCATTGATGTATTGGTATAGGAGCATGCGCCAATGGCCAGAGTTCAGCTGGCTAGCAATAAACTATCTGACTTGTCCTGTTGCCAGTGTATCTGCAGAGCATGGGTTCAGTGCGGACGGTGTGGTTGTTACAGTGAGAAGGACCAGTCTGTTACCTCAAAACATGGAGATATTTACTATGATCAAAATGAACCAACATTTCATACCACACAATTATATCGTTTGTGAAACAGCACAGGAGGTGGAGGAGGAGGAGAATGATTGATCAGAAACTGAATGAAGTGTGTTAGCTGACCAACTTCTGGGTAAGCCACCTGAGTTTGAGGATGAACTCTACTTCCCAGACTAAGTATGCCAATCTCCCAATAGATCTTTTTAATTTTTATTCTTTGAACTTCTATTTTTGCAACAACAACAAAAAAAGTAGCTAGTGGAACAATATTAATTCTGTGTCAGATGTATGATGCCCCACCATTTTTTAGTCACGTATATTGCCAGATTGCAGTTGGAACAGTGTGCATTGAAGAAGCCTCCACAATTCCTTCATGAGATTAGAGACAGCACCTACCCCTCTTGCATGCCTATTGCTTATCCTTTTTGCATCGCTTAGCACTAGCAGGTCTGCCCCAGAAGATCGTGGATTTACAAGAGTGCCAACAACAAATTCCAATGTGCAGCCTGCATCAAAGAACAATACCTAATACCTAAACTACCTGTGCTTGGATTGGAAGAGGTAACTACAATTATTGCAACGGTAAGTGAGTGATTGTGCGAGTGATGATGATTCATAAACTGGGGTGGCATGGTGAGCAAAATAATGATGGATTTAACCCAGATCTCTTGACTGGGGGTGAATGTTTTGATTTGTTCTGCATTCCGTCCATCAATTGTGTGTCTTTTGCTTTCTCGCCCTAAGTGCGCCAGGTATGCCCAGACGTGGGTCCTGGGCTCACTGTGCCACTGGAATCAAGCTATCCTGGCTGATGAGGGGTGAAACCCCGAAACCGGTCCTAGGATGCTTGTTTCCGGTCCAGGGAGGACCTGGCTTGGCAGTTCGGGCTGGACTGTTCCCAGGAGGCACAGGGTCAAGACTGATTTGCATATGGTCAGGTCTAAACTGGGGTGGCATGGTGAGCAAAAGAATGATAGATTTAACCCAGATCTCTTGACTGGGGGTGAATGTTTTGATTTGTTCTGCATTCCGTCCATCAATTGTGTGTCTTTTGCTTTCTCGCCCTAAGTGCGCCAGGTATGCCCAGGCGTGGGTCCTGGGCTCACTGTGCCACTGGAATCAAGCTATCCTGGCTGATGAGTGGTGAAACCCCGAAACCAGTCCTAGGATGCTTGTTTCCGGTCCAGGGAGGACCTGGCTTGGCACTTCGGGCTGGACTGTTCCCATGAGGCACAGGGTCAAGACTGATTTGCATATGGCCAGGTCTAAACTGGGGTGGCATGGTGAGCAAAAGAATGATGGATTTAACCCAGATCTCTTGACTGGGGGTGAATGTTTTGATTTGTTCTGCATTCCGTCCATCAATTGTGTGTCTTTTGCTTGCTCACCCTAAGTGTGCCAGGTATGCCCAGACGTGGGTCCTGGGCTCACTGTGCCACTGGAATCAAGCTATCCTGGCTGATGAGGGGTGAAACCCCGAAACCGGTCCTAGGATGCTTGTTTCCGGTCCAGGGAGGACCTGGCTTGGCAGTTCGGGCTGGACTGTTTCCATGAGGCACAGGGTCAAGACTGATTTGCATATGGCCAGGTCTAAACTGGGGTGGCATGGTGAGCAAAAGAATGATGGATTTAACCCAGATCTCTTGACTGGGGGAGAATGTTTTGATTTGTTCTGCATTCCGTCCATCAATTGTGTGTCTTTTGCTTTTTCGCCCTAAGTGCGCCACGTATGCCCAGACGTGGGTCCTGGGCTCACTGTGCCACTGGAATCAAGCTATCCTGGCTGATGAGGGGTGAAACCCCAAACCGGTACTAGGATGCTTGTTTCTGGTCCAGGGAGGACCTGGCTTGGCAGTTCGGGCTGGACTGTTCCCATGACGCACAGGGTCAAGACTGATTTGCATATGGCCAGGTCTAAACTGGGGTGGCATGGTGAGCAAAAGAATGATGGATTTAACCCAGATCTCTTGACTGGGGGTGAATGTTTTGATTTGTTCTGCATTCCGTCCATCAATTGTGTGTCTTTTGCTTTCTCGCCCTAAGTGCGCCAGGTATGCCCAGACGTGGGTCCTGGGCTCACTGTGCCACTGGAATCAAGCTATCCTGGCTGATGAGGGGTGAAACCCCAAACCGGTCCTAGGATGCTTGTTTCCGGTCCAGGGAGGATCTGGCTTGGCAGTTTGGGCTGGACTGTTCCCATGAGGCACAGGGTCAAGACTGATTTGCATATGGCCAGGTCTAAACTGGGGTGGCATGGTGAGCAAAAGAATGATGGATTTAACCCAGATCTCTTGACTGGGGTGAATGTTTTGATTTGTTCTGCATTCCATCCATCAATTGTGTGTCTTTTGCTTTCTCACCCTAAGTGCGCCAGGTATGCCCAGACGTGGGTCCTGGGCTCACTGTGCCACTGGAATCAAGCTATCCTGGCTGATGAGGGGTGAAACCCCGAAACCGGTCCTAGGATGCTTGTTTCCGGTCCAGGGAGGACCTGGCTTGGCAGTTCGGGCTGGACTGTTTCCATGAGGCACAGGGTCAAGACTGATTTGCATATGGCCAGGTCTAAACTGGGGTGGCATGGTGAGCAAAAGAATGATGGATTTAACCCAGATCTCTTGACTGGGTGTGAATGTTTTGATTTGTTCTGCATTCCGTCCATCAATTGTGTGTCTTTTGATTATTCATGTGGTGGCATACAGTGAGGGAAGGTGTTATCGAACTGTAATGTGGGAACTTTCTTCAGATGATTGATTTGCAATGTTTGGGGAGTAATGGGCGATCATTTTTTCCCTGAAGGTGACTGGCCTTTACAAACGTGCTTAGCGAAAATTAATTAACCCGTACGGTCCACTCCTATAATCCTTCTATTTTATTTTCATTATCTAGGATGGCTGCCCCAGACAATCGTTTGATTTACAAGACTGCCAAATTCCAATCTGTTGCTTGCATTAAAGGGGAGATAGTGTACCTACCACTGTGGTTGGATTGGAACAGGTAACCATTGATTGATGATTCATGTGGTGGCAGACAGTGAGGCAAGGTGTTGAACTGTAACTTCCCTGAGATGATTGATTTGCAATGCTTGGGGCCCGAGTGATGGGCACATTTTTTTTCACTGGAGGTAATTGGCCCTTTAACACTTAGACAGATTCACTTGCAAGAGCCTCTCCTTTTTTCTGGTTCTTCAGAGACCAGAACAGTCATTTTGGTTAACAAACAAAAACCTTTGCAAAATACTGCAATTTTCTTTCTCTACTTGTTCTTCAACAGCAGTGCACTACATGCCTGTCTTGCTTAGGTCATGAGGACTGGTCTGAGACGGAGTTACTGGGAGTCAGGAGGAGGATGGAAGAACTCAGGGCGGGAGCTGCGGGGCTACCTCATTTTGGACTACAGTTCAGAGGTGAACCAAGAGTCTGAGGCCTAGTACTCCGCTATATGGAATGGAAATAGGTGTGTTTATTTGTGAAATGCTGCTTTGTGGTTGTGTGTGTGTTGCACTTGTGGCAAAAGTGAAACTGAGTCGCCCCTCTTGTTTTTTAGGTCTCGCCTAGGCAGCGCTTGCACTGTCTCTTCGAGGCATGCTGTATTCATGTATGGACTTTAAGCTCTGACCATTCTCCACCCATCTTTACAATTGACGTGTGACGTCATAGGCATCGGGTTCCTCGTTGTGACGTCCGTGTCATCTGGCGCTCTGACGTCAGCACTTTTCATGACTTTCCACACCAGAAGCGCAGACCCATGAAGTGACTGACCATGGTGTGTTAAAAAACTAGGGCCCTGAACGGGAACAGCCCTGACTCTAAAAACTGATCCACAGTGCAGGGAGGATGGGTGGGTCGGTAAGGAATCTGCGGCTAGATCATGTCTTTACCAGATAAGTCATTACCAAAGGTAAGTAACTTGTCCATCTGATAGAGACAACTAGCCGCAGATTCCTTACCTTTGTACAGATACCCAAGAAATACCATCCCCGGAGGTGGGACTGCAGAAAAGTTTAGACCAAGTAATCCTACAAGACAGAGCGGCCAAAAAGGCCTTCCCTGCGAACCTGAGAATCCAGGCAGTAGTATCTGGCGAATGTGTGCAAGGATGCCCATATGGCCGTTTGGCAGATATCAGTAACCGAGACACCACGCTGAAGAACCGTGGTAGTTGCCTTGGCCCTTGTAGTATTGACCCTAAGACCTTCAGGAGGTTGTTTCTTCACCAAGGTGTAACATATTTTTATACAGAGAATGACACAGCATGAAATGGTCCTCTTCTGAACAGCTCACCCCTTCTTTACTCCATTGCACCCTATAAAGAGGGAACCCGGAAATCTTTAGTGCTGTCAAGGTAGAATGATAACATTCTTTTTGGGTCCAAACGGTGGAGACGCTCCTCTTCCTTAGAAAGATACGGAGGTGCATAGAAGGTGGGCAGAGTAACAGATTTACTCAAATGGAAAGGTGTTACTACCTTGGGCAGAAAGGAATCCCTAGTGAGGATCACAACTTTGTCCGGAAAGATGGTCAGGTAAGGAGGCTGAGATGAAGGTGCCTGCAGTTCGCTCACCCTCCTTGCAGAAGTTATTGCCACTAGAAAGACTATCTTGAAAGTGAGCAGCCGGAGGGGACATTTGTGCAAAGCCTCAAACGGTGCACACATCAAAAAAGTAAGGACGAAGTTAAGGTCCCACTGGGGCATAATAAAGGGAGAAGAGAGAAACAGATGGTTAAGCCCCTTCAAAAATCTCTGTACAACAGGTGATTTAAAAAGTGATGGCTGATCTGGCAGCCGAAGAAAAGCAGATAGGCCTCAAAGGTAGCCCTTTAGAGTGCCCAGAGCAGAGCCCTGCTGGGCCGAGGAGAGATTAAAAAGAAGAATATCTGATAGGGAGGCAGGCAAAGGGTCAACAGACCATTCTATATATTATTTACAAAATGTTTGCCATCCGCAGGCATATACCGACTTAGTGGAGGGTCACCTGGCTGTCAGAATAACCTCACTGACTTCGGCAGGAAGGTCAAAAGCTGTCAACTGTTGCCGCTCAATCTCCACGCAAGTAGGTGGAGGGTGGACATGTTGGGGTGGAGGACCCTCCCCTGCTACTGCAACAGAAGATCCTCCTGAAAAGGCAGCCTGAAATGATCCTCATTTGCAGAAGCTCGGGATACCAAACTCTGCGTGTCCAGTCCAGAGCCACAGGAATGACTTGGGCCCGGTCGCTCCTGATCTTCTTGAGCACTCTGGGCAGGAGTGGTATGGGCGGAAAGGAGTAGAGGAGGCCTGTGCTCCACTCGCAACGAAAAACGTCACCAAGCGAGAGGCGCTTTGGAAACGCCAACGTGCAAAACTGCTGACATTGTGCATTGTCTTCGGAGGCAAACAGATCTAACCAAGACTCTCCCCACTGTTGAAAGAGACCTTGCACCACCTCCGGATGGAGATGCCACTCGTGATCCGCTAGGCACCGACGGCTGGGTTCATCCGCTCTGGCGTTCAGAGAACCGGCCATATGTTGAACCAACAGGGAAATGCCCTCCTGTTCCAGCCAAGTCCAGAGGGTCCATGACTCCACTCCACCCTGATTGTTGTAGTACCACATGGCAGTGGTGTTGTCTGTGAACACCTGAACCAGCCTGCCCTGGAGGGATGGTAAAAAGGGTTTCAGTGCCAATCGGATGGCTGATCTCCACCTCTCCCAGATGGCCGCCCCATCCCAGAATGGACACATCCGTCACTACTGTGAGATCTGGTTGGGGAAGGAAGAGGGGTCTGCCTCTGACCCAATCACAGTTTGTCAGCCACCACTGCAGGCCGTTCACAGTGCCCTCCGATATCTGAACTAGGTCGGGGAGATTTCCCCGATGCTGTGCCCATGGTACTTCAGGCCCCCTGCAGAGCCCGCATGTGTCTTCTGGCATGATCCACTAGCGGTTGCAGGAGGCCATGAGGCCCAACAGGCTCAGAGTCAGTCTCACCGAAATCCAGGCTGAAACATCGGTATCATAGCCTGAATATCCTGGGCTCGCCGCTTGGGAGGATAGGCCCAAAACTGCATTGTGTTCAGAATCGTTCCGATGAAAGGGAACGTCTGAGAGGGCATCAGATGTGACTTCGGCATGTTGATATTGAACCCTAGCGAATGTTCGCCGTAGTCTGGAGGTGGGAGATGACTGCTTGGGATGAACCTGCCTTTAACATTGAGTCGTCGAGATAAGGGAAGACTAGAACCCCTGATCTCCGCAAATGGGCTGCGACCACCGTCATCACCTTTGTAAACACCCCAGATGCACTGGTGAGGCCGAAGAGGCGCACAGCAAACTGAAAGTGCTCGTGGCCGACCGCAGGCAGCGCCGATGGGCAGGCAGGACGGGAATATGGAAATAGGCATCCTGCAAGTCCAATGCCACCATCCATTCTCCTGGGTCCAGAGCATACAGGACCTGAGCAAGGGTGAGCATCTTGAACTTCTTCTTTTTGAGGAAGTAGTTGAGGGCCCTGAGATCCAGGATAGGACAAAGGCCTCCCTCCTTCTTTGGAACCAGAAAGTAGCGGGAATAACAACCACAGCCTATTTCTGGCCCGGTGACCCCCTCTATATCTCCCTTGGCCAAGAGAGTCTTGACTTTCTCGTGGAGTAAGGCAAGGTGATTCTCCGTCAGCCGATCATAAGTTAGAGGCATGGAGGGGAGGTAGTCTTGAACGGGAGGGAGTAACCCCTTTGGACTATTTGCAACACCCACCTCTCTGAGGCGATATGTCACCAGTGGTGGAGGTGATGGTGATTCCTGCCACCCACCTGACATCCATGATCCGGAAGGATCGGACTAGGAAGGTTTTGCGGTGGTGGAGGGATTTGTGGCTTGACTCGACTTCTGGCCACCCAACCTGCATGGCTGAGGTAAACCGCGGCCACGGCCCCGCAGAGTTTGTAGAACTTGCGGGGCCCACTGGCGCGGTTGGAAGTCCCTTCCGTAGCCCCGAAAGGGGCGAAAAGCAGAAACAGGCTGGTAGAATGTGGTGAGGCCTATGGACTTGGCCGTAGCCTGTGAGTCCTTAAAGCGCTTAAGTGCTGCATCCTGCCGTGTCTCCGAAGAGACGGGAGCCATCAAAGTGCATGTCTATATGATTAGCTTGGACATCCCCTGAGAAGCCAGACGTCCTCAGCCAGGGGTGCCACCGTCGAGTAAATTGCTCCGCCTAGCGAGTCTGTTGTATCTAAGCTCACAGCGGACTTTGCTGCATCTCTTCCCTCTGAAAGAGCCTGGGAGAGACGATCCTGGTCCTTCTCCGAGACTCTTGGCATACTAGCGCAACTGTATTCCATATCAAATGGGAAACAACGGCCCAAGAGGCATGCAGTGTTTACTGACCGACTCTGTGTCGTCAGGAATGACGATAGGGGAGGTGACGCTGGCGATGCCGAGGCCCTGGACGTTGGACGCGGTGCCGGGGAAGGTCAGTGAGGTACGACCAGCGCCGGTCCAGATCCAGAAACGGATCCAAGAGGAGGCTGTGGGGCCGGCGCCGTAGGCGCGGAACCCACAAGATCTCCTTCACTGAGCCTGCGGGGCCCGAAGGCGTGCTGGCAAGATCAGGCCGTCCAAATATGGCACACATGGCGTCATAAAATTATTTTAGTTGGGCGGGGGTCGCTCCCGGCCCCAGAAAGGGAGGGAAATGGGGACCCAACCCAGGCGCCCGCTCCGAAGTGGGGCCTTGTGCTTTTTATGGTGCTTCTTACCTGACCGCGATGAAGAAGACTTCGATCCCCAGAGCGGTGCTCGGATTTCTCTCTTGACCGAGACCAGGGCCAGGAGCAAGATCGACGAGGCGACCTCCGTGGTGACGTACAGCGGGCCGCGATTAGCTTTAGGGACCGCTCCTTTAAAGCCTTCGGCACCATGGCCCGGCAATAGTAGCACGACTTGGTGTCGTGGTCGCACTCCAGGCACCAGAGACACAATAAATGGGGGTCCGTGACCGACATGGCGTGATGACAGGGGTCTCACGGCTTGAACCTCAAGGTATTCTTAGACATTCTACACACCAAATGGAGTCAACAAAACGTTGAAAAAGTCTGTCAAAAAGTGACGGGGCTGCTCTCTTTGACGGATCTGCACTGGTTGGCGCAGAAAGAAAATAACTGACTTCAGCGTGCCATGGCAGCACCTATATAGATGACGCGGATGTCACGACGATGATGAACCCAACGCCTACGACGTCACGCGGAGTCGACCGACGCCACCTATCAGCATGCAAGGGTACTACTATCAAGAAGCTTCCGGATCCAGCCTGATGTCTGGAAGTTCAAAGGTAAGGAATCTGCAGCTAGATGTCTATATCAGATGCAAACAATTATGTGACTTACCAGTGCCCGTCCCTGCTGCTGCTTTTACCCCTCCATCTGACTCGCCTCCTGCAGCAGCACTGGAACCGGCATCTCTGGTGGTCTGTGTGGCTAGAATAAAACATTATATTTTATATGCTAGATACGCCACACCTTAATTTTTTCAATCAAAAAGTACAACCACAAAACATCACTAGAGTTCAGTTAGCACTGCAGTATCTTCTAACAAAAATATCACGCTGGACATTTGGTTGATTCTCTATGTTAGATAAGCCAGGCATGGAATAATGGTCAATGAAAGACATATGTTGTTGGGTGGGAAATGCAATGGGATTGGGACCTCATATCTTTTTTCCAGTCATGCTGCACTGTCATGAAAAACTGCTGGTATCCTGTAAAAATATATGAGACAGCACACAACACTGGGGCAGGGTGGTGCATGACCATGGGCACTCTCTCATAAACTCAACTGTTAGGACATGAGCAGGAAAAAGAAAGCCTTCTCAACAAAAATACATGGTGAATATTATTTATAATACTAACTTACTTGGGCCTGCAATCTTTATGGCAGACAGTAGAGTACCAAAATGTGTTATTCTTAGTCTTACTCTTACAGTACCACAAGATATATAGGAGAGAGGGAAAGATTACCAACAAAGCAGAAGATAAGTGAACTAGAGACTAGAGACCGGAAAAAGTCATCTACCAAAAAAGAAAACCATATAATAAAAGGAAAAAAATATATAATGCAGGGAAAACAGGAATGAAACAAAAATTGTGCTTTGCACGAATGGGTTTGTATCTCGTCCTCGTTGACTCACCACGTGGAAGTAAGACAGCAGGTAAGGGTGTCAGAGAAACTTTATTTCTTACAAGCAATATCAGCCTCCAGGCAGCAACTTTCATCCTGGAACGCACACCCAAATTCCAATACCCCAAGATTCTACCCTAATCCCACAACAATCATAAAACCCAACACTAGGAAAAATAATAATAAATAATAAGGACTTAGTGGGGTTAGCAGAGAGCTCTGCAGCGGCGCTGGTGATCGGCACCTCCTGCTGACCAGCTTCTCCTGGACCCTCTACAACGCTCCTCTTCCTGTCCTTGGGTGCTGATGTAAGAAATTAGAAAGATAAGAAAAAACAGATTTGTGATTTGGTTAATCTCCACAAAATTATTATGGGCAAGTACAGTCACATAATTGTACTTCTCTAAAGAACAAGTTACATATGATGTATGTGGTAGAGACATATTCAAGCCGCAGATTCCTTAACTTGGGAATTCTCCCCAGGCATCAGACTGGATCCGGAAATTTCTCTCAGCAGTACCTCTGCGCGCTGGGGGTGGAGCTGCTTGGCTCCGTAACGACGTTGACTCCGGATGTGATGTCAGTGGAGCCATATAAGTCCCCACCGGCGCGCAGACGTCAGTTTCTTCTGTGAAACTTTCTGCGCCAGAACGCGGAAACACTTTAGATACTAGCTGTGGAAACAGTGGGCCAAAAATGATTTAAAATCTTTACAACAACAAGAGAAATAGGAATAAAGGCATGATAATACCAGATATGGTCTTGTAGGTAAAAGGCCAAGAAATTAATGAAACACAAGCCATGTCGAACACTACGCAGTGGTGCATAGTACAGCGAACAAGGGGAACACCTCCCACTCCACCGATCATGTACCAAGGGGAAATGGATGGAATGACAACCCCATATAAGACCAGCAGGTCTGGAGAGTCCCACCATAACAGAAAGCAGAGATCAGTGTAGTAGAAAAACTTGTGTGCAAAGGTCACTCAACAAATGAAATGAGTGGATTGGTAACACTAAGACCAGACCTCAAAGGTCGTTCACAGAGTGGGGAGGATGGGTGGGGCGTTAAGGAATCTGCAACTAGAATATGTCTCTACCAGATGCATCGTTTACCGAAGGTAAGTAACTTGTTCATCTGATAGAGACATCTGGCCGCAGATTCCTTAACTTGTGAATTTGATACCATAGCCATACTCCCTAGGGGGAGGGTCTGCGAACCAGTCCCACAATAGTTCCAAAGAGGAGCAGCTGGCAGATAGTAAGACTGACCGTCACCACTTGGTAGATAAAAGAAGAGCCGGCTCTTTCGTTGAAAGCATGGTAAGAACCACAGAAAAAATGCAAACAAATAACATGTACATTGAGAAAAGCTCATGTCCACCCATAGGCATATTGGTGCTGAAGTCTAGATGTCCATTGTTAGCCAACTCAATGGTACATATAGCATGGATCCAAATGGATGAAAGGCTGAGTGGCTCCACTGGAATTAGAACTTATGACCATGAGGGGAGGGGAGGTCCCCGCAATGCACACAATAGAGGACTGAGCCACCAGACCCGGCTAAGCAGAGGATGGCATCCATCTTGGAATAAAAGAACTTTTGGATCAGAGGAGCCAAAAGGCAAACTACTGTATGGGATTCGAAATTACTAAGATAGTAAGAAAAAATGCAAAGGGACCCCTCCAAGCACAACAAGATGAATTAATTCCTCCGCCACAAGGTGTGGAAGAAAAGACCAAGGACTGAAAAAAGAGGAACAGATAACCCATGCTAGGAAAACCGAGCCCAAAGGGGTGTAGGATTAAATCCTAAGCAAAACACCTGACAACAGTCAGAATGTGTTATGCGAACCCCCCAAGGTACACCGGCCGGCGGGGTCGTAGCAGTAGACAGTCGTGCACTCCTTGCTAAGCCAACAAGATCCAACGTTAGAGAAATACCCTTGGCCAATACCAGCCAACACAGCCAGGGAGGTTTAGCTTCAAAGCGCCAATACACTGGTGCGCCGCTCATGCAACACCGGACCTAGCGCCAAGTTTCTACTCCCTAACTCACAGCTTCTTATGCGGTTTTACAGTTTTTACAGACACTAGTCATTAATCATTAGTCATTAGTTAGTTGATTATTGAACTGCTATTACTGCTGGTTATTCCTGCTGCTCAAGCGTCCTGGTAATTAAAGCCTGTCTCCAGCTTAGGCTTAAGCCACAACCAGGGCCTTGATAGGCAATATAGTAAATACAGATGGCCACTTAGATGTAATTAGAGGCAGATCCCAGTGGGAAACTTCATCCACCGCAACCCCCTTATTTATATGGACCACCGTCTCCTGTACTCACGGCCTCTCCTCACAGCCCTCACGGCGTCTTCACGGCGTACTCGCTCGGCTGCTGCTGCTCCTCTGCTACTGTCAAAATGAATTGCGGCTCCTGCCGCGTAAGAAGGCAGCTCGCGGTTTTCTGCCACACTCGGCAATGTTTTTGCGGCTCCCGCCGCACAGGAGAGCAATTCGCGGCTCCTGCTGCACTGGAAGGCAACTCGCGGCTCTCCGCCGCGCTCAGCCAATGCCCTACGGCTCCTGCCGCGTTGGGAGGCACTCGCGGCTCCTGCAGCTCACGGGAGAAAGCACTCTGCCGCACGCGAGCGATCCGCTGCGATCCGCAAACTAGCTTCTGGCGTCTGTCATCACTTCCGCTCTACCCCCAAGGTACACTAAAACTTGGGAACAAAAAGAAGCACATGAGGGTTCCTGCCTGATAAGAGAAAACAGAAGAGAACCACCAGAACCAATCCACCGATGGAGGGGAAGGTCCTAGAGAAACTGAGCATACACCAAATGATGAATAAGTAGTTCTTCCGTGGAGAAAAGCCCTCATCCTGTTTCCTTTTCTCCCTTTTTTTTGGTAACGAAAAGAAATGGATCTGGAGACATCAATGTAATTATACCAGACCAAGGGGGGCGCTAGAGGGCGCCAAGCAAGATGGCCGCACTTCAGTGAGGCTCCTGCTGCTCGGGACACAATCCATCTGCCATCCTCCTCTAAACCAGCCCTACACACCTGAGAACTTGCTAGGGAGGCAGCTCTGGCCATCCGCCGCCTCCTATAGCAGATATTTTGCCGTAAATTGACCAGCAGCTACGGCAACTGCCTCCGATTGTTTTCCACCCGGCTGCATCAAAATGGCGGCTGCGACGGACGCGGCCTCCTGAGCACTCTGCCACAGTGCGATCCGCCGACTCCTGCTGCGTACTGAGACGGTGGAGAACGCTGCTCTTATCGCTTCGAGGAGCCTATCCCGTCTGCTGCAGTGTGCCTGAGCCCCTGCCGCCGCCTCCTCGCTCGGCTGCGCAGAGCGGTTCCCACTGAAGCCCGGAGGACTCGGACTGGTACCGACTGGAGGGGCACCTGTGACCCGCGCCTCCGCCGTAACACCTGCCCGCCCCGAAGATCCCAGCCTGCAGGTCCGTTGGCGGGGACATTGCGGTGAGTGCCTACGCTGCTCTTGTGGCTGGGAGCGAGCGCTCTCTCCCGAATCTGGCGCGGCCCTGCCTGGGCCTGAAAGTGGACCGGAGTGACCTACGCTGTCCCTGTGCACATCCTGCGGTTAGTGGGCCCGCCCACGTCGGAGAAGCGTCGCCCTGCCTCTGTGGCCCTGGTGAGTTGGCTGTGGTGTCCTGCTGCCCCCGCCTGCCATCCCGCGCCCTCCCGGTATTTCCCGCTGGAGACCTCCCCTCTCATAGGGTGTTCACTATAGGCCGCTGCCGGTCTGACGACTATCCCGCTGATTACGCCTGCTCCCTGCCAGCTGCCGCCATTGCCTGGAGTGGTCCTACTGTCATCTCACCCAGCGCCCGGTGGAAGCTTCCTCACCCATGCGAGCTGCTGCACATAGGCCCATTAAAGCACTACGTAGGTGCGCCCTTGGGGCCCTCGGGGAACTGGTGGCGCCACTGGCCTGTTGTGTTCCACTGAGGATTGAGCCGTCCCGGTCCAATTTGCTTACAACCCCCCTGGGAGGGGGGGCTGCTGCTGCATGTCCTTACGTGCTGGAGGATTTGTGTGGTGGGGGCCTGTAGTGGCCTGGACCCCCCCCGCTGGATCCTCTCTTGCCTGCGAGACGGCCTCGCTGCAGGACCGTTCCCCCACCTGTCTGGAACCCCGCCGCCACCACTGGGCACACTCCCCACCGGCCCGCACAACCGTGGCCGCCTTGAAACCCCTGCGAAGAGCGGCGTGGCCCGGCCTCTTAGGATTGAGAAGCCGCAGGTTCTTCTGGCTTGCACACGGTCGTGCCACTAGGTTCCGCTGCGATAAGTGAAGGCATCGCAAGCAATAACCAACGTCCTCCCTTCTTGGCTGACTCACGACAGCATCTTCAGCCCGATCAGATGCTGCCTGCCCCCGCGGAGCTAACACCCCGCCATGGGTCGCACAGATGGTAAACAACCCAAACTTACCTTCGACTTCAGGAAATCCTCGCGCTCGCAGGCAGAAATGGAGGGCGAACAATCCACCGCCCCTGATCAACCCAAATCCACAGATGACTTGAAGGCCCTCCTTCTCGCCATACAATCCAGCCTGTCCTCCATTGAAACTAAAATGGACACTATGAATGCGCGCATTGACACCCTAGCGCACAAAAGCGATCAGCACGAAGAGCGCCTTAAGGAAACTGAACAACGTATCTCTGACTTAGACGATGCCTCCGCCACCACCATTACTAAAACGTTGGATATGGAGAAAGTTCTGAAACTTATCGCCGCGAAGAATGAGGACTTGGAATCGCGCTCCAGGCGCAATAATCTACGAATCCTGGGAGTAACGGAATCCACCGCCACTGGCAGAATGGAGGACTATGTAGAACGTATGCTCATCGCCGCCTTTGGCAGGGAGGCGTTCTCATCGGTGTTCATAATAGAAAGAGCGCATCGCTCACTGACCTCCCGCCCTGTGCCTGGCGCCCCTCCTCGCCCGATTTTTGCGAGGCTACTTAACTATCGGGATCGGGACGCTGCCCTGCGACTCGCCAGGGAACACAAGAAGGTACTCTTCGAAGGCACAGAAGTCTCAATCTACCCGGACTTTACACTGGCTGTTCAGGAGGGGCGCAGAAAATTCCTCCCAGTGAAGAAAAAACTCCAACAAATGAACATCGAATTCGCCATGCTCTTCCCTGCGCGCCTCAAGGTCACTCACAAGGGGAAACAGCACTTCTTTGCAAACCCTCAGCACGTTTATGACTTCCTAAAAACTCTACCTAAAATGGCGGCGGACCGTTCCTCCCCCTCCAACCGATCCCAGGATGATGGCGGCACGTCGGACGTGGAATGACAACCATACCCTGAGCCAAGGCTTCAATATCCATCTCTACGTGGTAACTTCCATGGCGGCGGGCCCCCCCTTTCATTTTAATAACTGGAGGTCCGTGCACCCTGTGGTAAACTGCGATACAACCTCCGCTACCCGTTTCTACAATCGCTCTGGACTGGTGAAGACTACCACTCATACCTCCCGAGCGCCCTTGCTGAAGCGAGGGTTTAGTGGCTGCCTTCTTTCTGCTACCCACTCAGGTGAACCCTAAACTGACTTGATTTGAAATGTTTAACATGTTGGTCCCATTCTCCCCTGTTGGGAGTGTGGAACATGGGTACTTTGGGGAAGGAGGAGGGTGGGTACGTCACAGCAGGGTTGGGCTGCTGCTGTGGGAATGGGGAATGTTTTGTACCACTTTTTATTGCACTGATTAGCACATGTATGCCCTGGCTGACTAGCCAGCTTAGACAACACCCGCTTTCCTCCAATATCAATTTACACAACTGTCATGGAGACCCGACCTAGTCCCCCCAAATATAATTTCCTGACATGGAATGTGCGCGGCCTGGGCGAGCCCCGCAAACGTAGACATATCCTCTCTTATCTAGATCGCCACAATGTCCACTGCGCTATGCTTCAGGAAACGCACCTTGCCTCCACCACACCCACCACATTTGCGTCCCAATGGGTGACCTCCAGATGCTTCTCATCATACTCCTCCTATGCCCAGGGCACGGTTATCCTAGTGAAACGCACGCTTCCCTACACCCCCATCGGATCTTACGGAGACCCGCAAGGTCGGTACAGTATCCTTTGGGGTAGACTGTCTGCCCAATCTATAACTCTTGTCTCCTGCTATGGGCCTAACACTGATGATCCGGAATTTTTTTGGGTCCTTTGGGGCAAGATACTCGACATCGGTTCCACACATTTAATGTGGGGGGGAGATTTTAATGTCACCTTGGATCCGACAATAGACCGGTCACACCCACAACCCCATCACTACTCCAACGCACATTACACCCTCAACCGCATTATCGGGGATCACGATTTAATTGACGCCTGGCGAGCCCTTCATCCGCAAGTTAGGGAGGGTTCCTGCTTCTCCACTGCTCACTCCTCCTGGTCGCGCATAGATGGATGGCTCCTCACTAAAGGGTTAACACCCTGGTTGTCACACGCTTCTCACCTCCCACGCACATACTCCGACCACTCACCTGTCCTCATCACCCTCACGCCGCCTCATGAAGAATCACCCTATATCTCCTGGCGCCTGGCCCCACAGACCCTATTAGACCCAGTATTCAAGGCGGAGCTAGAGCAAGAAATACAGATTTCTTTCCCCGCAATGACAACTCAGTCTCACAATATTCTACGGTCTGGGAGGCCTTTAAGGTCACAATACGCGGAATTTGTATCGCCAAAAGTGGGAGGGTCTTGAAGGATATCCGTGCCACACTTCGAAAATTAGAATTGGAGCTTAAGCAAACAGAATTGCAGATACAGGCTACACCTACCTCTGAATTGAAAGCGCACTTGCGAGACATGCTCACGGACTACCAGGAGACTGCCGAAAGGGAATGTAAATTCAGGGGGAAATACCACCAAGCGCGCCGCTATGGTGAAGGGGAAAGGCCGGGCAAAGCGCTAGCATCCCTGATCCGCCCCCCTAGCTTCTCCAATACCATCCTCGAAATCATTGACGAGGGCGGCCAGCTACACAGAAACTCCCCAGATATTGTAGACGTTTTTAAACGTTTTTACAAAACCCTGTACAAGACACACAGAACACAGCCCGTAGACTTCACCCCTTTCTTCGAAGATACTGCCATAGCTTGGCTGGGAGACAACCAAAGAGAATTCCTCCTTGCGCATCATGAGGACGAGGAGATCATATCCGCTATAATGCAACTGCAATCAGGCAAGGCATCGGGGCCTGATGGCCTCCCGGCCAAATTTGATAAAACATACCGCCACTTACTCATCCCTGTGTTACGACATGTCTTCGAAGAGGCCCGTGAGACGGGCATACTGCCCCAAACCATGCGGGAAGCCCTCATCATCTCCCTGCCAAAACCGGGTAAGCCAGCTTCGCAGTGCGACTCGTACAGGCCCCTCTCCCTCATTAACGTCGACGCTAAGATCCTAGCTAAACTGATCGCCAATCGCATCAGTCCCCTTATGCCCGTCCTGGTCCTTCCCGACCAGTCGGGGTTTGTACCGAGCAGAGGCACATCTCATAACTTGCGCGCCCTGTTTGCTGTCCTCCACGATATCGACCCTGACATGAACGCTACGGCCATCTTTCTTGATGCCACCAAGGCGTTCGATTCCCTGGAATGGGACTATCTCGCTTTCGTTCTGCACCGTATGGGGTTCCCCGGCCCTTTTTTGGCCTGGATAAATCTGTTGTACACTGGCCTGCGGGCCACCATGATGGTCAATGGCGCTCGATCCTCCTCCTTCCCAATAGCCAGAGGCACTCGACAGGGGTGCCCTCCTTCGCCCCTTCTCTTTGCTCTGGCTATTGAACCTCTGGCTGCTAAAGTCCGGCAACACTTCTGTGATTATGCTCTCATCTATCCAGAGAGACGAATACTAATCTCCTTATACGCTGATGACCTCACCCTTTATCTACGAAACCCGGACGAAAGTCTCAACCCCATTCTCAGGTTACTTATTCTGTTTGGTCACCTCTCTGGGGTCAATATCAATTGGGAAAAGTCCCAGATCTACCCCCTCACCGATGCCACTACGCGTTTTGAGCCTGATTATCCCCTTACATGGTGCGACGATACACTCACCTACCTTGGCATAGTCATCACCCGCAATCGTGAGGGGCTGATGAAGGCCAACTATGGACGTACACTTGATTCAATAACTGAAAAAATTACCAGATGGATCGCGTTACCCCTCTCCCTGGCTGGGAGAGTTGCCCTTATAAAAATGGTGGTCCTACCCAAACTGCTCTACCTTTTCATTAATATCCCCTACGCCCCCAGCCGACAATTTTTCAAAGCTGTAAAAACTCAACTAATACGCCTCATTTGGGGAGGGAAACAAGCCAGGCTGCGCTGGGACACTCTCACACGACCCTTTGAATCCGGAGGATTTGAAGTACCGGATCTGGAGTTATACTTCAGTTGCGCTCAGGCTCACTTTGCATCATACTGGCTAAATCCCCCCCCTTACATGCCCCATCTTGCGATAGAGGACGGCTACATGGCCCCCAACCCCGTGCACTGCCTATCTGAGCACCCCTGCCGTCCCGCGACGCTTCGCCTCCACCACTGTACAATGCATCACCAACGCCTGGCACGACCTAGCTAGATTGCTGCAATGCTCCCTGCTATACTCTCCCCTCCTGCCCCTCCTCGGTAGACATGCTCTCCCGGTCACGCAGGAGGGAGGCTGCCGTCGGCTCCTTCGGAAACTGTCCATCCAGACCTGGGGGAAACTCTATATTAGAGGCACTTTTTGCACCAGTGAGGACTTCTTCGGCTCCACATCTCCTACCCCACTAGAACGGTTTTTCTATGTAAGACTGCAACAAGATGTGAAGGCCCTCACTCCCTGCTTTCCACGGGAGCCCCCCATCATGTCTCCCCTACAAGCCCTTCTGCAGCAAACTACCCCTACACACGTTGTGTCACTACTATATCGCACCGTTCAGAGAGACCGTACATACGACCCCCCCCTCAGCCAAGGATAGGTGGGAGGAGGAACTGGGCTCCCCCCTCACTGAGGACCAATGGTCCTTCTGTGGACAAACCAGAAGCATCTCCGCCAGCAGCAGATTGCGTATCATCCATTACAAATACATTCATCGTCTTTACTACACGCCTGCACGCTTGCATCGTCTACACCTCTGTGACAACGATCGGTGCGATCGCTGCGGGAGTGAAGGAGCAGACTTTAGGCCCATTGGCAGTTACTGGGCGGAGGTGCTGGCAGCGCTTGACAATATGACTGGGCTACATATTCCCAACAACCCCCTAACCACGCTTCTAGGCTACACTGAGACACTGGCCGCCAAGGTACGGAGGTACGTGTCCCTGGCGCTTCTAATCGCCAAAAGGTGGATCGCTTGCAGGTGGGGAAGAGGGAGGGCACCCAAATTCAAAGACTGGCTGCAAGATCTTATCTATTGTCAAGAGCAATTACACATCTATGCAGAACTCCTACCACCTTCCTCCCTCCCACGTGATATATGGGCCCCCTCCAAATGTATTTATTGGAACACACCACCGCCACGGACTCAGCCGCTGACCCTCGCATTAATGAGGATGGGGCACACACCAGGGATGTGAACTGATGCATGAGGGATCTCACTCAGGCCAGGGTATAATGTCTAAAGGGGCGACAGGGTAAAGGGGGATATCACTCCTTAAATCAACGGTTAGCATATGTCAGCATACATGGGCATCTTCCACCTGCAAATATGCTTAAGTGGTAATGTTGTTTTCTTGTTTGTTTTTTGGACCAAAAGGCTCATGACCTTATGACACTACTAACTCAACTTGTCCCAATTGATGCGGCCGGCCCGATGTGGTTGTAGGCGGCTTGCTGTGTATCCCCTCCCCCGCCTATAATGCTTTGCAGAACACTACTTTGCGTTGCCGGCCCATCCAGGGATGTAGGCACCATGCTGTGGTCAATACTTCTTGCCTCCAATAAAGGTTTTTGAAAAAAAAAATAATAATTATACCAGACCAAAACAACTCAGCACCACGCAGGCGTAGAGGCCTGAGTAAACAATACATAGCCATAAATACAATAATGTAAGCATGTAAAAACTTAAACACTGTCCTACCAATATACATATGCAGGAAAATTATGTCGCAGCCCAATAAGACACAGCAATGCCCCAATGGCACTCCGTGCGCACACTGAGACACACGGAGCTGAAACCAGCTCCGAGTACCATGCGATATAATAGTGAAAAAGGGGATCGCCTCTCCAAGAATAGTGCAGGGGACAACGCTGCCTGCTAGAAAAATCCCAACAAGCACATACTCCCCAAGGGAAATAGACATGAAAGAGAACGCTTGTCAAACAAGCATGTACAATATACGGGACCTAGAAGGTCAAGATGAAGAAAACAATAGAGTCCCGGAAATTACTCAACGGGATAACCAGGTGGGATTATCATCCACAAGATAGATGAATGAAAGCAGTTCCCATCGCAAGCCCAATAAGGGCACTTAAATATACAGATCACAGATCCATATAATGATCTTGCAACGGCCGTGAGGCATAGAGAATAACAGAACATAATAGAAAGGGAACAGTACCAGGAAGCCCATGCTGCCTCCCATTGGAATACCAACCAGACCGACCCTGCTGAGTTTCAGAATCGGATGAGAGCCTGCGCATTCAAGGTGGTATGGCCGTATGTTTCCTAGCATAGGTGAGATTTGAACCCTTGCCCTGGGGGTGCCTGTATCAACAGAGGCACAAAACATTACCACTGAGCTACAGGTCCTGGGTGGCAACAACAGTCTCCATGGAGACAGCCAGATCCAACCTCCAGCTAGAATAGGTAGCATAACGCAATACTGGAGCTTGTGACTAAAGGTCACAAGATGGAAACATCCTGCATCCCACAAGAGGAGAGCGATCAACTGAAAGCAGGAATTCAACCTGAGGTAATAAAGGAAATGCTTCAAGAAAAAGTATGTAGCGATTGTAACAATCGAAGAATAATTCTCTGCATGGAAGGATGCAGAAGGAAAAAGCTCCAAAGGAGTGTAACCAAAACCGTGTACCATTCTACCTGATGGATACACAAGGGTGAGACAAAGGACTGCCAAAGGAAAACCGCAAACCAAGAAACAGAGCTACCAGTGGAATAACAGGGCAGGATTAGAGAATCCTGAGCCACAGTCAAAGAACAGAACAAAGGCATTAAGCTGAAGTGACCGATGTCACATAAGGATGAATTAAATCTCGTGATAGAGGATTCCCACAACAGGACGAATCCAAAAACCCAATCTACAGGTAGGAGAAGACCCCATGCAGGGTTTCAAGAAAGACACCTAGTCACCAACACCAGAAGAACTGAACGAAAAAAGGGGGGTGCCAAGGCAGAAACACCTGATCTGGTGACTGATACCATAAAACGCCCATAGCAACAGCTTTGTAAGAACTAAGACAAAAAAAGGGGTGAACATTAAACAGGGACATCCTCTTCCGATCGTAGAATGATAAAAAAGAGAGTAGGGGCAGGCTCAGGGCCTGACCCTCCCCGGCTGTACCGAAACCTATTGTGCAGGAAAGTACCCCTTTTTGCATGGTTACCCCCCACTTTTTGCCTGACACATGTTGCACTTTGACTTCGTGTGCCCTGGGACCCCGCCGTTCAGGTTTTCAGGGCATGTGTTCTTTCCCAAAGCTGTACCTTTGCACCCCCAATTGGTACCTCTCTGGCCACAGGTAAGTCCATTGTAAAAGGTACCATGAGTACCAATGGCACTGTGACCAGAGAAGGCCTCTAAGGGCTACAGCACCTATTGTGCAACACTTAGGGGCCTTCTCTGGTCACAGTACCTTAACACCCACACACTGCCATTGCAGGCTACGTGTTTTGGTGCAGGAAGAATTGAGGAGTCGACCTGGCTCACATCCCTGTGTGCCAGGCCTACTATCCACTGCCTGCGGCCTAGGTAAAAACAACAGTTGATGGACAGAATGCAGAACAATATCATACATTCACCCCAGTACAGATATCTGGGCCTAAATCCATTGTTTGTTTGCTCACCCCTCTAGCAGGGTGCACTAGACCCCAGGTGACGGTACAGTTGCATGAGCACTGTACCCCTACAGTGTTTAAGTCCATTGTTAGACATGGTAAGTCAAGTGCAGTAAAGCCATAAAGAGTATATGGTCTCCACAGCGCCATCATGGATTTACTGAAAACTGGGAAGTTTGGTAGCAAACTTCTCAGAACATTAAACCCACACTGATGGCAGTGTGGGATTAAATGCCAAATGCATACAGAGGGCATCTTAGAGCTTCCGACACCCACTCACAGACACACTCAGACACTTACACAGGTACTCACTGTTGGAAGCTGGCTCTGTATATACTATACCAAAGTAAGGTATAGAGTGCACAGAGTCCAGGGAGTCCCCAGAGGTGTAGCAGAGGCTAAATTAGACAAGTACTAACAACTCTCATTGTGGTAGTGTGGGTGAGCAGGTATGGTTATCAGGAGGGTTAAGTATTTATTTTATCCACTCAATCAAGGCTGATGGCACACAGTCAAAGACAGAATCCACACCAATTAGGTATATATAAAAAGGTAAACTTAGGTTTTATTTTGTAGAACAAAGCAGGATTTGGCATAGGCAAGTAAAAAATACTTTCATATGCAAGGCTGTACACAGTAATGCAATTGTGGATTGTATTAGAATTGTTTACAGGTTTGTATTACTTTTAAAATAGTGCAAAATACAGCAAGATTACTTTTGATTACTCTTGGATTATTTTTCAGTTTCTTTGATGAGTACTTGACGTGATATGCCAAGATATCATACACTACGGTTGGTGACTTACAGGTGAGTACGACAATTCTTAAGTTAAAGCATAGTTACTTTCTTTTCTTACAAAACAGTAAGTCAACACAGAACCTTTTTAGAAACAAAACTCATAACATTGGTCCCTATGGGAGAAAGAGTGTTAACAGTTTACAGGTAAGTACACAACATACACAGTAAGGTAAGGACCAAGGTCCAGTTAGGGATCCAAATTCCACCACCATCGCCACTGGGGCGGCCGGGTGCAGAGTGCAGGGGCCCAATGTTAACCAAGGGGGCTAAGGGGCCCTTCAAGTCAGGGACTGCTTGCGAGCAGGCCACTTGACTGTGGAGCAAAACTCCTGGGGTTAGGAACAGCACTGCAGGGACCAACAATCAGCACATGCGTTGCACCACCAGCAGCACAGGGGCGGGTGGATGCAGAGTGCCAAGAAGAGTGCCAAGAAGACGTCGGGGACCCTGTGGATTTCAATGGAGATCTCCTGTTTGGAAAAGATGCTGCAGGCTCGGTCAGGGAGGCTTCCTGAAGGCGACCACTGGCTGGAGAGGTAAGTTGGGTTCTTGGGGATGCCTGGACACTGTTGGTTAAGCCACCCAAGGCCGTGGGGCGTCAGGTGCAGGGGTGTCTTTTGGCATCGGGTCTTCTTACCAGCTCTGGTCGCGGTCGGGGGGACCCTTCAGGTTCAAGCTGCAGGCATCAGCTTGAAGCTTGAGGGAGGTTGGGGATCACCAGAACCCAGGTCAGGATCACTAGGGAGACTTCTTCATGGTGTTGGGCCACTAGGGCCTTGGGCATTGGGTGCAGAGTGGTGCAGAACTGCGGAGCCGCCTGGTTCGGGGTTCTGGCCTTGGAGTCTTTGTTGAGCAAAATTGGTGCTCACGGGAGACAGAGTCTTTGAGTTGAGTGCAGGGCAGGTCCTCTGGGCTTTGGGGAGCTGCTGGAGACGCTGGTTTCCGCTGTAGTCAAGTCGGAGGCGGGACAAGCCGGTAGGGCTGGGGCCAAAGCAGTGCGTGTTCTCTTCCTCCTGGATCAGCACAGCTCTTCAGTCCTTCTTCTTTCTTTTTTCCTCGAATGTGAGGCGGCAAGGTTCATGGTCACCCCATAATACTAAATTTAGGGGCATTAAAAGGGGTGTGCAGGTAGGGACCAATGGGTCCTTTCCTTGGGGTGGGTACACCCCCTAGTATGCCACCCTCCAGTGGGAGGGGGGCATGAGCCTCTTCCTGAGTGGTTGGATCTCCTCATCTTCAAGATGGAGGGGACTGAGATGAGTGCTTCACCTTGCCTCCCCCACCTGAGGGGTGGCGTTGGCAAAGGTGGGCACACCTCCCCATCTAGCTTGGTTTTCCCACCGATTCTCCCACCCAAAGTGGGGGGCAGAACTGGTGGGAGCCAGTTGCTGGGGGCAGCAAAAGGCAGGGACAGCTCACAAAGGCAGCAGACCTTTGAAGCTTCCTCTTCGTGGACCCAGCCCATCCTGGGGGAGGAGGCATGACACCTCTGCCCAGTATGGGCTTTGATTCTGGACCCAGAGAGCAGAGGCTCTCTACCCAGGGTCCAGAAACCTGTCTGGTGGTGGCAAATAGCAGCCATCCATTCAGGAACCACACCCGGACTGGTCGTTTTTCAGTGGGCATCTCTAAGATCCCCTCTGAGTGCATTTTACATTAAATACCACACTAGCATCAGTGTGGGTTTAATATGCTGAGAAGTTTGCTGGCAAACTTCCCAGATTTTAGTAAAGCCAACTCCCAGACTGTTGGACTTGGCCCTGCTTGCAGGGTCATCCCTGGACTTTTTGGCCTTCCCCCTAGTCTTTTTCCTGACATAAGGTTGGTGGTTTCAGGACTCTGGGCACTTTAGCGCTGGTTAGCAGTGCAAAGTGCGTGTGCTTTCTGCCTTCCATAGGCTTACATTAGGAACCCCCCCCCCCTTATGGGATATCTCCCCTATGGTAGAGAATATGTATGCCATGTTTGGTATGTGTGAGATGGAAATATTAAATGCTGCGCAATGGTGTGCACAGATTTATTTTCACCATTGTGGAAATGCCACTTTTAAACCTTGGCATTTCGGTGTGCTGTGTGCCTGCCTTGTGTAAAGCTGGCTCCGCCCCCTGGGGTGTGTCTGTGTCCCAGACCCCAGCTTAGGAAGGGAGGAGGGAAGTCTGGCAGACAGGGTGCTCTACACCTCCCCCAAAACCAGTTGGGACCGGTTTCCCCAGTGACCCTTCCAGAAGCTTCTGGCCCTTTCTAGTAGGTGGGGTGAGGGGTGTATAAATAGAGGAGCTGAGACTCCATGTGCTTGTGCTTGGACTTTGATTTGGAGGGGACACTCTGCCAGGAGGTACCACCGCAAGGGCCTGCGTACCGGCCCCTGTGCCCATCTGTGCCCCTCTGCCTTCTGCTGGACCCCGGAAAAGACCCTGCTGGAGTAAGGCTGCTGCGCTGGGAGGATTGCCACCTTGCTAAGTTTGACTGTTCTTAGGAACTGCTACTTTGTTGGGCTGAGCTGCCCTACTGCCTGCTGACCTTTGCCCAGCCTGTGCCTATTTCCCAGCGCCTCGTGGGCGCTACAATTGGGCTCCAGCCCCAGAGGACCTTGCTCCCTGCCTGCAGTCTTAAATCAGGGGAGCCGGTGACCTGCAGCGCTGTGCTGCCAACGTGGGGCGAGGGAATCCCCATCGTGTGGGGTTCCCCGGCGCTCCTGGGATCAGCGGGAGCCCACCCCGCGTGCTGCCAGGGAGAGCTGCGTATTGTCATCCTCCGCGGGTGCCACCCCGCCTTTATATTTTATTAATCCACGGGAGCCCACCCCGTATTTGTGCCGTGATCGCGGGTGCCCACCCCGCTTCTACATTTATCGAAGACGGGAGCCTACCCCGTATTGGCCCCACACAGAGAACAGAGGAATCGCCGAAGAAATCACCGCCGCGGCCCGGGGAGAAGAAGCGCCGCAGACGCGACAAGGAAGCCGGGCAGTCTGCCTGGTTGTGGGCGGGGCCTGCCGAGACGGAACCTCGCGGGCTCCATTTCCGCCTCCCCCTGCCTGGGGGAAGCCGTCCGGAGCCTCGTGGGCTCCCCATCGAAGTCCCGGGTCCCAGGAGGGGGCCCGGGTGAAGTGCGGAGAGGCCGGGGTTTAGCCTACCAGCTCCGCGCCAAGCTACCCCGTTTCTAACATTGGTGTTCGGCGGTGGGATAGGACTTGTGTTTGTGCAGTACCACAGCGACAGCTGGTTGCACTACAGACTCTGCACTGAGAAAATCACAGATTTGGGGATTATTTCTTCTGATTGTTTTTCCTCCTAAAAGTGTCATTTTGGAATTGTGTTCCCCTGTTGACTGTGGGCTGTGTATCTCGCCAAGATGGGGTTAGTCTATGATGAGGATGAACTTTGGGAGTACACTGAGGAGGAGGTGATGGATTTCTGCAGAGAAAGGGGGATACCAATAGAAGGTGACTTCCGCAGAAAATTGTTCCTCTTTGAAGTCCTTAAAAGGGGAGAACCCTTAGAGCTCTGTGGGGACCTTTCAGATTACCCCTCCGCATATCTAAGTGGTGGATTTAGGGAGGACTCTGAGAGCGAGGGTTCCCAGTCCATATCCCTGGAGGGCGGTGGCTCTGAAGAGGAGGAAGAAAATGATAGAGCGGAGACGCTAGTAGCTAGTGAGGACACCATAGATAGGGAGTCCCGTGCTGGGTCCAGTCCCGGGGGCAGTTCCCCATCCCTTTCCCTGTCCCCAGAGAAGTGGGTGGATAGGAGGGAAGAAAGGGAGCATCAGCTGGCGCTGGAAAGGCTCAGAGTGGAGCTAGCGCAGCTGAGTTTGGAGGAGAAGAAGCTAGAGACCGAAAGGGTCCTAGCGCAGGAGAGGATGCGGAGGCAGAGAGGGCCTTCGCCAGGGAGAAACTAGCTCTAGAGGGTAGGTTGTCCCCTGAGAGTGGTTTCAGGAGTCTGGACTCACCAGGAAGGGTGGGGTCCAGTGGTGGCAGAAGAAGTAATTCCAATGTGGGAAGTCCCACTCCCAGAGCCCGGAAGACGGTACCTAGTTCCCGGGAAGAGGGGTACAGGTTGAAGTTCAGGGGCAGTAGAAAACTGTCTCACCAGTCCTGGGGGGAGTTTGTGGATGCGTGTTGCAGTGCACTGGAGGATTGGGTGGTGTGTAGCGCGGTGAACGATTTGGAAGGGCTGTTCCATCTAATTATCAGGGAGCACATGCTCAGGAATTGTTTTCCAAGGTTGCGCCAACACCTGTTGCAGTGTGGGTTCCCTGATCCCCGGGAACTTGCACGGGAGGCAGACCTCTGGGTAAGTGCCAGAAGGTCTGAGGAGGCATTGGGGAGCCTAGGCTGTCCTGATGGGCCGTCCATTGAGGGGGATCTCCTCGTCTCAGGAGAGCCTGTGTCTTCCAGGGGTACCACTCCAGGTGGGAGGGTGCGGAACTCTGGAAGGGGGTGCAGAGGGGTGGAGTCCCCACCTCTGGCACCGGGTTTGTCTTCCAGGGGTACTTCTCCAGGTGGGAGGGTGCGGAACTCTGGAAGGGGGTGCAGAGGGAGGGAGGACTCGCCTCTGGCACCGGGCCAGCCACAGGGTCTAGATCCTAGGTTGGGAGGCCAGGTTCAGGTACTGCCTGATCTGGAGGGAGGGACATCTGTCATCAGTGTCCCCCCCGGTTTGTCTTCCAGGGGTACTTCTCCAGGTGGGAGGGTGCGGAACTCTGGAAGGGGGTGCAGAGGGACGGAGGACTCGCCTCTGGCACTGGTGCCACCTAAGGGTTTAGACCCTAGGTTGGTGGATCAGTTACAGGGTCAAGGTCCTGGACTGGTGGGAGAGTGGTGTTCTGAGGGTGCCTCGCATAGGAGGAGAGTGCGGAACCCCAGAAAGAGAGGTAGGGGGAGGAGAGCCTCGCCCCTGACTTCTGGTCAGCCTGAGGGTGCGGACCCCAGGTGGGAGGACCAGTGGCAGTTTGGAACTGCACGGAGGAGAGGTAAAGTGGCCAAGGGGTACTATGTGACTGGGGCTACTGCCCCCCACTCTGTGAGACGGCAAGGACCAGAGACATCTGGATGGCCTAGGGGCCGGTCCTGGCCGCGACCAACTAGAGAGTACCAGTGGGGTAGCTCAGGAGGTCCTGGGAGCTCTGACAGAGGGAACCACAGGGGTCCAGAATGGCGGAGAACCTGCGGGTGCCCCTGCAGTTGCGGGCCCGCGTCCATGTTCTCTCACCCCAAGCAGGGAAGCCCATCAAGGCATTGATTGGTCTACCCTGGCTTTTGGCTGGAAGGGGGTTGTGTTGGACTTGGCCCTGCTTGCAGGGTCATCCCTGGACTTTTTGGCCTTCCCCCTAGTTTTTTTCCTGACATAAGGTTGGTGGTTTCAGGACTCTGGGCACTTTAGCGCTGGTTAGCAGTGCAAAGTGCGTGTGCTTTCTGCCTTCCATAGGCTTACATTAGGAACCCCCCCCCCCCCTTGTGGGATATTGGGATATCTCCCCCATGGTAGAGAATATGTATGCAATGTTTGGTATGTGTGAGATGGAAATAATAAATGCTGCGCAATGGTGTGCACAGATTTATTTTCACCATTGTGGAAATGCCACTTTTAAACCTTGGCATTTCGGTGTGCTGTGTGCCTGCCTTGTGTAAAGCTGGCTCCGCCCCCTGGGGTGTGTCTGTCTCCCAGAACCCAGCTCAGGAAGGGAGGAGGGAAGTCTGGCAGACAGGGTGCTCTACACCTCCCCCAAAACCAGTTGGGACCGGTTTCCCCAGAGACCCTTCCAGAAGCTTCTGGCCCTTTCTAGAAGGTGGGGTGAGGGGTGTATAAATAAAGGAGCTGAGACTCCATGTGCTTGTGCTTGGACTTTGATTTGGAGGGGACACTCTGCCAGGAGGTACCGCCGCAAGGGCCTGCATGCTGGCCCCTGTGCCCATCTGTGCCCCTCTGCCTTCTGCTGGACCCCGGAAAAGACCCTGCTGGAGTAAGGCTGCTGTGCTGGGAGGATTGCCACCTTGCTAAGTTTGACTGTTCTTAGGAACTGCTACTTCATTGGGCTGAGCTGCCCTACTGCCTGCTGACCTTTGCCCAGCCTGTGCCTATTTCCCAGCGCCTCGTGGGCGCTACAATTGGGTTCCAGCCCCAGAGGACCTTGCTCCCTGCCTGCAGTCTTAAATCAGGGGAGCTGGTGACCTGCAGCGCTGTGCTGCCAACGTGGGGCGAGGGAATCCCCGGCGTGTGGGGTTCCCCGGCGCTCCTGGGATCAGCGGGAGCCCACCCCGCGTGCTGCCAGGGAGAGCTGCGTATTGTCATCCTCCGCGGGTGCCACCGCGCCTTTATATTTTATTAATCCACGGGAGCCCACCCCGTATTTGTGCCGTGATCGCGGGTGCCCACCCCGCTTCTACATTTATTGAAGACGGGAGCCTACCCCGGATTGGCCCCACACAAAGCACAGAGGAATCGCCGAAGAAATCACCGCCGCGGCCCGGGGAGAAGAAGCGCTGCAGACGCGACAAGGAAGCCGGGCAGTCTGCCTGGTTGTGGGCAGGGCCTGCCGAGACGGAACCTCGCGGGCTCCATTTCCGCCTCCCCCTGCCTGGGGGAAGCCGTCTGGAGCCTCGTGGGCTCCCCATCGAAGTCCCGGTTCCCAGGAGGGGGCCCGGGTGAAGTGCGGAGAGGCCGGGACTTGAGAGAGCTGGCACCGAATCGTCGGCGGGGCTCCCAGGTCCAGAGTTTAGCCTACCTGCTCTGCGCCAAGCTACCCCGTTTCTAACACAGACCATATACTCTTGTACAGCTTTACTACACTTACAATGTCTAAGAATGGACTTAGACACTGTAGGGGTGCAGGGCTAATGCCACTCTACCCTCACCTGAGGGCTAGGGCACCCTGTTAGAGGGGTGACTTACCTATGCCTCAAGCAGTGGGTTGTAGGCATGTGTCAACTCTTCACTTTTCTGTGTAACAAAACAAGCAGCCTGCAATAACAGTGTGTGGGTGTTAAGGTACAAGGCTTCTAAGGGTAGCACAGGTGCTGCATCCCTTAGATGCCTTCCTTGGTTACAGAGCCCTTGGCACCCATGGTACCTTTTACAAGGGGCTTACCTGTGGCCAGAGATGTGCCAATTGTGGGTACAGTAGTACAGCTTTGGGAAGGCACCCAGGCCTTGGGAACCTGATTGGCAGGGAACCAGGGCACTCCACGTCAAAAGTGCATCATATGTCAGGCAAAAAGTAGGGGGTAACCATGCAAAAAGGGGCACTTTCCTACACTCCTCCTGCTCCAGGCCCTTCCACCGTCGGCCCAGTCTGGTCTGGCGGGGGCCCCCCTGGTACAGCAGCACTAAAATCGCGCCCACTCAAGTCAACGCGGGCTCAGAGGCTGATGGGCAGTGTATTGCCATATGGGCACTTCCAGGAGGTTCTGCTGCAGCATCCGGCAGGCCACCACGTGGCAGAGTTAGGCATCCGGCCGGTCACTGTATCTGTTTTAAATGGCTTTACTGTTCCTTTTCGCCTTCAGGCATCATCCTGGAAGTTAACAACCTCAAAGATTGTCGGATGACATAAAGTGGTGTTTTGGAGCCCAGTTGGGGAAAGGATGATGGGGTATCCGACGGAGCTTTAACGCCGCATGGCCATCTTGGTCGACGGCCCCGCCACACCCTTCTTGCTGTACAAAGTTTGATAACATTTTTTGAAAGCCTCAGCTATCTCTAAATGGTTTGTAGTACTTTTTCCTCCCCTCCCTTTTATTTCCTGCTCCCTGTCAGCATTAATTATTGCTCTAATTTGAGAGGCTAAAAGTCCGCCAGCTTTACTTCCAGAGAAGTAGAACTTCAGCTTAACACATAAGAGAGAATAATCTGCTTTAGGGATGCCTAGTACCTTCACCTGGAGCTCAAGGGTCATAATCTTTATCTACATTTTGTTTTATGCTGATGTTTATGTTCCCTCCTGTTAGGATGGGTGAATATGATGTTGATGTATACTATGATGTAAGCAGGTCCGACAGCGGCAATACCAATAAAAGCAAAGTCAACATATGCCATAAAGTATGCTCGCATCACAATGTCATTACTCATAAATGCAATGTCAAAGAATGCCATGAACTATGCACGGATAGCAATGATGATACCAGTAGAAACAATGTATGCACAATATTGAGGATGTCGGTACAAACTCGTATCATTCATTGCTGTCGGATTCACCCAAGGTGACCTCCCCATGAACCCCGAGTCAGAGATAGGTGGTCAGTGAGGCCCTGCAACCCCAACCCACGGTTATCGAGTGATAAGTCACAGGTGGGGTCCTGCTTAGCCCAAAGACAAATGCACACCCAAGGAAAACCCTGATCATTCCCACAGATGGACAGTTGCACCACAAACAGGTCTGAAGAAATTGGCCCCAATAAAATACTTTTGGACAGAGGCACACAGTCCCCAAAAATCCCACAAAGCTAGATGCCACATGTAGATAGAAACACTCAGCCAATCAGGACACGACATGCACACCACACGTAGTGATCAGGCGATCCCACACTAGACATCTGGACACATACACACTGGCCCACACTAGCTCTCCCCTAGGTCCAGAGCTATCTATGTCCCCTTATCAGATGACCAAAATTGTTAATTATGACTGAGATACTTTTCCAAGAATGCATAATTGTTTTATTGTACCTCACAAGATGTATATATTGTCAGCTGAAACTTTGTACAGCAAGAGACTTTCTGCAGACGCAGTCTGTTGATACTCTCCCAGCCTCTGCATTTAATTAAATCAACTTGTTCCTGTTTTGCCAAACGCCTCTTGTCTGTTCATTTCTTTAAGGTAAATTCTTATCTGAGCAACACTCCCAAGATCTGAAAGCTGATCTCTAGGTTTGTCATTCCATCTGTTTCAGAACTTTTGTGGCATGCTGTAGCAGCAATAAAAATACCCTGCAAGGTCACCATGAGTGTGTCCCAAAGAGCAGCCCATGTCATAACTAATGTGTCATTGTCAACCATTAAATATCGTATCTCCTCTTTAGTTTTATTTTAGACAATGGAATCATGGTGTAGGTAGCTACTGAGATAATACAAACTGCCATCCTTGTGGCGTTTCCCTGGGCGTACTGCAAACATAGCAGTCTCACATCATGCACTGATTATGCATTCAGTTGTGACTTCAACTACCTCTGCCAAGAGAGTGTTATCAATCAAGACATGGTAGACCAAAACATATTGGGGCATATTCTCAAGGAGCTATCGCCGAGTTATCGGCCCTTTATCGCAGCCAAAGTCGCGATAAATTTATCGCCCTATTCACAAGCTGGTGCTAACAGCCGATACCACCATTTAACTCGCGAAAGCATCCGCAAAAAACATCGCCACAGATGACCCTGCCAACTATTGCTAATGAGATGCAGAGTAGGCGTTCCCGAACAAAAATCTGCGACAACACCACACCTCAACATTCTCAACGACCAGCCACATCGGCGATAAGACCACAAAACAGGCGATACGGCGCGTTAGCAGCAGGAAATTAACACCTGCTCTGACCTGGTGTAAAGTCAGACGACAACCTGCACCATCAAAGGGAGCCCAGCCCAGAGCCACACATGAAGAACAACAGATGCCACTGAGCCACTCACCATGCATCCCGGAGCCCCGAGAGGGCAACAACACCCACTGCCACTGCCCCCAGGACCGCCACCCCCCCGGCCCCCCCCACCCTCCCCCCCCGGACCACCACAGAGGCAGTGCAGACAAAGACAGCGGATCTTCAGGAAATACACCAGCCTCACAGACGTAACACCATAACACCAGACAATGTCAATGCCCACTATAGGCTCAATAGGACAACCATCCTCCGCATCCTGAACATCATTGCCCACAGGCTGACGGTACCAACACAGCGGACAACCAACATCCCTCTACAGACAAAGCTGCTGGCTGTGCTGCACCTGTTGGCCTCTGGTACCTCCCACGCAACAACCGCCAGAGACGGAGGAGTCTCACAGCCAGCCCATCCAAGTGCCTCACATCTGTCCTGGATGCCATCATCAGCTAGGTACCCCAGTACCTATACGTCCCCCACAATGCGCAGGAACTGCTGGAGACCAAGCAAGGACTATACGCCATAGCTGGATTCCCGCACGTGTTGGGGGCAAACAACTGCACACATGTCCTACTTGTGCCCCCTGCCGACACCGCACACAATTGCCGCTACAGAAAGCACACGTATTCCATCAACGTGCTGGCAATAGTGGACCACAGGGGACTCCTCACCAATGTCGTAGCCAACTACCCAGGCAGTGTGCATGATCCCTTCATCTTCCGACAGTCCAACATCAACCAGTGCTTCCAGGATGGCACCTATGGAAATACACTGCTCCTTGGCAAGTACCAAATGAACACACCACACACCTCAACTCCACAATCATGCAACTCACAACTCTGGCACTGCACACGTCACAAAATCACATACAACATGCCAAACAACATGCCCACCCACCAGACACGACAGCACAACTTACTGTGGCAACCTTGGTTAGCCATGTACATGAGCCATCAATGGCATGACACCTCAGCCACACAATACCGGAATGTGGGGAGAGGTGGGAACCAGGCATGTGCGAAGGAGGCAAGTGACCCATGAATGAGAATGTACACAATGCCAAGTGTGGCGGAGATGTGCTGGACAGACTGCAGTATGCAGACCACAGACATATCCATGTCTACATGCACTGCTGGTGTTTGGTGTGTAGTGGACAGTGAACGCAAGCATGTCACCCCAGCCAGTGGGGAAGATCGTGGAAATGTAGCTTGTGACGCCCCCCCTGTAAGCGTGTGCGGAGTGGGCTGGCCCGGCGTACGCCAGGCCAGCATAGGGGGGTGAATAAAAAGCATGTAGCTCTGGGCGTGGTTCTCTTCCGGAATGCCCAACGTGTCTGCCAGGGCGGCGCCTCCCACCCCGCCACGAGGCCGAACATCTCCATGAGCGGTGTGGCTTGCGATCCTGTGCGCCTGCTGCACCCCGGGCTGCAGGTCCCCGAACCCTTCATGCCCGCCCCTGCGCAGCCAGGCCTCACTGCTCACCTGCTGACACCGGCGTGTGTCAAAGAGGGCCCACCACGTGCTGGCGCAAGCTCCAAGCCCGAAGCCCACGACCTTGGCAGCCTCCTCAGACCATCACGGCCTCCGAGACACAGGCCCGCTATACTCCTTTTCCGTTGACGTACTCCACCACTGCCTCTGGCCTACACAACGGTCAAGTAGGTCACACATGTGGAACTGAGTCGTGATTTCTGCATGGCGGAGTACATATCATTGTACGCAAGGAGACGAGTAAGAGGAAGACGCGGTGCAGTCCGGAGGAGAAAAGGATCATCGTTACGGAGGTGATCGAACACTGCCGACAACTGCTCTGGTGTCACTAACTCTGTGCATCGCGGACCAACGACACGTGGCTGTGGGCCCCTGCTGACCGCTGCCTCGGGCCTACACTGCGGTCAAGTAGGTCACACTTTTGGAACTGAGTCTTGATTACACAATGGCCGAGTACACATATCAATGCAGAGTTTATATCACTATACTCCCTTCGATGTGGTGACACAAAGTATGTGCATGGCATCCCAACCACACGTGTCTGTGGGCCCTTGATGACTACGCATTCGGCTTACACTGCGGTCGAGTAGGTCACACATTGGGAATTCAGTCATGAATCATTTATGGCAGACTTGATATCATTGTACTGGCCTCATCGCAGACTGCATCCCCTTTCAGCTCCGGTGCCACTAAGTCTGTTCCCCGACATCCATGGACACTTTCTGATTGAACTTTGGTGGCGACTGAGTCTATGGACTGGGGCTTGTCTACATCATCATGTCGGTGATACTGACTTTGTGGCAAAAACGAGGCTGTAGCATTCCACTCCTCCATTTGCCGCTTCCGGCCGGCTTCTGCCCTCTGCATCATGCCCTGGAGGACACCTTCCACTGTCCCCCAAAAACCTCCGCTACATTCACCTTCGACATCGACGAGGACCCGCTCTCCTCGCGTGGCCCTATCTCACTGCACCGCAAGTCACCGTCCCGTGGCCGTCACAGGTGTGCCTGTGCCGGCCGCAATGCATCCAGGGCCACTAACTCTGTGCAGCTCAAGTCATGGCCCCTGTCTGATAGCATATTGGATGGCCTCTGGGTCGATGGACTGGGAGTCATCATGTGTCTGTGGCCCTGCGCTGTCCGCTGCCTCCGGCGTCAACTGCGGCCCACCTGGGCTCACACATCAAATCGAGTCCTGGCCTGCCCGGACGTCGCATCACAGCAGGATGCACACCCCACCACTGCCAGGACCAACTCCAAACGACAGGTGCCAGAGTCATAAGTGTCTTACTGCCAGACTATCAGAGTTGCTCACACCAGTCGTGGGTGCCATCATCAGCTTGATACCCTCCTCAGCTCTTCAGGTGCCACTAACTCAGTGCACCACAAATCATGGACCATTCTGCTTGCATGTTGGGTGAACACTGTACTTTCTCCGGCTACCACCATGATGCTTCACAGTTGTTTCTGTTATGCTGGTGTTTTCTGTTTCCACTTTAATTGTGATCACTGTTCAAGTTGTTGCCAGCACCAACGACTCCATGAGGGCTGGCTTACACTCACCCCACACACATCCAGCACATGCGTAACTGTACATGTGTCCATGCCAATAAAGGTGTCGAGCTCACGTGCCCGTAGCCAGTTCAACGAACTATGTGAGTGTGTCCGTGTGCTCATGATGTATGCATTAGGGCCCCGGGCCCTACAACATTACATTGTGCCATGTACAGAGGATGCAGCCATGTCACCGCAGGCAGCGGGTGAGACATTGCACATGTAGCTTTGTCGTCCCCCACTCAATACGTAAGAGGGGTGAACTGGGCCGGCGTACGCCAGTCCAGCGTGGGGGTGTGGATGATTATCCCGTGGCTCTGGGTGTGGTTCAGTACTGGAAATGTTCAAAGGCATGTGTCTCCCTTCACAGTGTGGGTCTCCGTTGGGGAGTGTAGGTGGTCCCTGATGGGACTTAGACACCCACGTATGTGATCTGGTTCGGCTTCCATGAGGTAGTACCCCACCCACACATATTCGGCCACCCCCTTCTGGCAGTCTGACACCTGGCCTTGGAATGCGATGTGTGCTTCGGTGGGCTGCTGGGAGCCAGCCGGGGTGGTGGGTGCGTCCAGCTGTGTTGTCTGTGCAGGGGGTGGGGTATCCTCGATGCAGCGGTCCTGCCCTGCTCCTGGGGGTCGATTTCCTAAGATGTCCATGGACTGTTGTGGGGTGTCGGTGTCAGAAGTGTGGAGGTCCTCTTCAGCATCACTGTAGAGTTGTCTGGTCTGCTCTGCTGGAGGTGTTGTTTGTCCCTCTGCAATGTGAAGGGGAGATGCTTGTTGACATTGTGTTGGCATGTATGTTGCTGCATTGTTCAAGTTTACATACAGACTGCATGACAATGTACATTGTGACTGTTTGGGAGGGGCGGACTATTTGATGCGGGACAGTGGACATTTGGACTACATGACGTAGGTGAGGTTGTACACGTACATTTGCATCTCACAGTTTCCTGCTATGTCAGATGTGATTGACCATTTTCTACGCACAGGCGGACCCAGTTGTGTCCTCTGTTCTGCAGTGTAAGTGTTGGACTGTGTACCACATTGTCGTCCATGTGGATGTGCTGTCATTGCTATGTGTGTGTGCTGCATTGTGTGGGAGTCGCACCTGCAGCTGTGATTTTGCTGCCCCTTATCCCTTGGAGGTGGTGTGCCTTTGGCTTTTGTGCTTTTGAGGTGCTGTGATGTTGGCGACTTGGGTCATTTGTGCTCTTGGACGGTTTTTGTACTCTTGTGCATTGTATGTCTGCAGATGTGTTGTTGACGGCAGTGGTTGTTTGTGCACGTGGATGTGTCAGAGTGTGACCTGCTCCTTTCCGGATGTGGTCCACACTCAGCCACCTCAGTCTCATGGCGTGCACAATGTCATGGTGATTGACCTCCAGCCATAATGCTCGTCATGTGGTGTCACTTGCATTGTCAGTGTGGCTCTCACATACGCATCTTTGCTGTGTTTCGCACGGGTGCATGTGTGTGTTGTGTAATTGGTGATGTGTGGGGTGGGACCCCTTTGGGCACATGGTGGACGGGGACCTACTTGATCTTTGTATGTGTGCTGCAGTGTGCCACGGGGATCAGGGACATGACCCAGGGTCATTGTGGGTGTGTGGTGTGCTACATGTCATTGTGCATGTGTGCCATTGTGCCCCCCCATCCCCACAGTCCCTGTTCATTACTCACCCTGTTGCTGTTGTGTCAGGTCATGTCAAGCAGTGTCCGGACTTCTGACTCCTTGCACCGTCTCCACACTGATGACTGTGGCCGCCATTTGCTCCAGCTCCTCCTGTGGCGCAGGACTCCCACCTCCATTCGCCGTTGCTGCCTTCCTGTTGGCAGCGGGTTTCTGCTTGGTTTGGCTTTTCACATCGTGCCAGCTCATCTTGGCCTCCTCGACACTCCGGCTGCATTTACGATGGAATGCCATTTTTCCGTCTGTGTTGCCAATGACACGGTGGAGGTGACGGACAGTTGTTGTTAGTGCTCTGTCACCTCCGTGACGATGATCCGGTTGTCATGCGGACTGTACCCTGTCTTCCTCTTCCTCTTCTCCTTGGCCTTCCCGACCCCGAGGTTCCTTGCTGGTGGTCTGTGGGGCTTGTGGGGTTCGCGTTGACCTGGGCACTCGTTCCGGGTGCCTCCATGTTGCTACGCAGTTTATTTTGTTTATTGTGTGTTTTTCTTGTTCAGCTTTTCTGGTGCATATTCCCGCATGACGCGTGGGGATTGCAGGCCTGTCGCTGGTTATCACTGATTTTTGTATCGCGGTTGGCCTTATCGCAACATTATTCGCGTTCGTGTTTCGCATTTTTGCGGCGTGGCATTGATTTTAACGCGGTCATTTGACGCGTTATCGTGGGGCTATCGCATGGTGCCGCCAGGTTGGGAATACTACGTTAACACGGTGTTGTTTTCCCGCAATAGACTGCGATGTGCAAAGTTGCGTTAAGCTAAAATTGCGGTAGTTATCACACGTTCTTGAGAATATGCCCCATTTTGTTTACTGATGAGCGATATCAACCCCACTTCCACCAGCCAGTCTTTGATAATCTGCAATGCCACCCAAATTCCACCAAATCTTTGTTGGGATTTATCTTTCACCACATCCATTTCTTGATTAAGCTTCCCCCCCCCCCATCAGCACTTTCACCTCTGTGTACCCATAAAACTGTTGATACAGCTGATATGAGGAATGTTTTCTGTTTAGTGTTTGGTGCATACATCAGAACTATGTTAATGCATTAGGGCCAATCTACAACTACTATCCCCAAGAACCTTCCTGCTGTATCCAGTGCTACACATTTTATATGGCCTTTAAAAAAGCGGTTACACAATATAGCCACTGCTGCTGATTTAGTGTTGTGGGAGGCAAAGAGCTGCAATAGAATGTGTTTCTCTGCCAATCATTCTTGAGGAGATGCATCGCCTGAAAAACCAGAGGCTCCCTTTGTTCACCTGTAATAGGTCGCAAATCACCAGGGGCCAGATGTACTAATAAACCATTTTGCGACTCCCTAATTGAGAATCCTTGTGTTTTGCAATTAGGAAATCTCAAAACGGCATGTACGAAAGTGTGTTTAATACTTTCTGCTATTCTCTGTGGTCGCAAATGACCTACCTCATGAATATTCATGAGGTAGATTGCAATTTGCAACCCACTAGGAATGGCTAGCACTCACAGGGATGGTGGCCTGCTGGGGTCAGCAGACAACCATGTCTGTGGCTGCTTTTTAAATAAAGCATTTTTTTAATGCAGCTCATTTTCCTTAAAGGAAAACGGGATGCATTTAAAATAGAAAAATGAAAAGTTTCCTTTAAATTTTTTAAGAGTAGGTAGAGGTCAGTGGGGCCACTGCCTGCTGTTAAAAAATGCTGGCGCCCACATTCCCAAAGGGGAATGGGTCCCTTGGGTACCCCTTCCCATGTGCGAATGGGTTACCACCAACTTGAAGTTGGTGGTAACTGCGAATGTTTTGCGACAGCATTCCCCAGTCGCAAAACATTCCTACATACCAGTGCTATTAGGAAGGGATGCCCTAAACACGGCCCTTCCTAATATCGAAACGCAAAATGCGATTCGGTAACAAGTTAGAGAGTCACATTTTGCCTTTTGTGCACGCCAAAAAGCATTTTACCAGTCGCAAATGGCCCAATGGGCCATTTGCGACCGGTAAAATGATCCATACATCTGGCCTCAGGTGTTTAGCAGGTGTCTTAAGGCCTTTGATATTGTAGCTTACTAATTGCACAGCATGCGGCCATTCCATGACGGTTCTTGCTGTTGGTAATCTTATTCTCCAATTTCTCTTTAGTCCAGACAAACTTCCCATCTTTGGGGTCTGGTAGGAGATGCAGCATAGCAATGATGCACAACTGCTAAGTCCTCACCATGTCCCTGCCCTGATTTTTCTAGATAAAGTGTAGGTATTGTAGTGTCTTGTGAGTTAGAGATGACGGGACCCTTTTGGTTCCTAATGAACTCCATAAAATAGTGACGTAAGTGTGTGAGTGAACCTAGAGTGCTCTCCTGGAGAGTTTGCCTCCTGGAGAGTTTGCCATGGTCCAGCAAACTGCATGTGAGTGCCATGTGTGCCTCAGTCAAAGTGAAAATCGATGGTTGGAGTATGTGGAGTCAAAGCGCCACTCCAGCCTGTGCAAGGCCTGTGAAGAAGGTGAAAGCCTTACAGAAAGTTTGTTTATCAGCAAATTTCTAGCTGACGACAAAGTCGAGACAAAAGGTACTGTGCCACAATGCGACACAGAGTGGTCATTCATATAGTATTATAACGCTAAAGGCAGCGACAACCAGGTGCAGAGAAGTGCTAGAGGCCGTGATAGCTGCGTGCAAGAAAGTGCTAAAAGCGGAAACTAATGCAAAGAAACGCTATTGGCAGTCGAAACCATGTACAATGCAAAGAGGTGAGAAAGGTGAGGAACCCGTACAAGAAACAATGCTGCTATTCATCATCAAAGATAAAGGCAGCAATTCTCAACCGGAGAGCGGGCGTGATGACCCAATTGTCAAAACGCGGCGACTGCACGATGAAGGTGCTAGTCCAAGTGGACAGCCAATGCTCCCGGAGCAAGCTCCGTCCGGGTAGCATAAAGTTCCACAGGTTATGATGCTGCCGCATTCCCAAAACCACTGCTTCCCTTCGACATTGCCAAAAAGTAAAATATTGCTGCCAGATGGACTGCCTGGATTGAAACCTTTGATGATTTCATTGATGCGTTGGAAGAAGCAAATGACAAAAAGTAATTAAATATCTAAAGAATTTAACAGATGAAGGAGTAAAAGAAGTGATAAAGAAAATACCACAAAGTGATGAAGTGACGTACCATCAGATCAAAGCTGCATTAAAGCCCAAGTTCAATCCAACGTCGAATGTTGACTATGAAAGGTACATCTTCAGTCAGGAAAGGCAGAGAGCTGGTGAAACGATGGACGAGATTGTAGAAAGACTTGATTCTCTCATAAAGCATTGCAAATTCAATAAGTTCAATGATGAAGAGGCCATGCATCTCAAAGTAATGGATGGTTGTCTCTCCTATTCCTTCAGACGACGAATGCTGAAAGAAACAATCAGCTTGGAGTGAGTACTGAGCGGAAGAAATAGCTGGCAGACAGGCAGCTAACATGGCGCTGATTCATTTTGGGCTGTTCCGGCCTCTGAATGTGAAAAGTACGTCGAAACACAAGGCAGAAGGCCATAAAGTAATGTCTCCAAAGACGAAGAAGTTTTGTTTTTTCCTTTCCACATGAGGATAAACACCCTGTCAATGGACAAGTATGCAAAGACTGTGGGAAAGAAAACCATTTTGTAACGGTCTGCAAAACAAGGGAAATATCAAGTGCGTCACATTGAAAAAATGAAATGGAGGCAAGATCAAGTGCATCACGTTGAGAAAACAAAATGGATGCCAGAGCGTTCCAGACACGATGCGACCACATCAGTTGAGGCAAGTAGAAACTGAACAATGTCGAGTGTCATCAAATTCCTCGTCTAAATGTTTATCACAGTCCTTGCCAATCGACAGTGAGGAAGATGGATGTGCGAACTCAATGTTGACCGCTGGACGATGTGCACATGTAGAATTAGTGTAGCGCAAGGATGAATGCCGGTCGAAGCTAGTTCGACAAATGAAAGTGCAAAATGTATCTGGACATTGTCCCAAGATCACACTGACAGCGGCTCGTTCATAAAGATTATGCCAGAGAAAAAGTACAATGAACTTTCTCCAGTGCCTCGTTTAACCCCATCAAAAACCGAAGTGTATACGTGGGCTGCTTTGATGCCACTGCAAAGGCAAGGTTCATTCATAGCAACTGTGAAGCATAAAAAGATGAAAGTACAAACAACAATTCATGTCTTGACAGGCACTTCCTCGAGTGCATGTTTACTCAGTTTCATTACTGCTGCTGACATGGGGCTGATTTCTGTAAACGACATCAATGACTATCATGAGAGTGAATCAGTTTTCGTCCTTGTTTCTTGGACTAGGAAGACTTAAGGCCATGAAAATGCATCTTCACATAAATGAGGACATCCGTCCTGTTGCACAACGACATTGTTGAATTGCATTTCATTTACAAGAAGCTGTTGAGAAAGAACTTGAGATACTATTAAAGCATGACATCATTGAGCGACCCAGTGGTCCGACACCATGGGTATCGCCAATATTGGTAGTGCCGTAAAAGTATAGTAGGAGGAGCTGTGTGCATCTGCATTGATATGCGCCTAGCGAACAAGGCGATTGAAAGAGAACTACATCCAGGTCCACACATTGCTGACATGATTACATAGCTGAATGGAGTTAGTCTTTTACCTCCTTGACTTTAACAAAAGGTATCACCAGCTCAAACTGAAGGAGAACTGCAGGTACATTACTACCTTTTCGACTCATGTTGGTTTATATAGATACAAAAGGCTAGGCAGGATGTCATTCGTCACATATTACAGCCCGTCACAAATGGTTTCAATTACAGTGATGACACAATTGTGTAAGAGCTTTATCATGTTCTTTTCGTGTGGCCCCAAAAACTAGTATGTCGTATACTTGCTGATACAGGTCTCACTTTAAATGCAGAAAAGTGTGAGTTTCACAAAACCAAACTCAAGTTCTTTGGTCACATATTTTCAGGAGGGGGAATGACTTCAGATCCATCGTCCAGGAAAAGATCAAAACCCTGCTGACTACTCAAGTGTGCCAATACAGTGTTGTGGCACTACTTCTAAAGCGGTTGATGCTTATGTTAGCTTCATTGTGAAATTTAGTACCCTTGCTGCCATATCATTAGAACTAATCATTGCTGCCACAAGTACTGACGGATTTGCTAATACTCAAAGACATTATTATACACCAGTTGTGGCAAAAACATACTCAACCTCTGTATGATGACCTTCAATTCCAAAAATTCAAATATGTCGAAAAAGATTTTTCAGTTACTCCAGAAGGCATCATCTTATGAGAGTCAAGAATTGTCATACCCGAGAGTCTGTGACAACAAGTTATTGAACTGGCCCTTGTGGGACACCGTGGAGTTGTTTCTGCGAAACTATCTTTACAAGACTGAGTGTGGTTCTCTTGTCTTCATGAAAGAGTTGAAAAAGAGTTAAACAGTTGCACAAAGGACATGCCTTTGTCATCTAAGTCAAAACCACATCTGTTAAACATGTCTGATCTCCCAAAGCATGCACGGGAAAAGATGTCCATAGTCAAGGGGTCAAAAAAAAAATTGCAATCATCTACTACTAATTGTTGATGAATATTTCCGTTTTCCCCTTATGAAAGATCTGTTATTCATTACTCATGACAGAGTCATTGAGAGACTAAAAAGTATTTTTGCAACATGGGGTGTTCCTGCAGTTTTTAAATCTGCCAATGGCCCACCTTTCAATAGTCGTGAATTTAAAGATTTGCACACTTATCTAAATGTGAGCATTAGAAAAGCACACTTCTCTGGCCACAGGCGAATGTTGTGGTTGAGAGATTTATGAGCTCCCTCAAGAAGACCGTTCAGTGCGCTGTGCTGGAAAAGCTTGAACTCAAATCAGTTCTTCAGCCTACTCTTTGTGCATACAGGTCAACTCCCCATTCTACCACGGATGAGAGCCCTGCTACCTTAATGATTGGGAGGGCCATAGGAACCAAATTGGCACAATGGACCATTGAGAGACTTATTGACATTGTGAGAAAAATCAGTGGTTCGAAGTTTATCAAACGCAAAAGGAAGACCTATGCTGCTCAGAGCACTGTGTTCAACAGTTATCGTCAGCCTGACATGGAAAGGCAAGTCTGATGCGCCTTTTGATGTTGACCCAATGAGGGTTGTAACTAGTAAAGGACACTTGGTGACTGCTCACCATCCTGCAAAGTCCATTACACGAAATTCTTCACATTTCAAGCACCTGCCTCGATCTTTACCAACTCCAGATGTCAGGAGTGAAACATGTCCACCTGAGAATCCGGAGAGCCCACTGACCAATGTCTTTGTCACCAGTGCCAGTCATTGACACTTCTCCAGTATCTCTGCAGCCTCACATAACCAGATCTGGGCGATTGCCTCGCGGACTAACATGATTTATTGAAGAGTTGTAATGTATATAGGTATTGATGTAGCTCAGATTTCATCTGGATTCAGGCATTGCTTTATTTTTGTGTTTCAGACAGACTGCATTTTAAAATGGCACTTTTGGTGCATGCAAAGTGAAAAACATGAAAGAGGCCTGCAAATGAAATCATGTAAAACCATGCTTAATTAATTAATCATGGATCTTTAATGTGTTTAGTTTAGCTTTAACCTCATTATAGAATGCACATTTAATTTAGAGAATGTTTTTTTTAAAACTTTTAAAGTAGCACATAATTGTGCTGAATTAACATGTGTATTTGCAGTGTAGAAAACTCGTGACTTTGGCTTTGTTACATATTTAGACAATGCATATTCAGTTCATAACACATCTTCTTATAATGTGTATTAATTAATCAACCATGCACCAACACTACACATGGGGCAAACGCATTTTGCATGAAAAGCTATTTAAAACATTAGAGCATGTTGCTATGAGTATGTATTAATTGTTTGCGCTTTGAAAATTTGCACTAGAGCATGTTTATGCTATGTTGTACATTGCACATTTTGCATGTGGTGCACAAATGATAGAAAAGCTGCTTTGAACTAAAAGCATTTGCTAGGTAATAACTAATACAGGGTACTAGTATGGGGGAGGTAAACATAATGGGTTTTATTTAATAAATTAATATTCTTTTGTGTTTGTTTTTGTTTTGGGCCCACTATAAAATGGCTGCCTAGGAATCCAGCATGTCTGAGAATTGTTAGCAGTGTGCTGAATGAGAGATGCATGCGCAGAGCCAGCTGCATGAACTGCCAAGTGCCTCAAGTGAAGACACATGGGTCAAGGCCACAATGAACTGTACACTCTTGTCATCGTGCCAATGTACCAGTATTTGTGGGAAAGTGTCATCCCTGTGTGCCAAGTGAAAGAGAGACAGGAAATTGAGTGATACATTTTGTTGCAAGAAATGTTCTTACTGATACATGTTATGTATATTGTTCTTAGCATTAAGCCCTTATTGTCAGAACTGGTATGGGTTGGATTTGCAATGAGAACAGGATGGTGAGACCCTCATGTCATCTATGCTAATCAATCACAGTGCGAGTTTCTACTGAAACTGCAACATTATTAGTATAGTCATCCAAGAATTAGAGTATAAATAATGACCCCTTAGGGGGCGTGTCAGCCTTAGACGCCTTAGAAGTCTTAGAGGGAGGAGAGGAGAAGAAGCAGATCTGACACAGACATCATATGGGTTAGGTACGTGAACGTCGTGTGTGCAGCCTGGGAGGAGATTGCGTCTGAGGAGAGACAGAGGGAGGAGGGGTTCTTGCTCATATTTTTTCAGAGAGTCCTTGCACGTCATATTTTTGGCAAGGCAGATCACATTCCTCTGTGGTCTTGTGAAGGGAGGGCAGCCTCTCTGTGTGAGACACAGAGAGACAGATTGAACAGACCAGGGCAGAGAACGCAGCTGATGGGACAGGTTTAGATTTAGATGCTAAAACTCTAAGTTTATGCTTTGACTAACTAACTAGTTCTGAAAAGATTTATTTGTCTTATGCATTTATTTCTCTTTATGGGAGATTTTTGCCAATTATTAATTATTGATTAGCCTTGCAAAACTCACTCTTGAATTATATTTTTCCTGAAACTCTTTAAAGAGTTCTGACTGACATAGAATTAGGGTTTTCCCTCCTTTATGGAGTGCTTTGTATGCAACCTATAATATGTTTTGTATTAATTCTATTTTTCCTGTTTTTCAATTCTGTAACCTGATTGATATTTGACTAATGAATAAAGGGTCAGAGAAACTTAACTTTTGACTAGAAAATAAAACCCTTAAAAATACTCACAACTCTCTTTATTGGCTTAAATATTAATTGCATTTTGATTTTTCATGTTTATGTAAAGTCTCCTGAAGGTGATACACTGTGGCAAAGGTCCATCACCTTTTAAGCGGTAAAATAGAGGTAAAATTATGTTTTGCATTGAGAAATTACCGTGAAATTACCGCTGGATCAGTTTCTGGTAGCAGAGGTAAGGTTAACATCATCACCAAAAGGAGCATAGTTTAGTTTAAAGCCTAAATAGCGCTAGAAAATAATTGCCCAAGTTAGATAAATGTCCAGATTCTCCAAAAGTCCTGATTCTAATGCTCAAAACTTGAAGACTGGCAAAGCAGTACTGGAAGGTGATGCAATAAGGCGATTGCTGGAGTGGTGTGAGTATCAATAGGGTTGTGAAATGTTGTTAATGTGCTAGAAGGTATGTTTTTTTTTTTTTTGAAGTGTTGGAAAAATAGTAAGGGTTTTGACTGTTGGTGAAATTTTGCTAATTTTGACTTGATGGTTTTATTGATTATATTGGTAATTTCATTGGGCAGAATTTTTGTTTATTGATTATATGTTCTTAACATGAAAAGTTAGTGTCTTGTTTTATGTTGTCTGGAATTTCCCGGGAAAGGAATAGCGGGTGGTGGAAGTAGCCACACTGCTCTGCGGTTACTCGTCTGTTGGAATAACACTGAGAAGCTATGCAGGGCTGGCAGTGTTAAAGTAGGGACTATTTTCTGTGTAAAAGTGAGAGTGATTGATAGCAAAGAGTTCGCTGGTGAAAGTTTGGTGTTATATCATTTAGAAAGGGTAACACTGAAGGAGTAGCAGGTTCTTCCGAGCTTGAGTGACAGCAAAAGAGTTCACTGGTGAAACTTTGGTCTTACATAACCTAGAAAGGGTAACACCGAAGGAGTAGCAGGTTCTTCCAAGCTTGAGTGAAGGGTAAGCGGAAGGGATTTACTCGCAGTGTTTGAAGAGTAAACGGAAGTTCTTACTTTGTGAAGAATAAGCGGAATGTGTTATTCGCAGTAAAAAGAAATCTATCCTTTATTTAGTGGAACAGACAGAGTAGCGAATGTTTTTATGTTGTTACAAACAGAATTTTGATTAAGAAAACTCAGAAAAATATTGCAGTAAGATTTTGTTTAAGAGGGTCAGTAGTAGGAGTTAAACTGACTGAAATTGAAACTGACAGCATTGGAGAAAAGAAATTGCATTGAACTATTGCAGAAATGAAAATGTTTGAAGGTTTAAAGAAACTGTTGGAAGGTAAAGTGAAAAATTCGTTTTTAATTGGTGATGCTCCTGAAGGAACACCCGTGCATTTTATGTCTACCAATTTGGGACAAAAAAAATGTATGTGGGTTCACCAATGGTGCAAGATTACTGAAAAAGAAGGTCCTTTGAGGTTTCCAAAAGATGGTACTTTTGAATTGCAAATTATTGACAAATTAAGGGAAGTGTTATGTGAAATAAAGACACCATCTAGAGCTGCACAATTTGAGGCTTTAAGCATGTGGGAAAAGGCAGCAAGAGACAAAGCAAGTGAGGATAAAAAGGTAAAGCACCAGATAAAGGAGAAGGAAATTAATGATGACAAAAAGCTTCAAATAAATAGTGATTCAGGGGATGAAATAATGGATGCATTGTTAACTGAGTGTCCGCCACTTTATGTGGTTCCCGTTAAAAATACTGAAAATCGTGTACCAGTAAGTACTACAGTGGCTACTGCTTCTATTAAACAGAGAGATACACAGATTGAGAGAACTGTGCAGACATTCCAGATTGACCCACTATCTGTTGATTCAACACTGACAGTGATATCTTCAGGTGTTACTGCTTCAAATGTGACTGATTCAGTCCAAATATTACAAACTGCAGATGCACAGGCAGTGCCTAGACAAATTGTGACTGTCCCAATTAATATGGCCCCTACTCAAAAAGTTCAAAGAGCTGCAGAAGGAGTAATTATGTCAGGGTTTATTTCAGAATCTCAGAATGAACAGAAACTACCCCAGACAGTTCAAGCACTGAAAGGTGGGGGGAAAATGGTCTTTACAACATCTGCAGCCCAGGATAAAATGAATATATTTGAAGATGGGATTTTTCAAACCTGCTTTGAGGAAGCAGCAGTGATTAAAAAGATAGAGAGCATGGGGGAACAAATTAACTCAGACCCTGAAAAAGAGAAACAGCTTAGGGGCCGATTCCGATCTCGGCCGGTAGGGCTCCGAATCGGATTCGGCTTAACCGGATCCGATTCGGAGCCCTATTTCCAGAGCGATTCGTACGCACGTCCGGGCGAGCGAGTACGATGCGAAATCGCCGACCGACTCGTCCGGGCGTCCCGACCGCTCCGACCGACTCGATCCCGGGTCTAACCGCACCGACCGACTCGCTCGGACTCGACTCGCACCGCGCAATGGAGACGTTCCCCGGCCGGGTAAGTACGATGCGCGCCACGAGCAGTCCGACCGAGCCGCGCACTCCGGCTCCAAAGAGCAGTCGGAGCTGTACTTTGGGGGTCCGTGTTGGACCCCTCTGTACGCGTAGCCGCGCGGAAGTCGCACACAGGGGGGACCCATGGGTCCCCCTACCTGTGCGTGTACGGCGCGAGTGCGCTTCGCCGCGTACACGCTGTAGGGGGCGCCCTTGTCCGCCTCGCACCCATTGAGTCAATGGGAGCCCGCGTACGCATTGTACGACAGGCTCCCATTGACTTCAATGGGAGTCCGACCGAATCGAGTCCGATGGCATACGTGCGCATCGTACTCGTTCGGTCGGGCTGCACGGGTCCGAATCGGTCGGAAATCTCTCCGGGTCCGGCTCGGTCGGAGAGATTTCCAGCCCAAATCGGAATCGGCCCCTTAGTGTCTTAAAATCAACATTTGAACATGAAGAAATTAACAGTCCCTGCTGTTTAAATCATGAAAATGTGAACCAGTGTCAGGAGAAATAATTAATTTCCTGAGTAAGGAAACAGCTACATGTGCAGTAACTACACATGATAGACTGACTGATTTGGCTCAAAAATATGAAATTGATGTTACAGGAAGTTTTCCATTTCAGAAAAGTTTCAGGGTACATATGAATGATGAGGCAAATGAGACCATGCATTCTTCAGGAATGCAATTGCACATTGCAGAAATAATAAAATATATTTTCAAATGCAATGGGTTTGAGAAATTAGGAGACAGGTGGGCAAGAAAACATGAGAAGAAAAAGAAACCACCAGACCTTGTTGAAGAAAATAATAAACAGGATGAGGAAGAAGCTTTTGCTTACTCATTGAGAGAAAAGGTGGGAGAAGTGCATGTTCATGTGCCACGGAACAAAAGTGAACTTGCAGCATTTCTGAACACAATCCCACAATTGAGAGACAAACTTATGCTGTGGTACCCACAAGTTGATGGATTTGTTGAAATTTTAAAAGAGTTGTGTATTAATTTGGAAATGTTCTTTGACATTGCCATGCAAACTGAATTGTGGTTTGAATCTAAAGTTGTTGTGCAAAGGCCAGGTGAGGAGACAATGAAAAAGGTTTGCATGAATGCACCATCATTTTCTGTTGTTATGGAGAAAAACGTAGCAGTGATTACTTTCCTGAAAGGCAGAGTGCCAGCAAAGGATGTTAATTGGGTACAGATTAAAAGAACACAGGATGGAAGTAAAGGTGTTTTGGTTCGTGCAAATTCAGGTATGGATGTTGCACTGCTGGAAAAAGTATTCTTTTGCCTTCTTTATAACAGATTTGAGCATTGGAAGAAGAAATGTAAATTTAAACTTGATGCAGAAAATGGAAATGAGCAAACACAGAGAGAAATGCAGGTGCAAAATGTGCCAGTTAAGAAAATGCAAATGTCAGTTCAGAAACAAGTACCAATGGCAGGAGTTTTTCAAGCCCAGATGCTCCCACAAAATATGGAAAATGCTAAAATTAATTTAAATAGGTTGTCCAGAGCAAATGTGAATTCTTTTCCAGAAACAAAATCAGAACCCATTTCAACAGGTTGCTATATTTGAAAATGAGAGTTTTATCCCTAACAATTCTGAATTTACCAAGTCCATTGTGAAAGCAGTGGAAGGTCCAGACTTAGTTGTAGAAGTTTTAAAAGAGAAATTACAAACCCAGTTTTAGAAGAATTTGCAGCAAAAATAGGCCCATTTGAGGAAAGTTACCAATTTGCTGTTTGTGATACAGGCCTAGCAGGAAAACAATTGTTTTGCAAATTAAACATCACAGATTACTGTACACCAGATGATGTTAATTATCAGATTCCTGATGAGGATGTACATTTTAAAATGGCCCAACAAGAGACAGCTGTAGCATTGTTTTCAGAAAGGACAGTTGAAAAATTACCTTCTGATTTGAAAGAAATAATAAACACAGAAATAAGAGAATTCACAGAGAAGGATGTCAGATTAATAAAATGTGCAGAACATGTCTTATTCAAATTAGAACCAGATGACATGTATTCAAGAACACCATCAGTTGCAGAAATGTTACCCATAATTGGAGATAAACTGAGTAAAGGATTTTTGATGGAATTGATTGGAAGTTTATGTAACTTTCTGATCACAGGTTCACAGAAACTAAATGAAAAGAACAGATTAGTGCAGGAGATTAATAGCATCAATTAATCAATCAATCACAAGATTTGTAAAGCGCACTACTTACCCACGAGGGTCTCAAGGCGCTGAGGGAGAGGAGGGGGGGTGTTGCCACTACTGGTCGAATAGCCAGGTCTTGAGTCGTCTCCTGAAGGTCAGCAGGTCTTGGGTCTGTCGTAGGTTGAGGGAAGGGTGTTCCAGATCTTGGCGGCGCGGTGAGAGAAGGATCTGCCTCCGGTGGTGGTTCTCCGGATGCGCGGGACGGTGGCCAGGGAGAGGTCGGCGGAGCGGAGCTGACGGTTGGGAACGTAGAAGGAGAGTCGACTGTTGAGGTAGGCTGGGCCGGTTTTGTGGAGTGCCTTGTGTGCGTGGATCAGGAGTTTGAAGGAGATTCTCTTGTCGACGGGGAGCCAGTGCAGGTTTTTCAGGTGGGGGGTGATGTGGCTGTGGCGTGGAATGTCGAGGATCAGGCGTGCAGAGGCGTTTTGGATTCTTTGCAGTCGTTTGATGAGCTTGGTCGGGGCTCCTGCGTAGAGGGCGTTTCCGTAGTCGAGTCTGCTGCTGACGAGGGCCTGGGTGACTGTTCTTCTCGTGTCTGTCGGGATCCACCTGTAGATCTTGCGGAGCATGCGGAGGGTGTTGAAGCAGGAGGAGGAGACTGCGTTGACTTGCTTGGTCATGGTGAGCGTTGAGTCGAGGATGACTCCCAGGTTGCGTGCGTGGTCGGTTGGTGTCGGGGGTGCCCCTAGTGACGAGGGCCACCAGGAGTCATCCCAGGCTGATGGGTTGGAGCCGAGGATGAGGATCTCCATCTTGTCTGTGTTCAGCTTAAGTCGGCTGCACTTCATCCAGTCGGCGACGGCTTTCATTCCTTCGTGGAGGTTGGATTTGGCGGTGAGGGGGTCCTTGGTGAGGGAGAGGATCAGTTGAGTGTCGTCAGTGTAGGAGATTATGTTGAGGTCGTGCTGTCGGATTATGCGTGCGAGTGGAGCCATGTAGATGTTGAACAGTGTCGGACTGAGGGAAGATCCCTGGGGTACGCCGCAGATGATCTCGGAGGCTTCGGATCGGAATGGGGAGAGGCGGACGCTCTGGGTTCTGCCGGAAAGGAAGGAGGTGGTCCAATCCAGGGCCTTGTCTCGGATCCCTGCGTCGTGGAGGCGTGTGCGTAGTGTGCGGTGGCAGACAGTGTTGAAGGCGGCGGAGAGGTCCAGGAGGATGAGGGCCGCCGTCTCGTCGTTGTCCAGCAGGATCCTGATGTCATCTGTGGCGGCGATGAGGGCGGTCTCGGTGCTGTGGTTGCTGTGGAATCCTGACTGGGAGGGGTCCAGGATGCTGTTATCTTCGAGGTAGCGGGTGAGCTGTCTGTTGACGATCTTCTCGATGACCTTAGCTGGGAATGGAAGCAGGGAGATGGGCCGGAAGTTCTTGAGGTCGCTCGGGTCCGCCTTGGGTTTTTTGAGTAGGGCGATGATCTCGGCGTGTTTCCAGCTCTCTGGGAAGGTCGCGGTCTCGAAGGAGAGGTTGATGACGTTGCGCAGGTGGGGTGCGATGGAGCTGCCGGCTTTGTTGAAGATGTGGTGTGGAAAAGGGTCTGTTGGGGAGCCGGAGTGGATTGTGGCCATGGTCTTGATTGTGTCCTCGGTGTTCACGTTGACCCAGGCTGTCAGGGGGTCGTGGTCGATGGGGTGCGGCGGGTCTGATGTGTCGGGGCCTGTTGAGGTCGTCCGGGAGTCGAAGCTGTCGTGGATGTCGGCGATCTTGCGGTGGAAGAAGGTGGCGAGGGAATCACACAGGGCTTGCGACGGCGGGATGTCGTTGGCGTTGGAGCTGGGGTTGGAGAGTTCCTTCACGATGCTGAAGAGCTCCTTGCTGTTGTGTGCGTTGTTGTCGAGGCGGTCTTTGAAGGAGGTCCTCTTGGCGGACCTGATGAGGTGATGGTGGTTGCGGATGGCGTCTTTGTGGGCTGCGCGGCTGTCCGGCGTCTTCTCGCTGTGCCATTTGTTCTCCAGTTTCCGGCAGGTGCGCTTGGATGCTAGGAGTTCCGGGGTGAACCAGCTGGCTCTCTTGCTGGTGTCTTTGTAGGTTGGTTTTTTCAGCGGGGCTAAGGTGTTGGCGCAGTCGTCCATCCATCGTCTGAGATTGCGGGCGGCGGCGTCAGGTTGGAGGGGTCGTTGGGTGGGCTGAGTGCGAGGTTTGTCTGGAGTTGGTCTTCGGTGACTTTGCTCCAGCATCTGCGGGGGATCTGTAGGGTGCGGTGGTGTGCGGCGGGTTTCCGGAAGGTGAAGTGGATGCAGTGGTGGTCGGTCCAGGGAGTTCGGAGGTGTGGCTGAAGGAGACGTGGGAGCTTGAGGAGAAGATGGCGTCGAGCGTGTGTCCGGCGATGTGGGTCGGCGTAGTGACGAGCTGTTTCAGTCCGAGGTTGGCGAGGTTGTCGATCAGGGTGGAGGAGTTGCTGTCGTTGTTGTTCTCCAGGTGAAAGTTCAGGTCTCCGAGGAGGATGTAGTCGGTGGAGGTCAGGGCGTGCGTGCTGATGAAGTCGGCGATAAAGTCGCTGAACTGGGGTCGGGGTCCGGGGGGTCTGTAGATGAGGGTGCCTCTTACGGTGGTGTTGGGATCCGTGTGGATCTGGAAGTGCATGTGTTCGGCGGTGCTGAGAGTGTCGTCGGTGCTGTTCGAGACCCTGATGGTGTCTTTGTGGACGATGGCGATTCCTCCTCCGATTCCGTTGGTGCGGTCTCTGCGGGTGATCTTGTAGCCGTCGGGGATGGCTATGGCGATGTCGGGTGCGGAGGATTCGTTCATCCAGGTCTCTGTCAGGAAGGCGACGTCCGGTGATGAGGTGTCGAGTAGGTCCCAGAGCTCGACGGCGTGTTTGCGTGCGGAGCGGGTGTTTAGTAGGATGCACCGGAGATGGTTGAGGTCCTTCTTGGCGGGAGTCTCGGGCTCTCCGAGGCAGGTGAAGCTGCAGTTCCGGCAGGTGAAGGGACCATGGGTGCGTTTCAGGGCGGCCTTGAAGCAGGTGGAGGTCCGTCCTGGGTTGAGAGCGATGAGGGTGCTGGCGTCGTAATAGCATAACTTTTCCATGTTGTCCTGTGGTACCGAATCCAGCCAACATATTTTTTCACATTCCGTGTCCTAAAGAATGGCTTACTGTTATTGATTTTTGTCAAGTTCATGTCACAATGCCATTGCATGAGAATAGTCAGGAGTACTGTCAAAAAGAAGATGAATGTCTGGGACACGTAATTGGAAAGGGAGTTAGAAAGGTGTCACCAGAGAGGGTGGAAATAATTCACCAGATGAATCCACCTCAAATTCAGAAAGAAGTCAGGAAGTTTTTGGGAATGGTTAGCTGCTGTAGAGAGTGGTTACTAAACCTTTCCCTAGTGGCTAACCCTTTACTGAGGCTGACACACAAGAATGTGTCTGATCCGCTTCCATTGGAAAACAATTGCACAAAAGCATTCCTAGAGTTGAAAGAGAAAAAGTGTTGCGCCCCGGCACTAGGAATGCAAGTTTATTTAAAAGAAAATACACCAATTTGCAGTGAAAGGGAGGGCTGCGCTCTCTCAGTGCCTGTTCAAAAACATGAATGTGTTCAAAGGTCTGTGATGCATTTCCCAATGACCTTTGACCCTAACGTCACAGAAATGCCAGCAAATGAATTGGTTTGTTATGAAACTGAATATGAGTGTCTAGATGTCATGAATATATGCATGAAGCCAAGATCAGACTTTAAGGATGAACGTCTGATTCAGCCCAACACCATTTTGTAGATGGCCTATATTTGAAAGGTAACAATGACACATTAGGAGCAACACATGCTGTGCTTCCTATACATTATGTTGTCAAAGCTTCATGGCTTTCAGTAGTTACCTCAGCCCAAAATTCGAAATTGATTGCCCTTACCATAACATGCAGTATAGCTGCTCAAATGGGAGTCACTATTGCCATGGGAGAGAGAAATGCTAATTCAGTTGCACAATATTGTGTTCTGTTAGCATATACATTCAATGGAACTTTCACAGGGGAATTAATAGAGGCTCAAGAAATTGTTTCAGAAGCAGAACAACAGGGTTGTATCAGAACATATTTTGAGAAAAATGACAACTGCATAGTAGCAAATGTGTTATTGCAAAAACTGATGCCCAGGTATAGATTGCCAGTTTCTCTGAAATCAGATCATAATGAGGTCTCAAAGATGATGTGTGCAGAACAACAGAATGGACAAAGATTGGATTTTAACTATCTGCCTGAAGTTTCAAGCATAATAAAGCAACACAAAGACAGCACAGAGTTACACTTTGCAAAAGAGTGTTTCAGCATCACTGAAGTGGCTTGAATATATAAATGCAAATGCACTTGTAGAAAAACACAGATGAAAAGACTAGCCATTGCTGTGAAGGTCTGACTGATGTGGAGCGTGCAGTTTCTCACCAGATTGCAGCTGCTACACAAGATCTACATAATGGATGGTGCCAAAACTTTGATCTGAGAGATGCTGTGAAATGGAAAGGCCTGTTCCAAATGATCCTGGCAAAGACTTGTGAAATGTGGTGCCCTTCCAAAGTGGGTGCATGCCTCTCACACGCGTATGGTCCTGTGTCCCACTGATAAAACAGCTCCTCTTCAAGAAAAGATGCCAGCAGTGGTCATAAGCCCACAGAAGAGGGTCAGTCCAGCTGTAAGGGAACACACAGAGTCTGAAGCAGCACTAGAGAAAACTGAAATGGCACTGGAAAAGCAAAAATTGGAAACTGGCTCAGATGAAAGCGGTGTCAAAAGGGTGAAAGAGTCAGATGCAGCCTCTGAAGAAGAAATTAGTGCCGTGGGCCTACGAGTGGAGGTAGGAAAAAGCTGGCTGAAAGGGTATCCAAAAAGTCTACAGTGGTCCCTTGAAAAATCATTTGCACCCATAGCTGAAACATCTGAATCTGATCAAAGTGAAAATAAAAGTGAAAGGCTTGGATTGAAAAAGTGCAAAGAATTGATGGTGCTCTGTCAGAGTTTCTCAGCACCTGAGTAGTCAAAATGCATGGAAAAAGTACAGAATGCCACTTTGAATGAACTGTATGCTTTGCTCAGCTCCTTTTCCTTGTAATCTACACTCCCTGTTCCTGTCTCAAGAGACTTTGGCTTTGTTGCCTATTTAGACAATGCATATTCAGTTCATAACACATCTTCTTATAATGTGTATTAATTAATCAACCATGCACCAACACTACACATGGGGCAAACGCATTTTGCATGAAAAGCTATTTAAAACATTAGAGCATGTTGCTATGAGTATGTATTAATTGTTTGCACTTTGAAAATTTGCACTAGAGCATGTTTATGCTATGTTGTACATTACACATTTTGCATTTGGTGCACAAATGATAGAAAAGCTGCTTTAAACTAAAAGCTTTTGCTACGTAATAACTAATACAGGGTACTAGTATGGGGGAGGTAAACATAATGGGTTTTATTTCATAAATTAATATTCTTTTGTGTTTGTTTTTGGTTTGGGCCCACTATAAAATGGCTGCCTAGGAATCCAGCATGGCTGAGAATTGTTAGCAGTGTGCTGAATGAGAGACGCATGCGCAGAGCCAGCTGCATGAACTGCCAAGTGCCTCAAGTGAAGACACATGGGTCAAGGCCACAATGAACTGTACACTCTTGTCATCGTGCCAATGTACCAGTATTTGTGGGAAAGTGTCATCCCTGTGTGCCAAGTGAAAGAGAGACAGGAAATTGAGTGATACATTTTGTTGCAAGAAATGTTCTTACTGATACATGTTATGTATATTGTTCTTAGCATTAAGCCCTTATTGTCAGAACTGGTGTTGGTTAGATTTGCAATGAGAACAGGGTGGTGAGACCCTCATGTCATCTATGCTAACCAATCACAGTGCGAGTTTCTACTAAAACTGCAACATTATTAGTATAGTCAGCCAAGAATTAGAGTGTAAATAATGACCCCTTAGGGGGCGTGTCAGCCTTAGACGCCTTAGAAGTCTTAGAGGGAGGAGAGGAGAAGAAGCAGATCTGACACAGACATCATATGGGTTAGGTACGTGAACGTCGCTGGTGCAGCCTGGGAGGAGATTGCGTCCGAGGAGAGACAGAGAGAGGAGGGTTTCTTGCTCATATTTTTTCAGAGAGTCCTTGCACGTCATATTTTTGGCAAGGCAGGTCACATTCCTCTGTGGTCTTGTGAAGGGAGGGCAGCCTCTCTGTGTGAGACACAGAGAGACAGATTGAACAGACCAGGGCAGAGAACGCAGCTGATGGAACAGGTTTAGATTTAGATGCTAAAACTCTAAGTTTATGCTTTGACTAACTAGTTCTGAAAAGATTTATTTGTCTTATGCATTTATTTCTCTTTATGGGAGATTTTTGCCAATTATTAATTATTGATTAGCCTTGCAAAACTCACTCTTGAATTATATTTTTCCTGAAACTCTTTAAAGAGTTCTGACTGACATAGAATTAGGGGTTTTCCCTCTTTTATGGAGTGCTTTGTATGCAACCTATAATATGTTTTGTATTAATTCTATTTTTCCTGTTTTTCAATTCTGTAACCTGATTGAAATTTGACTAATGAATAAAGGGTCAGAGAAACTTAACTTTTGACTAGAAAATAAAACCCTTAAAAATACTCACAACTCTCTTTATTGGCTTAAATATTAATTGCATTTTGATTTTTCATGTTTATGTAAAGTTTCCTGAAGGTGATACATGGTGGCAAAGGTCCATCACCTTTTAAGCGGTAAACTAGAGGTAAAATTATGTTTTGCATTGAGAAATTACCGTGAAATTACCGCTGGATCAGTATTATTGGTACTTTTTATTTAACAAAGGGGGAGATGTACTGTCTTGTGATTTAGAGATGACAGGAGCCTTTTGGTTCCTGATGGACTCTGTATAACAGTGACGTAATTGCGTGGGTGATAGATTTCATTATGTAGAATGTGCAGTTACCGCTTACACACTGAGAAATAAAGACGTGCAATGCCAAGCTCTGTGTGTGGCTTGATCATTTGCATGTACTCAGACTGGGGTGAACGCTACAGGTATCACAGCTAGTGTACTTGGAACTGTATATTGGACATGGTGTATAGTGACGTTGCCTAAGCTGTGGACTGACCATGCCCTTTGCAAATGCTCAGTAGATCCAAGCCTGTCCATTCCTCCCCCTCTAAAACCTTCAATAAAATGAAAAATGTAGATTAAGAAATGGGAGTGTTGTTGTAAATGTTTAGTTTGATGCAGGTCAGCTTGAACTAACTTTCTCACCATGGGTAAGATACCTCCCCATCGCTCATCAATGTGTCCCATATCTTAATCCCAGTAGACCACTTCAAGTAAATTTAGGACGTGTCGTCATGTACACCTTCAATCTATTCTTTTGTCTGGATGAACAACTGTGGTGTGTCCCGTGTTGATCCATAGCCATATAACTTCTTTGCTTCTCTCACTGCTTCTTCTTTTGAAGACTCTGTACGAAGGCCACTCTCCGACACCCAGAAAAACAATTTTCTACTCTCGCAATGCGTTGATCCATGTAAAACACAGGCCCATTTTCTGGATTTGAGATTATTCTGGGAAAACAGTGCAGATCAAAGGATACTTCCTTCAGCATCTTGACCCAATAGGCATGGAATATTTTTCGTAAGGAGGAAATCAGTATTGTGACATATTTCTCTACTGAAAGAGCTTGCTGCTAAGTCATTGTAGAGTGCAAGCTTATATCTAGCATAGGTGATTAGGTCCTGTGATCTAACCATTGTCATGATTTCCTCTTTTTCTCCCTAGAAGTGCACGTCTGAGTATATCTGGGGTACTTCATTCCAGGATCCCACTCTAATTGTCCTATGATTACGATCTGGTTGAATGGGAGGGTCTTTTGGCCTGTTTATTATGTCATGCAAGAGACTCTGCACATACGTTTAAACATCCTTTCCTTGAACTCACTTTTGTAGACTGTTAAATTCTTCATTTATTGCACCACAATGGGTTTTCAAGGTCTTCATGTTTAAGTATAAGCTCCTCAGACACAAACGTTTGCTCTCCATATGATGGAACTTCTCAGCTCTTTCATCAGCGGCGTGTTACAAATCATTAGCTTGTGTTCATTTACATTATTTTAGATCTCTCATGAGTATTTTTTTGGAATCCGCCTAGTTGTTCTCATCTCTTCTTTAATCTCCTTAAGGAATTGCTGCAGAAACCCCAGCAAAACAGTGATGCATGTGTTCGAGTTATGGGTGCCCTCAGGAGAGGCTCTGTCCAAGGTTCCAGTTTTATCACATTGATCCAATTTACCATCTGTTGCCATCAGCATATCTTTGATAGAGATATATCTGTGGCTTCTATTAGTAGCCTCTGTTGTGTGGGTCAATTGTGGGTCTCCGTTCCTTTTAATTGCTTCTTTGAGGATGACCTACAGGTGGAAACCTGGCAGCTGTAATATTAGGCAATTGTCACTGCAGCACCTGTTTCCTATGGCCTCCCACCCCAGGTATCAGAAATTGTCTGCCGGGGCTTCCGGTTCCACAGGACTTGCTGCAACTGGACCAAGGGCCCAGTATTATGCTCTTTTCTGATGCTTTAAAAGTGCAGTTGTCAAGGGGCCGCCCCCTTGTTGTGAGCACTACGATAGTTCCCATCTAGAATTGCTTATTTCCTATGTTTTCTTTGCTTTCAATCCTACGTGGGTCCCGGGCTCACTGTGACACTGGATTCAAGCTATCCTGGCTGATGAGGGGTGAAACCCCGAAACCGGTCCTAGGATGCTTGTTTCCGCTCCAGGGAGGACCTGGCTTGGCAGCTCGGGCTGGACTGTTCCCATGAGGCACAGGGTCAAGACTGATTTTCATATGGCCAGGTCTAAACTGGGGTGCCATGGTGAGCAAAAGAATGATGGATTTAACCCAGATCTCTTGACTGGGGGTGAATGTTTTGCTTTGTTCTGCATTCCGTCCATCAATTGTGTATCTTTTGCTTCAATACTAATAACCGCTTCGGTGCTCATGACGAGACCAGCTCGTCATGAGTCACAGTGGAGCTGTGCTCATGACGAGCTGGTCTCGTCACTGACTGCGCGCCGCCCACGCGGGATTAATGCCCCGCCTGTGCGGGAGGGTAATGAGTGGGCGGGGTTGTGACGAGACCAGCTGTCATGAGCACAGCTCCACTGTGACTCATGACGAGCTGGTCTCGTCACGAGCACCGCGGCGCCGCGCTCACCCCCCCGCCCCCCCGCACCCGTGGGGGAATTACCCCCGCAGGGAAGGGGTTAATATCAGCATAGAGAAGGAATATCACACTTTCTAATACGAACTGCTGATAAACATGCACATCTCCAGTGCGGGCAGACACTTCTTGTTTCTATTTTAATCTTCACAATGGCACCCTTCATTGTAGGCTGACATCTTATTTGATTACGTGCATGGTTATGCAGCCGCCATCATGGCATCTCTCTATGGGTGTTCAAGGCTAACATGGCTCTGTCCTTTAATGTGAATATGTGGATTTAGGCTGGCTTATTAATGTTTGGCTGAGGCAGTTTAAAATAAGAGTTTGAGACATTGTTAGCTCCTGATTTGTTTTGAAAACTTAAGATCAAACCAGTGGCCAAATTCCTATAAAATTCCGGGTTTTTGGCCATTGATTAGGAGAGGTCTTTGCTTGAGAGATTATCACCAGAGGTCAGGCCAATTTGCTGATTCCTGATCCAGGCTCCACTCTCAATTGGAGCGATAAATCGGGAGAGCCAGCTGAAGAAGCCGGGAGTAGCCATGCTGGGACTCCTGTCCTCGGTCTGCTCCTCCTTGGCAGAACTCTGATAACAGCCAGACTTGCTGTTTCAATGGTATGCAGTGGGATCCGTTCCAAATGCTCGACAGGCAGGGATATTATCTAATGTTTTAACGTACTAAATTAGTGTAGGGTTTCGAAATAGCATTAGGGTCTGGCACACTATCTAACTTGCAAACATGCTTAAAATGTTTCTGTTGTTCTCATTAATAGCAATAATTTTAACTGCACTTTTATTTCCATTCTGTGTCATTTCCGTTTATTTCATTTGCACAAGGTGAAGACTTTTAAAATACATTTTCCGGTCCCAATTTCGTAGTGCAATGGATGAGTGTGTTGTCTGAAAGAGGAACGAAATGTTTTGATTACCACTCTCTCCCTGAACTCGTTTAACAGGGCTGCTGATAAGTAACATGCAAACTCTCCCTGCGCAAAAAATAGCTGGGTGGGTTCATGTTAGTTTAGTGAACACGCCGAGTTAAAGATATCCAATGGACTGCAGTATAAGTCCCTGCACCTTGGGCTAGATCCCACCCCTGCAGTTCTAGAGAACATTTCCAGAATTCGTATCACCCTCTTCATCCCAGGATGGCTCCACCGTCACGGTATCTCCTTACAAGTCAGTGTTGATTTCCTTTCTCCTCCGGCCCAGGGAGGGGGTAAGGCCTCTCCTGGGCAAACACCCCCAATGTTGTCCCTAACCAGCACCGCAGGCTGCAACTTCCACAGTGCACTGCAACTTCCTCCACAGATGTGTTAGCTGCACAGATGAGGTCGGACCCAGACCTCATCCACTTTTAACCTCCAAGGATTTCACCGGTGCCACTAGCTCCTTCACGCCACTCTGAAGACCACGTCTCTATTGGAGAGACTGAACTATGCCCATTCAAAATAGCGGCCACACCATGGTGCTCTGTGTAGACCTGCCACACTCGCCTTCGTCCAGCATCTTTCCATTGGAAGGTTCGCTTCTTGACGTCCCTGTAGGTACTTGGGGCTTCATGAGTAAAGTGGCCCCCTGAGGTGGCGGCAGGGTGTTAATTGCCACTGATATTCCAAGGGTCGGAGAGAAGCCAGAACTCATGCCCTCCTCATTCCCGGCTGGCCACGCCCCCCTTGATGTCATTAAACACAACCACCTAATAGCACTAGATCAAGCTGCAGTAACAAACGGACTGACCGGTTGACGAACATGAGAAGTGGACTCAACCCCACGTAAGAGGGGCGGCACCACCACTCCACCGTGTTTACAATGCCTGGCCTTTTAGATACTTATAGGACTCTTTATTCTAAATTGAACACTTTGGAACAGACAGAGCATTTGGCTAAGAAGTACTCTAACCGCTTGCTTCACTTCCTCCTTCTGCTGCAAGAGCCATGACCCTTCCTTTCTAAGGTATGAGACCAAGTGCGACGACTTAGTACATTCTATTTCCAAACTCATGGGGCTTTGTTCTTAATATGCAATTGTTGAATATTTTCTCCTTAGACATATAAAGGGCTGACCTAATTAAATAGGTCCCCAAATGTGGGCCTATATATTTTTCATACGGTATATATCTAACCTTGAGTCGCTACGCTATATTTTTTACTAATACGTAATCTACTACCTTCTTAACAGCAACAGCACTACTCTAGTGGCACATAAAAGTATTACATCTTTGGCTAGGTGCCATACTTTGTATTTCAGGCACATGGGACTTTCAACACCATACTTTCAGTGAAGTAAATATTGCTATATTCCATGCACCTAGAAACTTTATTTACATAACCTTAGATCCAGTAGTCATTTATATATTGATCAACAGAATCAGGATACCATATGGTTAGAGAAAGTAGGTTTTCGGACTCATTCGGACTGCCGGAGCGAGAGAGCGGGAGGTACGGACGCTGTGGAAGACGCTGTTGGGAGAGCTTTTCAGATTTTCGGCTCCCGACGCTTTCGGCTCGTCCTCCTTTCCTCATTGGGGAGTCACTGGGAGTCCCAAACGTTACCCAGTTGCACCCACCCGCATCCTGCAGGAGCGCGAGCCCAGCCCAGCGCTGTAGGAGCAAAAGCACCAGCGGCGAAGCAAAAGGCAAAGGAAACTGTGGGGAGCAGAGCGGAGACGCCGCGCAGGAGGCCAGTAGGCCCGATAACAAGTATCCTGATAACAAGCGGCTCGTGGTATGCAGCTTGTGACCAACAGACACTGCTGAGGAAGGCGACAGTGAGCAGCGCAAGGTGTGGTGTGGGCCCTCCAGGACCCGGTAACTTTGGCATTGCGCTGACTCGCCCCCCCCCGTTGCCCCCCTTGTCCCTCGCGACCCCCCCCCCTCTCTACCGGCTTCGCTCCCTCCGGGGGGTAGGATAGGTGTTGGTGTTGGTGCTGGGGTTGGGTGAGGTGCGTGTCCTGTTTTGCTCAAACACTGGCACCTGTACGGTGGTAGCGGCAGGGTGAGAGCCGGGGGCCGGAGGGCCGGAGCCAAGCCGGGACTGGAGCTGGAACTGGAGCCCTGAGCTGCAAGCCTGAAGATTGTGCGTGGCCATCTCTCGACCACCAGAGGTGAGGTGGGGAGAAGGGACCCCTTTACTAAAACATTATCCATCAGAACAATAAGTTTATAAAAGGGGGCAAGACTAAAAGGGTCCAAAGGCCCAAAGGCATAAAGTAATGCGCTCAGGGAGAACAAGAGGAGCGCGGGAGGTAGTGCGGCAGAAGCAAAAACTGCAAGCCAGGGCAGCTTCGGCCGATGAGGACAACGATGTCGACTATGTTGCCAAAGGGGTTTTTATGGAGAAGCCTGGCATAGAGGGACCAGTAGCACCGTGCCTTGTTAGAACTCCAAATTGCGATCAAATAAAAAGGGTAAGGAAGACGGACTTCTTGAAGAACCCGGTGGATGTATTGCTTACATATCGAAAAGACATGCATATTAGGGAGCTACAAAGCCCGATACAACCACAGGCATCGGGGCCTCCCAAATTGGTTCCCAGCAAGAACATGAGTAAAAGAGAGGAACTGAAACCTTTCTCTCCTATGGGGGGGCTAAATACAAAAATAAATACAAAAAAACCCCTGTTTAACTGGGAAACCTGGCATCTAAGTAGTGACCAGCAACGTGAGAAGGAAAGTAGCATCATAGTGGCCCAGCAAGGGGAGACGCCAGTCATTCAGGAAGCAGGCGATAACGGCGATCCACAATTGAAATTGGTGTCTCCTAATAGTGGTAGGGCGCAAGTGGGGCAAAAGGAACGAATGACTCCGACTTGTTTGGGAAAAGAAATCCAGATTCAAGTTGAGGTGCATCAACAAGTAGATAACACGGTATATATGGCTAATTTGGATGAACTAGACGATTTAGAAGGAATAGATCCTGTTCGGAAATTAAAACTGGAAACGGAGTTAACAGAGTTAACGGACGTATTGGGCACTGTTGGGGGTAATGTAGTACCTGTGGCGACAGAAGCTCAACCAGAAAAAGTTCATGAATCGTCTGACGATCCAATTCATGATCCATCCCATGACTTATCTCAGAGAGAGGATGCCGTTGGAGGTAATACAACACCTGCAAAGATAGAAGCTCAATCAGAAATCGAATATGAACTAACTCAGAGAAAGGACAGGGTTGAGGTAACTGAATTGCCAGGGGCTCAACCTGTTGGGGCCCCGGTAGTGGGCTCCCCGGCTGATGGTATGCAAGTTGGACCTCCAAGTAGAGAATCATTGGGGGGAAAAAGGCCTGGATAGCAACACTTGGGAGATTTTACTTAATTCATTTCAATCGGTGGTCAATGCACTGACATATCAATCAAGTAAGTTGGATATCCAGGTGGATCTTTTAAATACAATGGCGTTGTATATCACTGCGATTGATACAAAAATTGGAGCATTGAATCGGCTGGTGCTAAGGGCGCAGGCAGTGGCGCAGGTGGAGATATTGCCTGAGAATACTTGTGAATGTAGCCCAGTACTGGATAAACTGTCCTCGCTGCCTGGGATGCTGGAACAGGTTCTGGCAGAGATAAAGGGGCAATTACAATCTGCCAAAGAAGTGACGAGCCCAGTGGGTCAAATAGCTTACAACAGTGGGAAACCAGAGGGAAATAAATCTGCCCGAGTAAGCGAACTGGAGAAGAGGAGCCTCGGGGGGGGAAATTTCAAACTTGGAGAAGACACAGTTGAGGAAGAAAGTGGACATAACACAGGGAAGTAATCCGGAAAAAAGCCTAGATAAAAACTTTGACATCTGTGAGAGGTTCTCAAGTGACCAGTTATCGTTTAGTATATCAGGTAGGAATGGGTCAGTGGAGCAGGGAGCACTGGAACCGTCCACACAAGGGGAAGCAGTCAAGACATGTAAGCTTTCTAAGAGACAGAGAAAAAGACTTAGGAAAAGCCATAATAAAAAAGATGTGGAGAATAATCCAGGTCTCCAAGGGAAGGTGTATCCAATTTTTTGCCCAAAATTATGAAATCAAGTGGCGCTATCGGAAAAAAAAGAATGATGACGAGGTAAGGAAAATAATGTGGGGAAGGAGAATGAGATTATACCAGCTAACGCGAAAGGGAAAACAAGGATGAAGGAAAAGGAGAGACAAATGGAAGAGAACCAACAGGGGTCAGTCCAGGCCAAATCGGTAAAACATGAATTTACAAGCCAAAGTAAAACAGTTAAGTTGGTGGAGCTTTGGGAAAGATCGCACAACGCTCCGGAAGGAGAGAAAGGCTTGGAGGAGAAAGATGAAAAGGAGATCAGAATGCAAGTAAGGGAACAATCTTTAAGGAATGATAATGATCTTCAAGGGGAGCAGAGGCAGCGACCGCCGGACGAATGTCAATTGGGAAAGAATGACCGAAATGAATTAGGGCAGGTTAAGAATATTCAGCAGGAAATAGTCTGCACTATTCAGCAGGGTCAAAGAGAGAGGTCAATTCGGCCCAGCCCGCCTAGTATCCACTGTAAAATGACATTTGTACCAAAATATAAATCCAGGGGTCACTTTGATCGAATAAATAGAGGATCTATGATTCGAATGACCAAAGAAATAGCGGCATTACAACACATAGAGTCCACGGATATACATTCAGTTACATTTGTAAGCAACCCGATGTGGGGAGGTGAGGAATCGACAATGATCACATGGGCGACAGCAGAGGTAGCGGACCAACTATGGCCAGAAAAGGAGAAATTTGAAACATGGGGTATGAGATGATAAGGGAAAAGGAGGAACCCTATCCACAGTTCCTAAAACCGAAGGGTGGCGAAAGTCGGCTTAAGAGGGTTGGTGATGAATGTGGTAGGGGAAGTCAAAAACTAACGAAAAGTACACAAATGGGTAATAAAAATCAGCAATCGGGCATAACGTCGATCTTAAAGGGGGCAAGGAGTAGCTCAATCACTCCTTTAAGGGATAATATAACCCCTCAGGCAGATAACTGCACGGACGCCGTGGTGAGCAAAACCCTTTATTCAAAATCGGATTGGTCCTGGCTCCCGAGTGCCCTGAATGTCGGGACAGACAAAGATTTAAGAGATTGACAGGATAAAACCTGTATCGTTGGTCACAAAAACAAAGTTGACATCTGTTCATGGAATATAGAGGGACTGGCAGCAAAGGTAGACGATCACAAATTTTTAACATATATTGGAAGGTTTCAGATAATCTTCTTTCAAGAAACATGGGCACAAGAGGAAATTAAGTTACTGGCATACTCATGCTATAGTAAGCCAGCAATTAAAACAAAATTGAAGGGGCGTGCAGCAGGAGGTTTGGCTTTATACGTAACAGTGGCCTTAAAAATAAAGATTGAAGAAGTGGAAATTGATCATTCGAACATTCAAGCAATTAAGGTCTGGCCTCTTAGTCCAGTAAATAAGACACTTTTGATGATAATAAATGTATACACACATCCCCTTGGTAGCAGGAAAAAAGAAACAATAGATAAGGTACTGAGTCTATTGCTATCACAAAGCATGATGAATCCAGCTCCTTGGATCCTCTTGACAGGTGATTTTAATATGAATTTCTTCCAGGTGACGCCTAGGGACCAAATATTGGATGTGATTGATCAAATTTGGCATATCCCGGCAACTGTAGCAATTAAACAACGATCTGACAGAATGGGTAAAGAAGTAGTGAGAAATCTGGAGCATCACAGCCTTCGAGTTTTGAATGGCCGGGTGGATCCGGACATTCCAGCTCAAGCAACTCATATCGCGGTAAAATCAAAAGCTGTTATTGATTACACCTTAGTATCCCTCCCATTATATCAATCAATAATAAGCTACAAGCTGGGCAATCGGCTGGAAAGTGATCACCTGCCACAAATTTATCAGCCTCAAACTAAATATTGCCCGATACGAACAAATGGCCCCAGAGTTAGGGCAGTCTATTGGTCTTAATTATAAGAGGTTAAACTGGTCAGTAAATAGCATACAAAACATCGAACAGCAAGCAAGAGACCAGTGGGAAGAAGAGTTAAATAAAATAGAACAAAATCCTTTGACACTTTGGGAGCAGTTCATAATTCACCTAGTAGAGAAAAATGCTGTACGTTCAAAAGGCATGGTAGCAACGGCTACGTCTTTTCCCAAAAAAATGTCTGTTCAATTAAAAATAGCGAAAAGGAAATTGAACCATGCCTTGAGGGTCCTAAGAAATCATGCATCCTCCAGTGTCAGGAGTGAGATATTACCAAAACTAAGGACACTCTACAAAAAAGAGATATGGATACAAACAAAAGCCGAACTAGATCTGTTCTGGAGTAAAATCAATTATGCAGCAAAACGCAAAGATGCACGTGAGTTTTGGAGACTGGTAAATCAAGCCAATGGTAGGAAACAACAACTAGTGACTACAAATATATCGGAAGAAGTCTGGGAAAAGCATATGGGATCCATGACAGGTGGCATAAGAAATATAATAAATCCAATGGAAGAAGGTACAGCTGACAACTTAAGGGACAACGACAATGTAAGGGAAAATACCCAGCTAATGATCCAGCATATAGCAGTGGAAAAAATTATAAGTTCTAGCCGACGGAGTAGTGCTCCAGGGCCAAATGACCTTCCTCAAGCCCTATTTAAAGAAAATCCGCAACATTGGACAAAGAAATTGTCAATCTTATTTAATCATGTTCTGATGAAGGAAGAAGTCCCAGATAAATGGAGGGGCTCAATTTTGGCCCCGATTTACAAAGCTGGTCAAGCCTCGGATCCTGCTAATTATAGACTTATAGCTTTAATGGATTGTGAAGCAAAGTTTTTTGCTAAATGTCTGCTGGCAGAGCTAACGGCTTGGGTTGGTGCCAGTAAACTACTTCCAAGGAATCAAACAGGGTTTATTAAAGGCATGGGGACGATTATTAACATTCAAATGTTAGTTCTCATAATTGAAATGGCCAGGCGCCGTAGGGTGAATCTTCATTTGTGTTTTATTGATTTTAGCTCGGCTTTCGACACTGTGCAAAGAAATATTCTTTGGAACAAATTATCGAAAATGGGAATCGCACCTAGTTTGCTGAGAGCGATACAATTGTTGTATACCAATACCTGGACAAGAGTAAAGTTGGGACAGGGTACAGTACTGTCAAAAAAAATGATGATAAGGGACGGGTTGAAGCAAGGATGTGTTTTGGCCCCTACCTTATTCAACTTGTATTTAGCTGATATCTCATCAGGGCTGAATGATATTAATTCTCACTCCCCGACTGTGGCAGGTTTTAAGGTTTCGCATTTACTGTATGCCGATGATATTGTATTAATAAGTCACACAAAGGTGGGGTTGCAGAGATTAATTAGTGAAAGTGCTCATTATGCCTCTACTCATGGGTTAAAGGTTAACTTAAAAAGACAAAAACAATGCAGGTGACAAGGGGGTTAGCTGCAAGACCTATATTGAGAATGGAAGGTTCTGCCTTAGAATCTGTTTCCGAGTATAGATATCTGGGTGTTATAATAGATGCTAGGGGTACGGGTAAAAATCAGTGTGCTGCACTACAGAGAAGAAATAATTCATTAATTGCAGCATTTGCCACACTCCAGAATAATTTAAAAGGGCTTTCCTTCAATCCACTATTACAAGTCATGTCAGTTAAACACGTTCCATCTCTTGCATATGGAGTAGAGGCGTTAAGAGGATGTGCTGATAACACCATAGACAAACTAGTGACGGGGACCTACCGACGCCTGTTTAATCTTCCTCGGCAGACTTCACCAGCGCAAATCCGGCTTGAGTTCGGACTTAAACGACAGAACCTAAACAGCTTAGGAGCATACTTAAAATTCTGCCATAAACTTAGAAGGGATAATAACTCCTCGCTTATGACAGTGGTCTGGGAGGCAATATGTGATAGTAAACATAAGCAGGCTCATGAATATTTTAAACTGGCGATAGACACTTTTAAGGCGGAACAATTATGGGCTTTACCCCTCTCACAGGCGGCTTTTAATAAAGTAATAAATGGGTGCAGTAAAAAATTGCCCTCGTTATGGGATAAAGCAGTATTGGCAAAGAGATCCCATGCGTGGACAGTTATAGCTTCCTATGGTATGTTAAAACCTCAGAGCTATCTAGGAGACTTAAATAGCCAAAGGGCAAAGTTGAAGTTTATGAATCTCCGATTTGGAAATAGCCAATTTCTTGGAGACGCCCCGGCTTGGAAAAAGATGAGTAGTGACAGGACGTGTCGCCTCTGTAACAACAAGAGAGAAGATATTTGTCATATCATTTGTAGCTGTCCTGCTTTAATAGTTGAACGTAGGAGGCTGCTGAGGTTGGACTTTAATAGTCAAATGATACGTACACGTCGACAAGCAGTTATAGCCAGTTTACAAGGAGAAAGTTTGCAATTCACGGGCAGACTTTTGAAGTTTATAGAAATAGTGGAGAAGAAACTGATTAACTGTGGCCAATGAGGATTGTTTTATTCTTTTTTTTGTGTTTTTTTTTGGTCTTTATGAATAGATGAATAGTACTTTTTAACTATGTGGTTTTTAAATAAGGATATGGAATTGATTATGCATGAAATGTAAGAAGAATTGTATAAAGGTGTTTTTAATTGTAAGTTTTTATTAACTGAACAATACATTTTTTCATTCATTCATTCATTCAAACATAAGAAAAGGGATTTAAAAAAAGTATTTGATACTTCCTTTTATTAATTTCTTTCACCTGGTTTCCTCACTTTTCCTGTTATTGTGTGCCTCATGTTTGCTGCGTCTCAACACTCAGTACTCATCACTGAGCATGTTATAATTTTGGGTTTCTTAAATGGAATCATTTTCTGACAACAAACGTTTACACGAGAAACTATGTTGATTTTCAGTCTTGAGAAAGCCCTAGGGTCACTTTGCCATATGGGCGAAATGTGTTGGCTCAACTAGAATGTTGTTTCAAGCAACTGTTCTGAAAATATGCTACAAAATCACATAATAATAATGAAAGAAAATAAACTTGGATTGAAGGATCTTTATAATGTTATCCTTTTAAAGATAGATATCAGATGGACTGCAATACTTGACATCTCATTTTAACATTGAGTACTATACACTCCTCTGTGTTTATGTATATCTCGCCCTGCCATCTATTTGCAGCAACCAGTCCCCACTGCCCATGTGAGCAGCAGTGAGCCGGCAGTATTGGGGTCTCAGAAAGCTGTCAGTATTTCTCAGACTGCTCTGCAGTCTGTCCATGGCCCGTGTAGCACTGGACTGGCCATTTCTTGCACTAGGCGACCCTCCTGGGTGCATGGAGTGAGTGTTTTGGAGGAAGCACACTTGTTTCTGTCACTTCCAGCCGCCAAAGGTTGCTGCATGGACGTCATTTAGGGGTTGCCAGGGGTCACAGCTGTGAACCCTGGCTTGCTCCTTGTGACCCCAGGCATCAGAGATGGCAAAATCAGTGTCAAGAACATGGGGGCTGCGCTGCATTCTTTATTTTCTGCACATTGTTCTTTATACTAATAGAATATTATTCACTATCAGTAATAAAAAAGGGAGCACATTTACCTGTAACAGGATCTTTGGTGGCAGCTGTGGTAAGTAAAAATATTTCTAAATGCACGTTGTGTGGATGCTTGCGGATGAGAGAGTATTAATGTGAGATAAGAGGGTGTATATGTGTGAGCATGTCTGTATGTGTAAGCATGTGTGTGTGAGTGAAAATGAGCGAGAGTCATTAACTAGTAGTGAGTGAAATTGTTACTGCGTGGCCTTCCATCAAAATCTCACACAAAGATGCTGCGCTGCCTTGCATCAAAGGGAGGGGGAAAAAGGCACTATATTTCCTAAGACATGGTGCATTGTTTCTCTCCTTGTCATGTGGCTGCCAAAAGTGTACCAGCACACAACGCACACACCCTTGCCCCATAGTGCAAGGGTGTGTGCATTCTTTGAGGCATACGTTTTGTACTGAAAGGGGTACCTTCCACTACAAAAACTACGCCTTAAAACTTTTTCAACTTTGCATGTGTGCTGCATTGTACATCACATTTACAAAGTTGGAAAAATGAGGAGAAATTAAAACATTTCTCCTCGTTATGCCTGCCTCAACGAGCCGTAATATTTTGGTGCAAATTCCTCTTTACCAATGTTTGTAGATATGGGTTTACATTGAAACATATGGGTGGTTGCATTGGGATGTCCATTCACCACCCATGGAACACCCACTGACAAAAAAGTATGTAAAGCAACCCAAGTCAGGATTTGCATTGGATAGTAAATCCCACCATGACACTTTGCACCGGGTTTGCGACACAAAAGTGACTCATCACTGTGCAAAGCATTAGCAAACCTGGGCGTGAGTGTCAGTAAGTATGCATGAGTGTGAGTGACATTAAGAGCGAATGCAAGTGATTGAGAATAAATAAGAATGACCATGAGGGGAAATAAGAGCATGTGATGTTAGTCATGTGAAGTGCCTTCTTTGAAAATATCTGTATCAAGGGTCTTATGAGGTCACCTCATGTGATGTCATTTCGGGTATGTGATGTCATATCCTCTACCCCTGGCATTTTGGTGAATTGATGCCCAGGCTGTTGTATGACAGTTCTCCAATCATGCTGGATGCACTGGCAGAGCAATGCAGCCGAGTAATGTGCTGCTCCGGTGCCATGCAGCCCCACTTATACCCTCACACATGGCACACGGACTGCTGCTACACCTTCTGAAAGAAATATATTGGAGACAGCCGGTGCCACGTGGTCAGCGCATAAATACATAGGGCACGACCCCAGCAGCTTCATGCTTAAATTAAGTGTGTCAACGGCGATACAAAAGGGGATGATGGACGGAACGTTTGAGCCAATCAAACACTCACCCCCAGTCAACTGATCTGGGTTTAATCCATCATCATTCTTTAGCTCACTCCACCACCCCAGTTCAGACATGGCCATATGCAAATCAGTCTGACCCTGTGCCTCATGGGAACAGTCCAGCCCGAACTGCCAAGCCATGTCTTCCCTGGACCGGAAACAAGCATCCTAGGACCGGTTTCGCCCTGAGTTGGCGGGGGTATGCCCAGACGTGGGTCCCTTGCTCACTTTGCCACTGGATTCAAGCAAGCCTGGCTGATGACGGCTGGATTGCCAGAAACCGGTCCTAGGATGCTTGTTTCCGGTCCAGGGAAGACATGGCTTGGCAGTTCGGGCTGGACTGTTCCCATGAGGCACAGGGTCAGACTGATTTGCATATGGCCATGTCTGAACTGGGGTGGTGGAGTGAGCTAAAGAATGATGATGGATTAAACCCAGATCAGTTGACTGGGGGTGAGTGTTTGATTGGCTCAAACGTTCCGTCCATCATCCCCTTTTGTATCGCTTTGTTCGCCCTGAGTTGGCGGGGGTATGCCCAGACGTGGGTCCCTTGCTCACTTTGCCACTGGATTCAAGCAAGCCTGGCTGATGACGGCTGGAATGCCAGAAACCGGTCCTAGGATGCTTGTTTCCGGTCCAGGGAAGACATGGCTTGGCAGTTCGGGCTGGACTGTTCCCATGAGGCACAGGGTCAGACTGATTTGCATATGGCCATGTCTGAACTGGGGTGGTGGAGTGAGCTAAAGAATGATGATGGATTAAACCCAGATCAGTTGACTGGGGGTGAGTGTTTGATTGGCTCAAACGTTCCGTCCATCATCCCCTTTTGTATCGCTTTGTTCGCCCTGAGTTGGCGGGGGTATGCCCAGACGTGGGTCCCTTGCTCACTTTGCCACTGGATTCAAGCAAGCCTGGCTGATGATGGCTGGAATGCCAGAAACCGGTCCTAGGATGCTTGTTTCCGGTCCAGGGAAGACATGGCTTGGCAGTTCGGGCTGGACTGTTCCCATGAGGCACAGGGTCAGACTGATTTGCATATGGCCATGTCTGAACTGGGGTGGTGGAGTGAGCTAAAGAATGATGATGGATTAAACCCAGATCAGTTGACTGGGGGTGAGTGTTTGATTGGCTCAAACGTTCCGTCCATCATCCCCTTTTGTATCGCTTGTTCGCCCTGAGTTGGCGGGGGTATGCCCAGACGTGGGTCCCTTGCTCACTTTGCCACTGGATTCAAGCAAGCCTGGCTGATGATGGCTGGAATGCCAGAAACCGGTCCTAGGATGCTTGTTTCCGGGTCCAGGGAAGACATGGCTTGGCAGTTCGGGCTGGACTGTTCCCATGAGGCACAGGGTCAGACTGATTTGCATATGGCCATGTCTGAACTGGGGTGGTGGAGTGAGCTAAAGAATGATGATGGATTAAACCCAGATCAGTTGACTGGGGGTGAGTGTTTGATTGGCTCAAACGCTCCGGTCCATCATCCCCTTTTGTATCGCTTTGTTCGCCCTGAGTTGGCGGGGTATGCCCAGACGTGGGTCCCTTGCTCACTTTGCCACTGGATTCAAGCAAGCCTGGCTGATGATGGCTGGAATGCCAGAAACCGGTCCTAGGATGCTTGTTTCCGGTCCAGGAAGACATGGCTTGGCAGTTCGGGCTGGACTGTTCCCATGAGGCACAGGGTCAGACTGATTTGCATATGGCCATGTCTGAACTGGGGTGGTGGAGTGAGCTAAAGAATGATGATGGATTAAACCCAGATCAGTTGACTGGGGGTGAGTGTTTGATTGGCTCAAACGCTCCGTCCATTATCCCCTTTGTATCGCTTTGTTCGCCCTGAGTTGGCGGGGGTATGCCCAGACGTGGGTCCCTTGCTCACTTTGCCACTGGATTCAAGCAAGCCTGGCTGATGACGGCTGGAATGCCAGAAACCGGTCCTAGGATGCTTGTTTCCGGTCCAGGGAAGACATGGCTTGGCAGTTCGGGCTGGACTGTTCCCATGAGGCACAGGGTCAGACTGATTTGCATATGCCCATGTCTGAACTGGGGTGGTGGAGTGAGCTAAAGAATGATGATGGATTAAACCCAGATCAGTTGACTGGGGGTGAGTGTTTGATTGGCTCAAACGTTCCGTCCATCATCCCCTTTTGTATCGCTAAATTAAGTGTGTCAGCATGGCCCCAGAGCGGCTGACACAACACAGATTCAGGGAAACAAGCTGATTCATATTACACGAAACAACATAAAATGCACGTGTAACAGCAGAGCTGACTGGCTGACTTAAATTTCAGAGACAGCGAGCAAAGAGTGCACGGCTGTAGCTACAAGTTGTGATCTAATCAAATCAAATTTCTTTCTTTATTCGGTTTCATATTACATAAAATCATAAAAGCACAATGTAAAAACCGGGATAACAATAATATGGTACAATGTGTACAATCACGAAGGCAGGTCTTTGCAAGTTCATAATTTGAGTAATATGTACAAGTTGCAACTAATCCCAGACTCCGATTATATTAGGATAAAACATCTAAAAACAGTACATAAAAGCCAATGACTGGATCTGCGACCTGTTAGCCATACATATACATGATGCCAAGGTGATGATAAAGGACGAGCCAACTAATCACAGCTTGCCCTAAGCTTGATGGCGGATTTTAAAAAGCTTAAAACATGAAATACGGTGTTGCCCGTCAACATCTGGAGAAATGTAAAGGCAGGGCGAACTTGTTTAAAATTGGCCTGTTTCAAGATGGGAATTAGATATGTTTTTCTAGGGGTATCATAAAATGGACAAAACATAGTAAAATGTAACATTTCCTGCGGAGATATTCCATCACAGCCGCAGGGCGGAAAGGATTGCCCTCTATTATTGCCTCTTGGGTAAGTAAGGAGTAAATAAAACAGATCAAACCGGAACCTGGTCAGAAGGAATCTATCATAAGAGTATATATATATATATATATATATATATATATATATATATAAGTATATAGGGCTCAGCCTTCTCAGAGGACCTTAGTATAACAAAGTGGCGAACACTTGGCTTCATGAGCTTCCTCTCCTCCCTTAATATGGTCTGACGCATATTGAACGCCGTCTTGAGAAGGGGTATATCTACCTTTCGAATTCCCTCAGGATTAGAAAAAAGGTCACCTCTTCCCAGGTTCGATAGACTCCTATTGATATATTTTAACCATGGAATCCTTAATGCTTGATCCAGGGCCAGGCAGTCTTTCAAGATTGCCTTATATAGCGAATCCCCCTCGACCCATATTTTTTACTAAAGTAACAGCGGGCGGATGGCTATCTGGTCTGTAATATAGGGCATTCCTAACTCTTCGTGGGCAATAAAAAAGGGGATACCCTGCGGAACTGACAGCAGACGTCTCATGAATTTGTTTTCCGCTATTTGGACATCTTTTACTTCAGCATATCCCCAGATTTCACTGCCGTACAATACTTTTGACAGACACTTTGCCCTGTATAGCTCCAAAAGGGCCCCCATAGGTCTTTTACCCAGTCTACCAGCAAAATTGAAGATTGCGGCAGTTTCCCTATTGAGGTCGTTTCTCTTACGCGTAAGTTGTGGGCCCCAGTTCTGTTTGTCATCCAGCAGTACCCCCAGGTAGGAGAAAACAGATGTTTTGGGAATCGGGGTAGTCCCTACCTTAAAGGTGTATGATCTGCTAGGCAGCATTCCCAGTTGCATGATGTAAGATTTGGAGTTGTTGACTTTTAAGTCCAAATCTCCCATAAACTGGGCGAACGTTGATAAGATGGTTTGTAAGCCCCTCTCTGTCCTGGCCATCAAGACGGCGTCATCTGCATATAGCAGAACGGGGAGACCTCGCCGTCCGATCCGGGGATAATCAGCCTTAGTCTCTAGGAGGGTTTTCTCCAAATTGTTAATGTAAATATTAAAAAGAAACGGGGCCAATATACAGCCTTGGCGGACACCGCCCCTCACGGGGAATGAACGAGATACTTTCAAACTCGACGAGTATCGCACTACCGCCTTGGTGTCCCGGTGGAGGTCATAAAGAAAGGAGACCATCTCCCTGTCTACCCCTAATGCTAAGAGGATCTGCCATAATTTGCCCCTGTTTACGCAGTCAAATGCGGATGACAGATCCATAAAGGCCAGGAAGATGGTACCCCTGCGGGCGACTGTATATTTACAGGTTAATAGGAATAGATTCAAAGATTGATCAATCGTGGAACGGCCAGGGCGAAACCCATATTGGGCGTCCGACAGAATGTTTTTGTCAGTAGCCCAGGACAATAACCTATCCAACAATATCCTGCCAACCACTTTTACCACCGAATCTAGCAGGGAGATGGGTCTATAACAGGCAGTGTTGTCCCTATCTCTCCTTTTAAAAACTGGCACAATAATAGAGGTCACCCATGAAGACGGGGTGCCAAACCTAGCAACCGCATTAATTACGGAAGTGAGCACTGGGGCCCAAAGTGCCACGTCGGACAAATTAAGATCAGGTGGCATTCCATCCAGGCCCGGGGCCTTGTTACGTGTCAATCCAGAGATACCTCGCCTTACTTCTTCTTCCAATACTACTAGTTTTTTATGTGTACCACTAGGATTGAATAAAGGCGGCGGGGCCAAGTCTCCCTTGAACATATCCTCAAAATGCCTTACCCATTCGTGTTCAGTGATATGTGCTTCTAAGACATTAGCTGCCTCTTCTCCCAAAATGTGGATATTTATAATGCTCCAGAACTTTGCACTGCAGTTATAAGTTGTTGCTTCCATAAGGTTGCCCCAAGCTTCTTCCTTCAGAGCCGCCCTGCGATTACTAAGAGCCAGTTTCTACTGCTTTCTTCGGATTTTAACTAGCGATACATTCCTTGGAGAGGCGTGCAGAGCTAGTTTCAGCCTCCTGGCAGCGAGTGAGCATTCTGGGTTAAACCATCTAGGTCCCCTCTCCCTCTGGGCCCCCTGAGATGGGACAGCCAATAATTTTGCGACGGTGCAGGAAATTGATTCGAAGGCATGGATGATAGACTCATCTGACTCTACCTTCACGTTCTGACAGGTCTGAAAGTCACTCTGGCACGTCTCCAATAGAGACCTGTTCAGAGTGTCTGGAGAGATCTGCCCCCATCTAAGTCGTCTCCCTCCGTCTGTTGCCCGTAAAACCCCTCCTCCTGTGATCTGTTTTTTTAGATCAAAAGTGGGCCATGTACCTTTAATACACAGGGGGTTATGGTCACTGTAGCTACTGGCTATTATTGAAAACTCTGAGATCAAATAATAAAGGGGGGTAGAGATTAGAATAAAATCAATAATCGAGAGTTCCCGGCCCAGTCCCTTAAAGGTTGGAGTAAGATATCGCCTAGATGGGGTCAATTTCCCTATGGTTAGTTGCAAATCCAACTCACAAGCCAAAGCATTTAGTTTCTTCCCCTGCCTACAATGGTCGAAGTGCACACCATCTACAAGAGGACAAAAGGACTCATCGCTAGCCCCTGTGCCCCCCTGCCTTAAGGCCCCACAGATGTGCCTGTTAAAGTCCCCTACCAGGACTATGTTACCAGGCTTCCTTGGCAGAACCAGACCATTCGTTAAAAATGAACATAGGCGAGTGACGTTACACACCTCAGGGAGAAAGGAGGTAGCATTATAAAAATTCAAAAGCATTAGACTATGGGACCCTGAAATAAAGGTTAACGCCTGGAGACACGGATTATCCGTGTTCAGTACCCCAATATCAGCATGTAGCCTAAGAGACACATAAACTGCGAGACCCCCTTTTGGACGTCCCGCCCTCGAAGGAGTAGCAGGGATGTTAAAAAGCTTGAAACCCTACAAAAAATAGATGTTATCAATGGTCCATGTCTCTTGGAAACATATAATGTCATATTTGTTAATGAAAGCCAACCACCCCGGGTCCGAGAACTTGCTAGCCAAACCGGCTATGTTCCATGAGATGATGTTGCAGAGGTTATTACCCAACGGCTGTCTGCTATTGTTCACCTGGTCCAGCTGATCCCTCAAGTCCGTTTGTAAGAACACCGTGGCTTTCCTTGGGCCCGGTCCATTCAGTCAATCACAGTGGTCAAGGTGGCTCAGCGGCTCAAATGAGTTGTGTAGAGGGACCAGAGGCTGTTGTTGTGGCCATCCAAAAGTGGTCGAAGTCACTAATTTCCTCGGATGCGATACCATGGGTGAGGGAGGGTAAAAATAACCCAAGGGCAGAGCTCTTATGGAGGCTGAAGGGCCTGTTCTATTGCAATGGTTGGCGGCGTGGAGGATCCTCTCTGCCAGGTGTGGTGTGTTGAAGTTAATGATTATACAGTCACCATCACTACTCTTTTTCGAGCCTCCTATCCAGGCCACCCTCCTAACCATGAGGATGTCCCTTTCCACTCTAAGGCCCAAGGGTGTGTTGTTGTTGAGCCAGTAAAGGACCTTGTTCTTTAATTGGAAAAAATCCTCGGTGGTATCCGGCTTTAGGACTGGCACGTTACCCAAAACCACTACATACGGTGTTGCTTCTGGGGGTAAGTGGATGGAGTTTGGACCCTGGGGCACTCTGTCCTGGTTAACAGCTGTGAAGATTGGAGCGTCCCCTTCAACTCCCCTCACAGGAAGAGCTGGATCCCTGCGATGATTGGCCTCTGGTCTAGATGACAACTGTTGACAAGGCCTCAACTGCGAACCACATGTGGAGATTGGAAATTGACCGATGCTCGATGGTGGGCCAGGTAGAGAGATGGTGCTCACTGGGTGGAGGGTTTGGGCTATGTGCACTTTACTTGAGATGGAAGTACTAGGAGCCGCGCCAGAAGATTCAACAGCTGCATCACAGTGGCATGGAACAGGGATAGATGTTTTAATAAGTTGAGACAGAGTTGAAAGATCTCTCTCTATAGAAGACAGCCTTTGCATAATTGGTTCCAACTTCAGGTCCATGCTATCGAGCAGGGAACTCAGACCAGCCTCTAACATGATCGCCAGGTCGTCTTTCGACAGGGGTGCAGCTCTCTGGCTGTTTGACATAGATGTGTCCACTTTCGATCGTTTCGCCTTAGCCCCAGTGGTAGAGTATTTGCGCTTGGCCCCCGATCCAGCCCCCCCACAAGACTGCCCCTCCTGGACAGCTACACGGGTGGCTTTGGTTTGGGCTGGTAACGGGAGCCCGCGGCCGCTAATGAGGCGCCTCCCGGCACGGAGAAATGGCATGGCAGCAGGAAGGCTGGGAACTGTAGGCCAAGGTTCCCAGCAGACAGGTAACGGCAACTGACAGAACGGGCTAATCATGTTTAGGGATGTTTCCTGCCCATGCAAAATACAGCTAAGAGACTACAACGCTTTAAACTGACAGCCTTTCTGGGCATTGCATTGCATAGCTCACACACTGCATGACTATGAGACATTGGATGCTAAGAGAGGCTCAAGCTAAAGCTCCATAGTTGCAATTAGCAAGAGCACTTTTTCTAATGGTATTAGGACTCTAACAGTGTCAATGACACTGTAAATCAGTGCTACAGTGCCCGTGCTCTTGCCTTAAAATTGTTATGGTAAAATTAGTTTTCATCACAACTGGTCTATGTAACTGTTCTGCAAGGTGGTGCAGAAAATGCGCCTAGGGCATGGAGGTTAAGTGTCATATGTGGGTGGTGTAAATGCACACTACAGCCCATATATATTTCTGCCAGGATCACCACTGTGGTCTGGCTGGGCTGCAGTTTCAATCCATTTCAGTAAAACATGGCAGGGAAACATGCCCTTGCCATGGACGAAAAGCCTATTTTTATATAGTCATACAATCCGCATTTTAGGGGTGACGTAAGCCCACACATTCTGGTTTAGGGTGCTACTATATAAAAATAGGGTACACTGCATAATGGGGTTAGTGTGCTCTCCCAGGAAAAATAAAACCCAAAAGCTATTTCACTGTGTAGACCTTGCTAGATATTTTCTTGCAGAGACCAAGGTGTAGATTTACAAACATTGTGCTAAGTTGGTGTCACAAAAGTGACGCTAACCAGCACAAAATGTTTTTTTCCTAATTTACTTTCCAGTGCAAAACTTGTTTTGCGTTGTAAAGTACCCTGAAAGTAACGCAAAGCAGCACTGTAGGAGGCCGACTTAGTATATGGTGCACACATATTTAAGTGAAGTACCTTGCACTAATCCAGACAACCCTTATGGTGATTTTAGTGGTCTTAGACAAGCATAGAAAGCTTTCTAAGTGGTAGCTGTGGAGAGCAGCCTTCAGGCTTAGTCTAGAAGTAGTGTTAACCAGCTTGTTATACCAGAACTAATCATGTAGTGTAGGTTAAACGAAAAAGAACCACACAGTGTAGTTATAAAAATAGTTATATTTATTATACACACTCACTAACACATTGGTATATATCTCCTACCCGGAGATATCAACACAATACACACAATATTTCAACTGTAAACAGGTAAGTGAGCACAAATACACAGTGGTCTCCAGGGGTAGACGAAACCATATACTGCAACCGAAGTCGAGATTTGACCCAGAAGACTCAGAAGAGCTGGGGACCCAAGGAACCACCCAAGGTAAGTACCCAGGAACCCCACGGAGGCTGTGTGCAGAGTGGAAACACAGCTGAGTACTCAATGCAAGTCAATGGGGAAGTCACGGTTGCAGTTTTGACGAAGAAGGACCCTTCCCAGTGGACCCTGAAGAAACCCAGTGGAAGATGGAAGGTTGGAGAGTCATCCCACCCGTGGATACACCAGGAACCAGGATACCTGCACCAGAGAAGCAGGGTGTATAGGTGCGAAGTGATGTCGGTTATCGCCGTAGACTACAATGGAGGACTTCAGTGAAGATGCCACTGGCGAAGAAGATGAAAGAGTCTGGTGGAACCCAAGAATAGATTCTTGAAGAGAAGTACCAGCAAGCAGAGGGGTCAGAGTCTATGCCACTTGGGAGTGACCAGGAGGCACGCAAGACCAATGAACACCGATGATGGAAGATGCTGGAGAGTTGACGGTGACCTTTGCCGCTGCAGCTGTGAGGACCAGGTGACGCTGTGGAAGACCAGGAGCCATTTATGATCTATGCCATGTCGGAAGTCGAGAACCAAGAGGTCGGTGTCCAGCGGGAGCACCAACAAGCCTTGGCAGCAGCAACAGATGTGGTAAACGAAGAAGATGCAGTGTTGGGACCAGCAAGCCCAGGGGAATCACCAAAAACAAGAGAGTTAGAGCAGGCCCGAGCAAGCAGGGAAGCCCACTGAAGCCAAAGAAGGCCCGCAGGAGGACCCACAGGACCCACAGGCCGGAGGCACAGGAGTCGCAAGAGGACCGCAAGCAGCTCACCAAGAATGCAGGCCCATGGTGCAGAGGATGCAGTGAGGACAAAGATCTTGGTAGCAAGAGATGCTGGATGCTAGAGCTTCTTGTAGCCCAAAGATCTCTGGAGGGCAGAGTCAACAAGCCTTGGTAATGGCAAGTCTTCACGGTACACAGGGTTTCTGTTACAGCGGTTGCGATGAGGCATACTGGCCTCAAACTTCCTGAGAAGACAGTGCAGGCCTCGAGGGAGTTGCAGAACCACCACCTGTGTTGCTGAGCCTTTCGTAGTCTGTGGGACCTCAAGAGCAGCAGACAAGTCAGCTTCGTTGCGGTGCCTGCATATGCTGGGGAGTGACTCCCTCACTCCAAGCGAGATTACTTCTGGTGTATTTGATGCCCACAGGCCTGGAGAAGAACCTGGATGAAGCACAGGCACAGATGATGCAGAAGACTGAAAGGGCAATGAGACCAGGAGCAGCAGGAGTCTTCCTTGATGCAGTCTTGGTTCCAGACTGTGAGAGGCTGGCTTAATATATGGTGCTCACTTATGTAAGTGTTGCACCTTGCACTAATCGTGACAACCCTTATGGTGATTTTAGTGGTCTTAGACAACCTTAGAAAGCTCTCTAAGTGGTAGCTGTGGAGAGCAGCCTTCAGGCCTAATCCAGAAGGAGTGTAAAGCAGCTTGTTTTACCAGTACTTAATATGGTATAGGTTAAGTGAAAAAGAATCACACAGTGTAGTTATAAAAATAAGTATTTCATTACAAACACTCACTAACACATTGCAATATCTCCTCCCCAAAGATATAACCACAATACACACAATACTTAGGAAATAGAACACGTACGTAGCACAAATACACCGTGGTCTCCAGGGGGAGACCAAACCATATACTAAAATAGTTAATGCGAACCACGACTCAAGTCAAGAATGGACCCAGAAGACATAGAAGTGTGCGGGACCCAAGGAAGCACCCACGGTAAGTACCCAGGATCCCCACGGAGGCCGTGTGCAGAGCGTGAACACGACTGCGTGATCAACACAAGCCAATGGGTAAGTCGCGGTTGCAGTTTTAAAGATAAAGGACCCTTCCCAGTGGGCCCTGATGAAACCCTGTGGAAGATGGCAAGTTAAAGAGTCAGCCCACCCGTGGATACCCCAGGAACCAGGATACCTACACCAGGGAAGCCGGGTTCATAGGTGTCAAATGACATCGGAAGCCACCATAGACCACAGCAGAGGACTTCAGGAAAGATGCCACTGGAGACGAAGACGAAGGAGTCCGGTGGAACCGAAATGCGGATTCAAGGTGAGAAGAACCTGCAAGCAGAGGGGACAGAGTCTATGCCACACAGGAGTGATCAGTAGGCACGGGAGACGTAGGCCCACCGATGTCTGTAGATACAGGGGAGTTGACGCTACCCTTGAAGCTGCAGCTGAGCGGACCAGGCGACGCTGTGGAAGACCAGGAGCTGTTCACGAGTTGTCCCATGCCGGATGTCAAGAGCGAGGGGGTCAGTGTCAGGCAGGGGCACCAACAAGCCTTGGCAGTGGCAAACAACGTAGTCGGAGGAAAAGGTGCAGTGTCTGAACCAGCAAAGTCCAAGTGACTCACCACAAGCAGATAAGTCGAAGCAGGCCAGAGCAAGCAGGGGAGCCCACTGAAGCCAAAGAAGGCCCTCGAGAGGACCCATGGGCCGAAGGCACAGGAGCCGCAAGAGGACCTTGAGCAGCTCACCAATGAAGAAAGCCCACGGTGCAGAGGAAGATCTTGGCAACAGGAGTTGCTTGAGGTTTGAGCTTCTTGGAGCCCGAAGATCTCTGGAGGAGAGGACCAACAAGCCTTGGCAACAGCAAGTCGACGCAGTGCACAGAGGTTCTGTTCCAGCGGTTCTGACGAGGGATACTGGCCTCAAACTCAGTATGAAGACAGTGCAGGCCTCGAGGGAGTTGCAGAACCACCACCTGTGTTGCTGAGCCTTTTGGAGTCCGTGGGAGCCCAGGATCAGCAGACCGGTCAACTGCGTTGCGGTGCCTGCAGATGCAGGGGAGTGACTCCTTCACTCCAAGGGAGATTCCTACAGGTGTCTTGGATGTCCACAGGCCCGGTAAAGAATCTGTATGGAGCACTGGCACAGACGTTGCAGAAGACCAGCAGGACGACGAGACCAGGAGCAGCAGGAATCTTCCCCGTTGCAGTCTCGGTTCCCAAAGCGAAGCCCAGTGAAGTCCATAGTGTCCAGACTGTCAAAGTTGAAGTGGTATGTGATCTGAATCTTGCCCCTCGACTGATCTAGGGACCCACCCACAGGTAAGTCCTTAAGTACCCTTAGGGAAGGGTTGGGACGATTCAGGGGTCCCTCCCAGACGAGGGGCTGGACAGTGGGGAGGTTACTCCCATGTCCTTTTTCCAGTTTCATGCCAGAGCGAGAGCCAACGGCTCCCTGAACTGGTTTGAACTGGAGTATGCAAGGAGTGCACCAAATGTGCCCTTCAAGCAGCCTCAGTGGCACTGGCAAGCGCCCCCACCCTGTCCCAATACACTAAACCCTGTCTGGGAGGTGGTCACACCTCCCTGTGACAGGATACCTATTGTTCTGCCTTCCCCTGCTCGAGCTTGGCTCAGCAGCAGGAGGGCAGAATTGTGTCTCTGGTCGGCAGCAGCCCTAGCTTGCTGTCCGGTTATGGATGATTGGTACAGGGAGCACTGAGGGCCTCCCGGAGGAGCTTTACAGTGCATGGAATCATACTTCCCACACCGTTTAGGTGTGGGAGTATGATTCCAACATGTTTGATGCCAAACATGACAGGGTTCGTTACAGCCAGTTTAGAGATGGTCATCGCATACTGACGCATGGCCACTCTATATGTTGTAATGGCTGAGGAACTTGCAACCCATGTGAATGGACTCAGAAGGTTGTAGGGATGCCCGCTCATGCAGGTGCACCCTCACACTTAGGACCCAGCACCCTGCCTTCAGGATTGAAAGGCCTGCCTTAGGGGTGGCTTTTAGGTTTTAAGTGTAGTGATCTTAGATATAGGGAAACCTATATCTGTCGTAAGTGGTGCTAGCACCAGCTTACACAGGCTGCAGTGGCAGGCCTGTAGTCACAATTTGAGTGCTCTCTCATGGGTGGTCTAATATATGCTGCAGCCCATGGGAAACCCCTGGTGTACCTATGCCCTGGGTACCTTAGTACCATATACTAGGGACTTATCAGGTTACACCAGTAGCCAATCTGGAGGTACCTAAGTACTCACCATGTCCAAATTAGGGAAGAAGCTCAGATCCTGGGGTCCAGATTAGCAGGATCCCTGTCAGACTAGTCAGAAAACATAATGACACCAGCAAAAAGTGGGGGCGACCATGAAAGCAGATCCTACTTTCCTACACAGACGAAGCCCAACAAAGTCCAAGGTTCCCAGATGGTTGAAGTTGAAGTGGTCTCGGATGTGAATCTTGTCCCATGACGAATCTGAAGAGTCACCCACAGGTAAGCCCTTAAGTACCCTAGGGAAAGGGTTGGGACGATTCAGGGATCCCTCCCAGAGGAGGGGCTGGACAGAGGGGAGGATACTCCCATGTCCTTTGTCCAGTTTCGAGCCAGAGCAGGAGCCAACTGTTCCCTGAACTGGTTCCAACTGGAGTATGCAAGGAGGGCAGCAAATGTGCCCTTCAAAGCAGTCTGGTGGCCCTGGCAAGCGCCCCCAGCCCAATACACTAAGTCCTGTCTGGGAGGTGGTTACACCTCCCTGTGACAGGAAACCTATTGTTCTACTGTCCCCTGCTTGAGCTCAGTACAGCAGCAGGAGGACAGAATCGTGTCTGTGGTCGGCAGCAGCACTAGCTTGCTGTTAGACCCTGAAAGGCTGGTACCAGGAATACAGGGGGGCTCCCTAGGGGAGCCCCCCAGTACTTGGGATCCTACATCCAACACTGGAATCAGTGTTGGGGTAGGATTCCAACAATTTTGATCCCATACATGACCAGTTTTGGTGATACCAATATATAGTTAGACATCTCGTAATTGACTTGATGTCCACTATATGTACTGAATGGCTGACCGCACTTACAAAGCCTGGAGAATTGACTCCAGGGCTTGTAGGGGGTGTGCTGCTCATGCAGGGTACCCTCACACTTATAACCTTGCACCCTGAAGGAAGTGACCCGTTTAGGGTCACTCGGGTCACTCTAGACCTCCGCTAGCCTTCCATGCAATGAAGAGTCGATGACGCAGTAGAGAATGCCAACAAGCTAGTTTATTCAGAATTTACACTGCAGTGGAGTCCAGTCTAACCAGCCTCTACTACTGGCTGATGAGAGACTGACTTGAACAAGCATAAAGTTACATTATGTAGGTTGCAGAGCCCACTAAGACCCGCCTATTATGGAAAAGTACTGGTAGCTGTCGTAATACAATGGGGGTACAGTGTATGAGTTTCAGTTCCACAGCCTGGCACACGCAATCTACTGCCCCAGGTTGTCTAGCTTATCCTCCCCACCAGACAGGTGGGAGAAGGCCTTGATGTAACAGTAGAAGATTGTACTAACGAGCAAAATCTTAGCATTGAAGAAACAAAACTTACCAAGGACTCTTTCTCAGAAAGAACACACATAACAGTTTCGTTCTGTTTATAAAATGGCGTGTAACAAGACAAAATGGCAGTGCACATGTCAATCGGACGAATATAATGCCGGCATCCACTGACTACATATTTCACACAATATACGTATTAATGCATTAGTTATATCAATGCTAACATTACTTTGAGTATAATACGAATAATATAGTCATTTTCAGTTTTATTCTAACAGACCCTCCTTTTAGCATTGATTGCTAATGACAATCGTCTTTATTAGTGCCATCAGGTAAGGGTCTTTACAATTCTAAACAAAGAGTAGATATATATTTATGTGCTTGTATATATATACTAACAGACAAAAGATAGAACCAAATCTTATATTTAGTCAACAAAAGAAACTTTGGGGACAGACTCAACAATAGAAGGTGAAGAACCAAAAATCTCGTTATCCATGTTCATTAGATGATCGACCTCCTGTTGGAGCATGATCTTTGTATTGGTGTCACGGATTGAGAAGTTCTTAGGAGTTAAATAGGTGGTACAATAGGAGCAACATAAGGGAAGGCACTGAATCAAAACTCAACAGCACATCAGGATAGCTATAAAATTTATTATTTTCTCTAAAATCCAACCCCAACCTCCAAACTGGGACCAGCTCGAATTACCACTCTGCATGCCTTGAACATTTTCTATAATGTCTAAAATATGTTTGGTAATATTTTTCTCCCTATTAGTGATACCTACTACACACTGATCTCCTATTACTGAGCAGGCACCACCGTTTTTAGCTAAAATAAAATCAACTGCATATCTAGTCTGTTCAGAAAATATTCTCATGCTCTCTAATTGAATGGTGATGTCACGCAATGCTGCCACGGTAGTATTGGACAATATCTGTAATTTACACCCGAAATATTCCCTGGCCTTTTCAGTCCTACTCATAGCCATGCCCCCTAAAGTAAAAATAGCAGACAGAATATAACCAAAAGTGATGCCATTACTGTAATTATTTATTTCTATTTCTGTTCCTCCTTCACAAAATTCTTTCGTAAGTGTTCTTTTTACCCATTTTATCTGTCTATGAGTATATCTGCAAGGGACTCCCAGAGGTAGCACCATACCAAGGGCTACATCATTGGTACCATTATGAACATTGGAATATGTTCCGTTCGTGAGGAAAAAGAATCCAGGGTGAGCATATATTGGTCTGTCATAATCCACAGCTGCATAACGAGAATTACCGATATCAGTTGTAGAACCCCTCACACTCTTTAAAGGAAAAGTCTGTTTAGACATAATTACTCCGGAGCAATTGATGTACAATATAGAGTCAGTACTATTTAGAATGGGGCAACAAGCAGGATAATAACCAGCTTTTCGGGGAACTATCACTTGTTTGTAATGCCAGCCCACTAATCTGATGTTTTGCTCTTCAAAATAAAAATTATCACAATAGGTATTATTGTCACAACCGGGGTACCCTGTTCCTGTGGGCTGACGATGATACAAACATGGCCCTGGGTAGCCGAAGCCGAATTCCCTTTTTACCTCAACGAAATTTGTCGGCTTGGAATATGTATAATTTATTAAAGACAGAGGATAAGCAGTCCATAGGCTAGTAACAGAGTCTGTAGGATAACAAGCAACACCATTACCGAAAAATCTCTTATGCGTGTCTAGAAAAACATTATTGGAGAGCATTCGTTTTCGTCTTGGTGTGGAAGAAACATTATTACTAGAAACAGATGAATCACTTGCATGTTCTAACACCCAGAGAATCCCACCAAATATGATAATTAACAAAATAGCAAGCAAAAGGAAATGTATCCTCCGCTGTCTTATTCAGAATAGTCGAGGGAAAACAACAAATTCTAATGGCTGTTCTTCATCCCTCATCGGCCTACCAAAAGGATACATGACAACTTTATTCACTACAAATGAGAAGTTTCAGAAAAAGACTACTGAATGGAACCCACTGTGGAAAGGACATACAAAAAAAATAAAATCAAAAACAAGGAAAAGAAATGTATCAGGGTCCGTTACAAGCCTCCCTGGCAGGCTTCTTTTGTTCAATCCTCGTTGGTGCTATGACGCACGGGTCGGTGGAGTCACACTGCTGCAACTCATCTGCAAATGTTCACGAACCTCAGGATAGGGTACTCTTTCCCCCCACCCCCCCCCAGGGAAAACACCCTCAACTTATCCTGTCCAATGTCACTGACAGTGCACCAATTATTCCGATCCTAACTGAAAGAAACACACAATCAAAGGAACATGTTGCTAATCTTTTTCCACGAAGTCCATCCCTGCGACACTTCACTAATCCTTTGGTGCACTATCCTTCCGTCGAGGGCGCAAATGGTACCTGTTTACTCCAGGAACTGTTTCATCTTGCAACAGTATTTGAAATTCAGGTGTCGGAGAGCGAGGCTCAGGTTCCTGTCGATCAGGCGAGGAGGAACCCTGTGCAGTTTTAATTTCTGGGGGAACTGCTTCATTCAAAATGGCCTCACTCTCGTCTTCAGTGTTCACCCAAGTCAGCTGAGCATCAGAAAAAGGCACGAAACGGGGGACATGCTCTGTTTCATGGTCCCCTATTCCTGCTTGTACCCAACGATCATAAGGGAGGGGGAGCGGAACCCGTCGGTAGTGCGTAGAGTGGATCCAGTGTTTCCGACCTTCCACTCTCACCGCCGTCCTCGTTGTAAGGAGGACCAAGAAGGGTCCCTTCCACCGGTGTTCCAAACAGTTCTTTCGCTGAAAGTTCTTGATCAAAACCTACTCCCCGGGCTGTATAAGGTGCCCAGGTCCTTCTGGTGCTGGAGGCAGTGTCTCGTGTATCTGTTGCTGAATAGAACGTAGACTTTTAGTACGGTCATACAGATAATAAATCAGCAAAGAGTGCTCTATCTCGGAGTATTTCTTGGGTCTAGGGACGCCCCACACATTCGCAGGACGTCCAAAAACCACCTCATATGGGGATAGCCCTGTCCTAGTGTGTGCAGTCATTCTAGTAGACAATAGAGCAAGGGGTAATGAATCTGGCCACTGTAACCCGGTACTTTCTGTTATCTTAGCCAATTTTAACTTAAGGGTGCCATTGTATTTTTCAACCAGGCCTGCTGATTGAGGATGATTCGCTGCATGAAATTTCTGTTTAATGTGCAGACCTTCACACACCAATTGAATCAATCTGGCGTTGAAGTAACTGCCGTTATCACTCCAGATCAAGCAGGGCAAGCCGTAGCATGGGAAGAACTCTTTTAGAAGAGCCTTCGCCGTGGCCATGGCTGTATTTTCCTTTGTTGGGTAAGCCTCAACCCATTTGCTAAATGTGCAAACCACAACCAATACATATTTCAAATTGTTAACCCGTTGCATCTCTATATAATCCATCTGAAGCACCTCAAAGGGAAAAGAAGGTGGTGCAAAATTTCCAGAAGGTGTAGGGGTACCTTTTCCAGGATTGTGTCTCATACATATAATACAGTGCCTTACAAGGTGGGCAGCAACTTTCGAAATATTGTCATTCTGCCATACTGGATCTAATACTTTACAAATTCCCCTTGCGCTAATATGAGCTGGGCCATGTGCCATGCTAACTACAGGAAAAACATATGCATTAGGTAACATCCATCTTTGCTTCACCCCTTTGTCAGTCCAGCACCCTTCATCATCTAACCGCCCTGTACTTTCCTGCCATACAGCCAACTCTTCAAGTGTCGCTTCAGACTGTATTTCCCTGACGCTGTCCAGTGTATTTTCGAACATGGTAACATCCGGTACCCATCTAGCAGGGCCTGCCACAAACATTTTCGTCATCTTTGATCTAGCTGTCTCTTTTGCTGTTTGATCTGCAAAGGCATTTCCTCTCCCTACATTGTCAGTGATTGCTTTATGGGCACTACATTTCACTATTGCCAATCGTTTAGGAAGGGTCAAAGCTGTCAAACGTCTTTCTATCAATGGACCATGCTGTATCTTGGTCCCATGTGAAGTCAAAAATCCTCTCTCTGCCCATAGGCGTCCAAAGTTATGGGCCACCCCGAAGGCGTACTGACTGTCAGTATAAATATTGACAGCCAGTCCTTAGCTTAATTCGCATGCGCGCAAAAGAACTATCAGCTCCGCAGCATGAGCAGATTGGTAGAGAGCGCGCACTGTCTCAACTGTAGTGCGTAGCGTAATAATAGCATACGCCGCTGTAGTGGTGCCATCTGACAATTTGAAACAAGAGCCATCGACATATAGTTCCCCTTGCGGGTCGGATAAGGGAACATCAGTCAAGTCTACCCGTCCCTTCGTCTCTTCTTCAGTACGAAACAAACAATCATGGACATCTTGGTCCTTTTCGTCTGAAGGGAGGGGCAGTAACGTGGCTGGATTCAGACTGGCACATCGTTTGATGACAATATGTGGTGCAAATAACGTTAACTCATATCCAGTAAGACGAGCACTGGTAAGGTGCTGCGTCTTTGTCTTGTTCAAAAGTATATCCACAGCATGGGGTACCATTACTGTGAGATCATGATTGAGGACGAGCCCTGCCGACTGTCGTATAGAGACCGCAGCAGCCACAGTGGCTCTTAAACAACTCGGGAGAGCTCTGGCGACAGGATCAAGCGTAGCAGAAAAATAAGCACATGGCCTTTGCTTACCACCAAAGGCTTGCGTTAACACCGAAAGCGCACACCCAGCCATCTCGTGTACGTACAGCACGAAAGGCTTCTGATAGTCAGGCGTACCAAGCACAGGTGCAGAGCAAAGCGCAATCTTTAATTGTTCAAAAGCATGCTTGCATTCATGCGTCCAAGGTAAAGGTTCATGCACATCTTTAGTAATCAAATGAAGTAAAGGCTGTATTAGTAAAGAATAAGCAGGAATCCAGTGACGACAATACGAGGTGATGCCAATGAAAGCACGCACATCTCTCTGTGTCACAGGGACAGGCATCTTAACTATGGCATCAACTCGTTCGGGTGTTAACCTCCTACCCTCCTTCGACAGCAGGTGACCTAAGTAGGTGACCTGCTGTTGACAATATTGGAATTTGGAAAGGGACACTTTATGCCCCGCACCCGCCAAATGTTTCAACAAGATAACGGTAGCCTCCCTACAACCCTGTTCAGTATCGGAGGCGATCAGGAGGTCATCCACATATTGCAATAATACATTACCTGCGGGAAGAGAGAGAGACTCCAATTGACTTTTTAAAGCCTGACTATAAATACTAGACCTTTCAGTATACCCTTGAGGAGCCCTGCAGAATTGGAAATTCCTTCCAGCTAGGGCAAAACCGAAAAGTTGCCTGCTGTCGGAGTGAATAGGAATACTAAAGAAAGCATTCTTTAAATCTATTACAGAAAAGACCTGAGCTGTGGAAGGAGCCATCGTTAAAAGAACAGTGATGTCTGGCACCACTGGGAACTTTGTTGACCTCCCGGAGGTCAATTACAAAATGATAGACATGAGGGTGGGTATCAGGAGAATCTAACGGTGCCTTCTTAAGAATAGGGAGTATAGGGCTATTGCATATGTTTCCTGCTGTCTCCTCAACCACCCCTGATTTAATCAGGTCCTGTATAATCTGCATCAGTGCCTGTTCTCCTGCCTGTGATATCTTATACTGAGGAATACGAGGGAGCACAGCATTCTCCTTAACTTTTATAGAAACTGGTGGTATGGGTAGCAGCCCTACATCTGTATCCCCTTTTGCCCACAATGAGGATGGTACGTCTTTAAATTCAACTGGAAGGGGTGCATCTTTTGACAAACACTGTTTCGCCTTAGCCACATTAGGTCCAATAGTCATATACACACCATCTGGGGAACAGGAAATGGTAGCATGTAACTTTTTCAACAAATCCAATCCCATCAAATTCTCGCCACAATTAGACGTCAACAAAAATGGAGAGTCCACAGTAAAAGGACCCAATGTTAAAGCAAGGGGTGTGGAAATGGGGCTCAGAACCGGCACGCCTGAAAAGCCTACCGAAACATTATTACGGCCAGACAGAGTTGCCCCAGGGACCAGTTTATGTGAAACAGAGCTATTCATTGCACCTGTGTCCACCAAAAATTTCTGTACGGAATCATGCAAATCTGCTGTGACATAAGGACCACACTGATCTACAGGAATTTGGACTGGACCCTTACCTTGCCCTTGGCTGTCCTAGCCATACAACACTCCCGCAGCATCGTCCGTAGCATAATCATCATGATAGTATTGTCGTCCCCGGGGATCATCAAAATAATTCGAATCAGAACGATCCCCTGAAGGCACACCCACTTGCCCTTCTTCCCTATTAGCCTCATAACGGCCTCTTCCTTGCGAACCTCGGCCTCCAGGAACCGCAAGCTTTTGTAACAAATCTGGGCACTCACTCTGCCAGTGTCCCTCCTTTTTACAGAAGGCACACTGGTTTAACCCCAAAGGTGCACCACCTCTACCAACACCTCGGCCCCTTTGAGTCGGACCGCCACCATGTCCCCTTCCAGACCCTCTAGCAACTTGCTGCAACAATACTTTTGTTTTTAAATCCTTATTCTTCTTCTCTACCTTGTCTTTTTCTTAGTTTTCACGATGCTCGTAATACTGAGCCATACTCAATATCACTGAAGGGGAAGAGGTAGTCCAAGTACTCTCTGAGGCCTGTAGCCGGGCCGCAATTTCCGGAAGCAAATTTGTAACAAACCTATTAACAAACAAACGAACGCCCCCTTCCACTGACAAGTCCTGCCCACTGAAATCCAAGAAAACCCCTTCAAACCTTGTAAAAAAAATCTGATACACTTTCCTCTTTCTTCTGTCTACATGCTGTTAGCTTGTCACAGTCAACCCGTCGAGGTGGGATAAGGGAATGCATATACGTAATAATACGACTCGGCAAAGCCAGAATCTCAGCCCTAGGTTTTTCACCGTGCTTTCGCTCTGCATCCCACCCTTTAATCTCATCCCACGTACCGCCTAGCTCCACCCTATGGTCTTGAGTATGTACCTGTCTCCATATATCCACCGGTACTAGTAACCCAAAGTAAATTTCTATGTCTGCAAGAGTCATAACTGACGAGGAGGCTGCCTCTGTCAGCTCCTTATAGTACGCTGTGGGATTCTTTCGTGGGTCTGGTATTTGACCCTTAAGGGCCAATACCTCACTCCTTTTCCATGGAGTATAAACCCACTGTTCCTGAAAGCGAGCCTCCACCCGTTGTTGGACCACCTCATTTCTTTGGTTCCTCTGCCCTGGGATCTCAGGATGAAAAATAGGATGCACCTCCCTCATCGGAAACTGGGATTTCCCAACCGGAATATTACTTTGTAATTTCTCCCGATAGCCTATCAACGTCCCCACATTACCTAAAACATCCCGGGGGCCATGCCAGCTGAATATACTCGATCTAGAATATCATAAATTATTTGAGGGGCTATGCCCCCAATACACTGTTCCCATAAATTGATCAAAGTAGCTGACATATGTTGGAGGGCATGCTGCTGTACAAATGGATCAAAATCTTTCATTACACTCCATATATCCTCCGCACTATAGATCGGACTCTGAGCCCACTGCGCTGCTTGATTCGCCACCATCCTCTTCTCTTCCTCACCTACATTCGATTGAGTTAATACCTGTTCCATCCGCTCTTGTACTGTCGCCCAATTCCCTCTATCCGGCCCCCTTACTGGTGTCTGAACACTACTTAACACAGTAGGTAACAACCCTGGGAAGATGACACGGGTAAAGGAGAAAATGTCATCAGTGGCTTTGTAGTGGGGGCGAGGGAAGGAGGGGAAACAAAAGCAGATGTAACAGACGTCACAGGGGTGCCCGCAGTCACCGCACTCGTAATCGGTAAGGCAGAAAGGGGGGCAGACAAAACAGGGGCCGAAGCCGTCAAACTCACAGGAACACTTAAAGAAGGTGAAGGAACATGTGAAGGAATATCGGGATATATTCTCTGTGGGGCATACGGAGGTGGAGGACGAGTCTCCAATAGTTCCTCCACAAAAGTATCCCCCTCCTCTCCAACCACATATGACTTATCACACTGTAACTGAAATTTCCTATCTGCACACTCAATACCTTTCTCTGTCTGTTCTCTATCATACGCTACAGCTTTCTGCACCACTGTCTGCATTGCTTTCTTCCTAGACACCTTCTCAGCCCTTATACGTCGCTGTTTGGCTTCTTTCTGCCATACCTGCAAGGTATCGAACATTGACTGCCTACTTCTTCTAGCGAACAATATATCTTGTAAATAATTCAATTTCTGTTCATCAAAAGTACCATCAAGTGGCCACTGAAGCTCAGCATTGTCTCTCGTATATTTGTGCCAATGCCATGCTTCACATACATCCCAAAACCCGGAGTGCCTTCCGGAGGCGCGGGCTGCCGTTCCTCCAGTCTGTTTTCCGCTGAGCATCTTCGACACCCAAAACACCACAATTTACTCCAACAAGACATCTTAGCATCAGACCCTTCCACTCATCACACAGACACGCACTCCCTCACAATACAAACAAAGAGCTCCCAAGAAGCAGTCCAAAAACTGCACCAAAACAAGACAGTCCTCAGACTGCACCAAAACAAGATAGGCTCTAGCCCCAGGCCTTTTCAAGAATACCAAATTACCAGGTGGCCTGGCGGAACGTTTTCAAACGCCCCGTATCACAAGGGTTTGCAGACCTACCAAATTAATCAAGACGGCGCCGCACTTACCAAAGCTCACCTGGTGCACACAGATCAAACAAGATCATTCTCCACTGCCGACTCTTCAGACCTAAACAGTCAGATCCAAGGGTTTCGCCTCTTCAGGACCCCAGCCAAGATGACCACTAGACGAGGAGCCACCCGATCAGACAGGCGGGGCAGCTGCGAGAACTAACGCTCGATCGTGTGGGGTACCCAGATCCGCCCATCCGACCAGACGCAACCCCAACCTCTGCAACCCGTCTACAGGTGAGATGGGTCATCTGGTGGAGTCCCTGTTCGGGCGCCAACTGAAGGAAGTGACCCTACAGGTCACTCTAGACCTCCGCAAGCCTTCCATGTAATGAAGAGTCGATGACGCAGTAGAGAATGCCGACAAGCTAGTTTATTCAGAATTTACACTGCAGTGGAGTCCAGTCTAACCAGTCTCTACTACTGGCTGACGAGGGACTGACTTGAACAAGCATAAAGTTACATTATGTAGGTTGCAGAGCCCACTAAGACCCGCCTATTATGGAAAAGTACTGGTAGCTGTCGTAATACAATGGGGGTACAGTGTATGAGTTTCAGTTCCACAGCCTGGCACACGCTATCTACTGCCCAAGGTTGTCTAGCATATCCTCCCCACCAGACAGGTGGGAGAAGGCCTTGATGTAACAGTAGAAGAATGCACTAACGAGCAAAATCTTAGCATTGAAGAAACGAAACTTACCAAGGACTATTTCTCAGAAAGAACAAACATAACAGTTTCGTTCTGTTTATAAAATGGCGTCTAACAAGACAAAATGGCAGTGCACATGTCAATCGGACGAATATAATGCCGGCATCCACTGACTACATATTTCACAGAATATACATTTATTATGCATTAGTTATATCAATGCTAACATTACTTTGAGTATAATACGAATAATATAGTCATTTTCAGTTTTATTCTAACACCCTGCCTTCAGAATTGAAAGGCCTGCCTTAGGGCTGACTTATAGGTTTTAAGTGCAGTGACCTCAGAAATAAGGGAACTTATATCTGTTGTGAGTGGTGCTAGCACCAGCTCACACAGGCTGCAATAGCAGGCCTGTAGTCACAGTTTGAGTGGTCTCCCATGGGTGGCATAATGCATGCTTCAGCCTATGGGAGACCCCTGGTGTACCTATGCCCTGGGTACCTTAGTACCATATACTAGAGACTTAGAAGGGTACCCCAGTAGCCAATTGGGAAGGTACCAAAGTACTTACCATTGTCAAATGTAGGGAGGAAGCACAGTGACTGGGTTCCTGATTAGCAGGATCCCAGTCAGACTAGTCAGAAAAGAGAGCAACACCAGGCAAAAAGTGTGGCTAACCATGCTAGAAGCATCCTACCTTCCTACAAGCACAAAGCACTGCTTTGTGTTACGTTGCGCAAAGGGGGTGTTACGTGAGTGGTACATGGGCATTCCCATCCTACCACCCATGCCTTTTGACGCAAAACCCTATCTACAAACAATAGTAGACAGGGTTTAGCGCCAAAAGTTAACGCCATTTGAAATGAGGTGTTAAGAGGAGAAATGTTTTTATTTCTTCTTTCTTTTCCGACTGCATGCGTGCTGCACTGTGCATCACACATACAAAGTAGGAAAAGTTCTAAAGTGTGTCTAAGCATAGGTTTTGTACAGGAAAGGTACCCTTTCTGTACAAAATACTATGTTAGTGCATCGTGCTCGGGTGCATGCTTGTGTCTAAGGTGTGTGCTTGGTGCACACCAGCTGAACTCAGTACCGGCACTAGGGAGAGGGGAGGAAATAGCCATATCTCTGGAGATATGACACTCTCCTGCTGCCTCTGTCATGCAACATATTTTGGCTGCTGGGCTGCGTTCCGTTCCTTGTTGGAAATTCTGGGCCCTAGATGGTGTTAAAATATGCTGCTAATAGTGAGGCAAAAATTGAAACCAGGCTTTGGGGAGGGCCTACAAAAGAAAGTTAGAGAGGATTCAAACAGTGGAAATCTTGCAGATGATCAAGAGAACAGTCAAAATCGAATTTATCAGCAGCTTACTGAGTTGGCCACAAAGGCTCACCAATTGCCTAGAGAGCTCGGTTGGTTCTCACACTTAAGTACTGACTAACAATAATACTTTGAAAGGCACTCAAAAAATCACCTGCAAGCACCAGAGTACATTGAAGCACTGCACATGGTACTTTGATGACCTTCATCCACTCATGGAGGAGCCTAGTTGGGTTCCTCCTTGAGCTTCAATGAATGTTTCAAGAGCTCAGCGGATCGCTTATTGTATCAGTAGGTGTCTGCTTGAATTCTGTTGGTTGCTTGCCACAGCATATTTCTCATCCTCAGCAATTCAGCTGGGTGACTGCTGGAGCTCAACAAATCTCAGGAGTAGAAATGATGCACATGTTTTCAGCACACCAGGCAAAATAAAATGTTGCCCCTTGAGCACTACCCATACACTGTAAAAAATAATAATAAAGAAACTCAGCCTTTTTTAATGAGTTATGCAACCACTAAATGGTCCTGCCCTGAATACTTAATGTATGCTTTTAGGCTCTACCCACCCTCCAGCCAGGGGCTATATTAGCATAGCCAGCAGAAAGCACTTCCTGACATACCAAGCACAACAAAGGCCTCGACCAGGGAGGGTGGGTGAGAAGTATGACTGGGTCGAGGACGAGTAGGACTAGAGTAATGAGGATTACCATAAGTAATCAGGGCATTACCTCTACATCCCTCGTCCTCGACCCAGTCATTACAAATGAGGCATACCAAAGCAAACCACACATCAGAAGGCCTTTGGAAAAACCAGAAATAAAGAAAAAACAAACACTAGAGTGAAGCGTAGCAAACTGAAGTGTTTAATGACAGAACAGGTTCAAGAGGGAGCAGCAGGCTCCACAGCAAGCAACACACCAGAACCAAAATTCACACAATCATTCAAAGCGCAATTAACCAGGAAGTGCCGAACAAACGTAGAATCAGAAGCCCACGTCCCAGCATGACAGATCTCATCCAGTGAAACTCCATAAAAAGCAGCTCAGGACGCCGAGACACCTCTTGTGGAACGGGCCTGAACACCTGCAGGACAAGGCAAACCAGAGCCCTGATAAGCCAAACCAATATCAGACTTGATCCACTGACCAATGGAAAGGCAAGAAGCAGCCTTCCCACGATCAGCTAGACCAAAAGTCACAAACAGACTGTCTGAAGACCGAAAAGCAGCAGACCGGTCCACATAGACAAACAAAGCATGCCTAACATCCAAGGTCAATCAATCAATCAAGCATTTGTATAGCGCGCTACTCACCCGGAGGGTCTCAAGGCGCTAGGGGGGGGGGGTCCGCTACTGTTCGAACAGCCAGGTCTTGAGTTGCTTCCTGAAGGAGAGGTGGTCTTGGGTAAGGCGGAGGTGGATGGGTAGGAGTTCCACGTCTTGGCAGCCAGGTAGGAGAAGGATCTTCCTCCCGTTGTGGCTCTTCGGATGCGGGGGACGGCGGCGAGGGCGTGGTTGGTCGTTCGTAGCTGGCGGGTGGGAGTGTAGAAGGTCAGACGGTCGTTGAGGTATCTGGGGCCTTGGTTGTGGAGAGCTTTGTGTGCGTGGGTGAGAGTCGGAACGTGATTCTCTTGCTGACGGGAGCCAGTGCAGGTCTCTCAGGTGTCCGGCGATGTGGCTGTGTCGGGGGATGTCCAGGATGAGTCGAGCTGAGGCGTTCTGGATGCGTTGGAGTCTTTTTTGAAGTTTGGCTGTGGTTCCGGCGTAGAGGGAGTTGCCGTAGTCCAGTCGGCTGGTGACGAGGGCCTGGGTGACCGTTCTTCCTGGTTTCGGTGGGGATCCACCGGAAGATCTTGCGCAGCATGCGTAGGATGTTGAAGCAAGACGAGGAGACGGCATTGACTTGTCGGGTCATTGAGAGGGAGGAGTCCAGGATGAAGCCCAGGTTGCGTGCGTGGTCCGTTGGTTTGGGTGCGTTGCCCAGGGCAGGGGGCCACCAGGAGTCGTCCCAGGCGGAGGGTGATGATCCTAGGATGAGGACTTCCGTCTTATCTGAGTTCAGTTTCAGGCGGCTGTTCCTCATCCACTCGGCTACGTCCTTCATCCCTTCATGTAGGTTGGTTCTGGCGGTTGTGGGGTCGTTGGTGAGGGAGAGGATCAGCTGGGTGTCGTCGGCGTAGTGTGCAACAACTGCTCAGTAGGAGAAGAGGGAGAAGGAAAGAAAGAAGGCAAGATCAATTCCTACGAAGTATGAAAGCGAGAACGCACTTTAGGCAGAAACCCAGGTTCCAAACAGAGGACCACAGCGTCATCCATAAAACGCAAAAAGGGAGGTGAACAACGCAAAGCAGTGAGCTCACCCAACCTCCGAGCCGAGGTAATGGCTACCTTCAAAGTCAAGAATTTAAAGTCAACAGAGTCCAAAGGTTCAAAAGGAAAGGCTTGAAGTGCCCGCAGGACCATGGAAAGATCCCAGGGAGGTACAGAAGGACAAACAACAGGAGAGGGAAATACTCTGAAACAACCGAGAAACCAATGGCCCATCTGAAGTGGGCAAGGACCCTGGATCACGGAAAGCATGAATAGCAGTCCATTGCCTCTTCAGAGTAGACAAAGCATATTGCTTGTGGAACCCGTCCAAAAAGAACTGAAGAACATCAGAAATAGGACAGGACACAGAGAGAGGACAGACCAAGCCCAGAACACCAGGAGTGGAAAGAAGCCCAATGCTTAGCATAAGAGGACAAAGTAGACCTTCTACGGGAGGACTGCATACAGTAATAATGTGGTCAGGCAAACCCCTGTCCCCTAAAGACAGCCGTTCATCCTCCAGACTGCTAAGGTGAGAGGGACTAGCAGTGGTGGGGAAGATGGTAGGAGCGGTGACGGGTATCGCAGCAAGATCCAAGGAGGACCCACTGCCAGGCTGAGCAACAACAGAAACCAAGACCTCCTGGGCCAGTGAGGTGAGGTACCACCACCACCTGAGCCCTCACCCTCCAACCTTCATCAGAAAAGCTGGGATGAGAGAGGGAAGGCATACAGGAACCAGGGGGGCCAAGGGAGAGACGAGGCCTGCACTCCCCACGCCCCCTGTTCCGGAATCCGGGAACAAAAGAGGGGAAGCAGAGCATTGGTCCTGAAAGCAAACAAATCCATCATGGGAGTCCCGAACACCTTGGGGGAAAGACACAAAGTCAGGGAGGACGGAAACCTGCGGCTCAGAGGATCCGCCACCACATTGTCCAAGCCTCGGTTGTGTTGAGCCGAAATCGCTTGGAGATGAAGTTCCGCTCAACTGGCAATTGCACAGGCCACCAGATTCAAGGACTGACTGTGAGTACTGCCCTGATGATTGATGTAAGCCACAGTAACGGTGTTGTCCGAGCGCACCAGAACATTGCAACCCAGCAGACGATCCTGGAAGAACTGGAGGACCCTCTCCACAGCAGACAGTTCCCTCCAGTTGGAGGACCTGCAAGTCTCCGTGCCTCGCCAACGAGCCTGCACAGACCACTGACCCAGAGTAGCCCCCCAACCCGAAGCACTGGCATCTGTTGTCAACACCACAGGAGGATCGGGATGTAACCACATACCCCGGGATAGATTCGCCGTGACCAGCCACCACTGCAGATCGGACACCACCTCCGGGCAAACAGGAACCACCACGGAGAAATCCTGAACAGGAAATGGAACACAGCGATGAAGATGCCACAGCAAAGGGCGAAGATGCAACCTGGCCCATGGGACAGTGAACACAGATGCAGCCATGTGGCCCTGCACCTCCAGCCACTGTAGTAGGGACGCCGAAGGCAGAGACAACAACTTCCTCAACAGCGACTGGAGACGAAGGATCCGGGAAGAAGGCAGGAACACCTTGCCCAGAACAGAATCGAAGTCGGCCCCGGTAAAGGACCTCCAGGTGGCTGGAAGAAGATGACACTTCGGGAAGTTCAGAAGAAAGTCGTGGCTTTCTAGCGTATGAATGGTCAACTCCAGATGGCGAAACATCACCAGGGCAGAGGGGGCCTGCAGGAGCCAGTCGTCCAGGTAGGGAAACCCCTGAGACACCCAGGAGGTGAAGTTGCACCACCAGAGAGCTACCACCTTGGTGAAGACCCTGGGAGAGGACCGGAGGCCGAACTGGAGGACACAAAACTGCCAATGATGACCCCACAGACAAAATCTCAGATACTGCTGCCACTCCCGGGCTACAGGGACATGAAGATATGCATCCCAAAGTTCCAATGCAGTCATTACCCAGCCAGCCTGAATCAACTGAATCACATGCTGCAGGGTCTCCATCTTGAAAGGAATCTTCCGGATGAACCGGTTCAGAGGCCGGAGATTGATCACGATCCGAAAGCCCCCTGTAACCTTCGGGACGAGGAAAATGAGCGAGTAATTCCCGTGACCCCATTCCGCCCTGGGGACAGGAACAATCGCCTTCTTCTGAAACAGGGTCTGCACCCCCTCCAATAGGGCACGAAACCTCCTTCGGTAATGGCGTCCTCACTCTGCCCAATGGTGGAGGTTGGGAAATGAATTAGATCCGGTAACCCCATTCCAGGATATCCAGAACCCACTGGTCTTTAGTCGAGATCCACCAGGCTGCCAGGAAATGGTGCAGTGTCCCACCAACCTCTGGCAGCACCCCAGTTCGAACAAGCCGGGAGGTGGCATTGTCAGGAACGCTGACTCCCAGGACCAGCATCGGGAGGGGGTTTCTCCTGTAATCGCCGTTGGGAATTTTTCCCAGGACCCCTCTAGTTCCTGAAAGAGTTCTTCTGCAGACGAGAAGGTTGCCTGAAAAACCTCGCATTAGAAAAGGAGGATTCCATACGATGTTACTGATGCCGAAAGGATAAGGAATGCTTCCGTTCCTTAAATACCTTGTGTAACTTCTCCTCAAGGGCTTTCCCAAAAAGCTGAGGACCAGTAAAGGGCAACCGCAATGCCATGGACCGTTGAACAGCATCAGTGTTCAATCCATTCAGTAACAAGTTTCATTTTGCGCCAATGGAAGCACCACACGACATGGCTGAAGCCCGTACTGAAGGCAATGTTAGAAAGAAACTCAGCCACACGTTCCATGGAGTCCAACAACTCAGAACAACTACCACCTTCTTGCATAGTGGCGAACAAAGTCTTAAAGGTAGACAATAAGGACTGAGCGACATAGGCACCATATATCCCAGAACGGATGGCAAGATTCGACCCTGCATAGGCTTTCTTAACAGCAGAGTCAATCTTTTTATCCACACTATCCTTCAGGACATTATCTTCAGCCATAGAAGGACGTCCCACCAAGCTGGCCACAATGGAGTCCACATGAATCAACTCAGGAATTGTATCGTCCATATCCTGTAAAGGGTACAGCTTGGACATAAAGAGAGGCATCATAATGTGATCAGGATCCTTCCATTCTTTCAACAGCACATCCATCACAAAGGGATGAATAGGCATCGCCTTTGTAGCCTGTTTACAAAACTGGAGCAACACTGTGTCCTTGGACGTGATGGCCACCTCCTCATCTGGTCGCTACTGTCGCCGTTGCTCACCTGCCTACAACTCCCAGCAGGCAGCGTGCCAGGAGGCGCTGCTGGTCATCTGCTTGCGCCAGGAGGCGCATAAAAGCCCGTGGGGGGTCCCGCGACGTCGGTGGCTAGTGCCGCTGTTACTCACCTGCTCACCTACCTACAACTCTCAGCAGGCAGCGCGCCAAGAGGCGCTGCTGGTCATCTGCTTGTGCCAGGAGGCGCATAAAAGCCCACGGGGGGTCCCGCGACGCGGCTCACTACTGCCGCTGTTGCTCACCTGCCTACAACTCCCAGCAGGCAGCGCGCCAGCAGGCGCTGCTGGTCATCTGCTTGCTCCAGGAGGCGCATAAAGGCCCGCGGGGGTCCCGCGGGCTTGCGCGCGGACTCGCCTGGGCGAAGCCTGGGCCAAGGGTGGGCCTGTCCACGCCCGTCAGAGCCTGGAGGAGGCTGGGCTGGGCCCACCCTCTTGGCTTTTTTAGGCTATACATCAGGACAAAGGAGTTATGTTTCCAGCCAGGAGGACCCGTGTGAAGGTAAAAAGTTCTAATTTCCTTTAGTTGTGTACTCATAAGGCACTCTCCACTATGGTGAAACGGAAAGCCATGCCTGTTACCAAAACCACAGACGCTACCTTAGATTGCTTCCTCCAAAAAGCGGTAGGGGCTATTAATAAGGAAATAGAACTGGCAGAACGAAGACTCTCATTAGCCACACCTTCTGATCTTTCAGCTCAACCAGCCCCTGCCATCGGGGATACTATCCCAGTTATAGCGGTAACTGATTTTGAACAGGGGCCCCAAGCGCCACTTTCACCCACCATTATAATTTTGAGCCAGGGTGACCTAGGTGTTACACATAAGCTTAAGGACCCTGCCATGCGACCATCCATGGGAAAAACTGGGCCCCAGAGTGCAACAGGAGGGAAGAGGAAGTGTACAGAACTGGCAGGGACTGACCATCGACCGAAGCGCCAATCTCCAAGGGTCAAGAGAACCAAACAAACTCACTCTCCAGGAAATGCTGGTAGAGCCCACAATGGGGGTGGAAACATTATTGCTCAGACTGATATGGATACATTGACTGATACGGTCAGTAAAGTAGTGCGAGAGGCTCTGGAACCCATTTTATCTCGTTTGGTTTGTAGAGAGGCGCACCTTGACCGACTTTTGCAGGCTCCAGGGAAAATAGTGGTGCCCAAAAAGCAAAATGGTATGGCCACTCCGCTTAGCTTTACGGGTGAAGGGGTAGCGGACGCTCCTCTTGGTGCCGCCATGGGCAGGATGGCCACCACAATTGGAGTATCTACCACAAATAACCAGGCAATATCCCACAAGCTTCCCCTTACTTCCACCAATTCCGTTACAAACTTAATGCACAGCCAGTACGGGTATTTGGATAAGCTGGAATTTCCAATGGGGATAAAAGGAGGTTGGAGCAGGGGGTCACAAATCAATCAAGTTTTAGCACCCGTAGTGGGGGGAGTCAGCCGCAAAAAAATACAAATATATATGGCTTTGTGCATGGCCCTCCAACCAGGCGGGGGGCAAATAACATCTTAAATTTACCCCCGGATTGTACACCTTATACAATGATACTGACAGGGGTTCCTTATCTCCCTCCCGGCCAACAAGAAAGTTGTCACAGCCTCATTAATAAGTCAGTTCATTGGTGCTCTAGGAAAATTCCATTGCAGATAAATTGGCCTGAACATATTATTATGGTAAGGCGGGTGAGCTGGCTAGGTAAAATAGCTAACCATTTAGAGGGGGACTGCATTGTCCTCAATTTTAATAACATTAGGTGCGTGCATCTCGCCTTGGAATATCTTAGAGACTCACCGATCAGATAAAGGCTCGTCCATTAGGCTTTTTTTATCCCCCCTAACAGGTGGCAATCAAGAGACAACAGCCTTTATGGCCAGCACAGAATAGACACCTCCCCCACCTGTCTCCTTTATTTAATCACCCTAACCGCTTTGAGGCTCTCTCTGGCTTGACAGAAATAGACTGACTACCCGAGCGATCGGGGAATTTAGCAAAGTTGAGTAGTGCAAGTTCCCAACGTGACGACCCCGGGAGAGACTCCAAGGCAGTTGACACTGATATTGGTAATAGGCATTTCGTAAACTCATCTGGCTCATTTGTCCAAAACATTTCGAGCACTGGTAACAATCTAATTGAACTTCAGACCTGTATTTGCCCACCCCCCTCATTCCCTGTTTACAACTCTGGAGGAGTGGGGCCTGACCAAGTAACCTCCCCTGTTAGGCATGCCACTAATTGCATTCGGGAGGACACGGCGAACTAGGAACGTATAACATCTCCATTTAAAATTATCTCCTGGAATATCGCAGGTATTCGTCCGAAATTATCGAATGAGGTATGGTTAGAGTACATTAGGGACTTCGATATCATCTGTATTCAGGAGACTTGGCATCAGATTGACATTGTGTTGGATGGTTTCTGCTCTTTTAACATCCACGCAACTCCTTCACCCACAGGGAGGGCAAAAGGAGGGCTATTGACATTGATTTCAGTTAAATATGGGTCTATACAAGCCCGGGTTGTAAATACATCACCATGGTACAAACTTACCATGATTTCCAATCTGATTCGGGTAAAGTTACTACTAGTAAACTGGTATTACAACATTTTTGACCCAAATAGCTGTCACGTTATTGAAGTGCTACAGGCGGAAATCAACAAGTTAGCGGGGAAGTGACAGCCCTTGTGCATCCTCTGGGTGGGGGATTTTAATTGTACCATCTGCTCGTATAGCACCAAACGAGTCTGTGGGTTGTTGGACACAGAGGGTCAACCCCAGCCACATTTTATCCACACACCACAGGGCGAGGCCCTAAACACTATTATCTTTGAAAATGATCTGTGTTTGACTAATAATCTGGTCAGTAGCCTCCTATTACATTGCCCTACTTTTGTCGGAGGGGGTAGGGAAAGTTTTATTGACATGTTTATATCAAGAAAGTTTGCCCCTCTCGTTGGTAATTTCGAGGTGGAACCAAACAATGCTAGCGACCATAATCCCCTCATTGTTTCCCTTAGTATTACAGCCCAGGTTGGGAAAGGAGATGGTCGCCCCATTTATTATAACCCCAATAAAGGGGTAAGATTAAAATGGGACAAAATGAATCCTATTCAACTTGAGGAGAAAACTGTTAAGGCAAACTTAAACCCTATAATGAGATGCCTCCAACATGATTCTTCCCCCGATGAGGTTGTCCAGGATTTTGAATCGAACTGTGCGGACGTGGCAAAAAGTTTAACAAGATCAGTACAGTTTAGGGAAGTTCAGGAGACAAGGTGGTTTAATGCTGAGTGTTCCAGAGCCCAAAAGAATCTTAAAAAGGCCCTTCATGCAAATCGATGGGACAAGTGTCAAATTAAAAGCGCCAGACAGGCTTACAAAAATACCATCAGCCAAAGGAAAGAGGAGTTGAGGAGGCTAGCCTGGGAAGAACTGGAGAGGGCCAGTGCGCTCAGAGACATTAAAAGTTTTTGGGAGATCATAAACCGCCCCCTATTTTCAGATGAGGTTAGGCGTGCGGATTCATTGATTCTGGGGGATGTTTGGGAATCCCAGTTCTCGGCCATATTTAATCCAAATTCTATCTCATTACAGGAGAAAGGAGGGGATTTGCCATCAGATGTAATCTTAGCCTCCCAACTCAGCACCTCCTTCAGAGTGGTTGAGGTTGAGGAGGCCCTAGCAAAGGGAATTTGTTTGAAAGCCCCAGGCCCTGACGGGGTCCCACTAGACCTGTTCAAAAGCAATCCCAATCTTTGGGCAACCCTGCTGACTAATGTTTTTAAAGCAGTGGTGATTGGTCCCATCCCAACAACCTGGAAGAAGGCCATTGTGGTCCTAGTATATAAAAAGAGCAATAGGAACGACCCCGCCTGTTATAGGCCAATTTCCCTTATTGACGCAACTGTAAAAGTTCTGGGGAGGGTCATTCTAGCTCGTCTTGAGACCTGGGTGAGTAATACTGGGATCATGTCTAAAACGCAATATGGCTTTAGGAGGGGGATGGGTACCACAGAACAGTGCCTCGATTTGTCCCTGATTATGGGCAAGTACATGAAGGCCAGGAGGGGCTCTATCCACCTGGCCTTCATGGACTTGTCCAGTGCCTTTGACAATGTTAATCGGGAGAAATTGTGGGGACTAATGGAGAAAATGGGTATTGAAGAAGCTCTCATCTCCCTTTTGCGTAGGCTTCATGCTTCCACCACCGTCTCAATACGATATGGCCCTCGTGGGGAGAAAACCAGGCCTATTGTTTCAACAGAAGGTGTTCGGCAGGGGTGCATCTTAGCTCCATTTCTTTTTTTATTGTATACTAATGGCTTAGAGTCATTTTTAATAGAGAAGGAACTTGATTTTCCTCGAATAGGAGGCAATCCGGTCCCCTTGTTGTCATACGTGGACGACACTGTGTTAATGGCCTTTACAGCCAACAGTCTCCAAAAATCATTGGATGCCTTCATAGATTTTATGTTGGCATTGGACCTAAAAGTGAATTTTATTAAATCATATAGCATGGTATGTGGCTCCAAACCAACTAAAAGAAGAAGATTTGTAGTAAGGGGCAAGACCGTTGATAAGCTGTCTAATTTTACATGTTTGGGGAACATTTTTAATAATGAAATGAATTGGGATTCTCTCATTACATCAAGGGTACAACACACTAGCCAGGTAGTGGAGGGTTTATTCTGCTTCGCCTGTAAGTTAGGCCATAAGCCGGTGACAGAGATGATCACCCTATAAAGCTTAAGGCTTATCTGTCGCATCTTACGGAGCAGGAGTGTGGGGTCATCACAAAAGCCGCCGTTTACAAGTTTTAGACAATAATTTTATTAAAAGGCTACTGATGACCCCAAAGAGCGCCCCCACACAGTTTTGTCATTCCGAGGTGGGATTGGATTACCTAGAGGATCGAATTGATATTGCCCCTCTGGGCCAATATCTGGCTGTCGGAGGACTTAACGTTTTCAAGGGAAGTTATCAAGGACTGTACCAATCTTAATAGTGCTCTGGCGATCCCCTGGCTACGATTTGTCAGAGATAAATGTTATGAGATTGGTCTGGGGCACTACTTTGATGATCCCGCTAGCATCCATACGAATGCGAAAACCACGATAAAAGAGGCATATAAGTCTGAGGTGAATATGCGCTGGCAACAATTGGTGGTGCTAGGTCACCCATGTTTGCCCATTACCCAACAGCAATTTTATTTATCTTTTACTACGACTGTACAGACACGGTTTTTTTATGACTAGATTTCTCCTACGCACTTTACACTTCCTAGTGGCATTTCCCACACAGTCAGGATGGCGGACAAACTCATCCCTTGCCCATGTGACAATTTAGCAGCTCAGAGCACCCTGCACTTTATGCTGTTTTGCCCTCTTTATAAAGAGCTGAGGGTACAATTTTTAGCCCCACTTTTGAGGGGACTCCTTGTACCTACATAGATAGTTTTAACTTTTGCACTCTTTGTCTACGGTTTCTATTTGCACTGCTGTTTCCAATTACATTAAAACTGCAATGCTAATGAGAAAACGATATGAGTCACAATAGATAAACAGGCACTTTATTTGTTTATACTTCTTACATATCAACTTTCTTATATTAATGAAATTTGATGATTGCCATTACAGCTTGTTGTTTTGGGCATGTGGGACTATATTTCTCTGAAAATTGCAAACTGCTTAAATTATATGAAAGGCTGGGTTTTATTGACATCTATTTATGTTACCGCACAAATTTGGTATGGAAAAATCTTTTAAAGTATTATGTACGTTTGTCAAGCTTTTATGGTCCATGGAACCGAATAAAGTTATTTTGACTTGACCTCCTCATCTGGAAACCCCATGTTATCATTAACATGTGATAAAATGTCCGGCAACAATTCCTTAGAAATATATTTGCCTTTCAGGTCCACAGCACCCACAGAGGAACTATCAGAGGAGTCTGAACTGGAAATATCAGAATAGAGATCATGACCCCCACCAGAATGCACAACAGCAGACTTTCTGGACTTCATGGTAGATAAAGTCTCAAGGATCAGCTTTTTCAGATGAGCGTCATCACTCAACTTCCTCTGCTTCCGAGGAGGAACAGATTCCTCACTGACCCTTGAGGAAGAAGGAGAAGAAACAGGAGAGACATGCTTGCGCTTCTGTCTATGTTTCCCCATAGCAAAACCAAAGGGGATGATGGACAGAGTGTTGACATTGCAAGCACTCACCCCCAGTCAACTGATATGTTTCCCCATAGTCACACAGTGGAAAGACCCAAGAAGCAGTGTAAAAAGTCCTTAAATACACAAAGGTTCCCTCCAATTATGCAATTCAGAAGGCAGAAAAAACCATCCCCAAACCAGCAAATTGCGCGTGCAGTGACAGGCAGCTCTCATCCTGCCTTCAGCTGACGCAAGGAACCAAGCTGGAATGTAGGGGGCGTGGCCGCACCGTCACGTCACTACACAAAACAATGCCGGACGCGGCCACCAGAGGCCAAACAGTAATGGCAGGCACCCACCGGCAAAACCCTCACCTAATGTCAATTTTCACCAGAAGTCAGACGGCTCGTGCGGGGCAGATCCATGTCCGCCGACCAATCGAAGCCGCTCCGACTTTACAGACAACGGCTCCCATTAGACTGCTTCACAGTGAAACGGCCGCAGGGGACCAGCGGAGTGATAGTCCACGCCTGGCTCACAACCCGAAAGGAGGGGGTAAGAGCCAGCCTAATCTGATGTGGGAGCTCCCACGCAGCAGCGGAGGAGCTCTTGAGCACTCAAGGCGACAGAGGGAAACGAAAAATGGCCCAATCAGCACACCGCCGCTGCACCACTACCGGGCACCAGTCAGTGGCAATGGAACCATGCCACCGCAAACCAATGCGGCGGATAACCGAATTCAAGGCGTCTTCCAGAGAGCATAATACGGAAGAACAAGAAGACAGCCGGGGCTGGCAAAGCCCAGCAACCCAGCCCGACAGCACTCACCGAGTCCAGGAGGCCCCGCGTCCTGACTCAAGCCGCTCCCACAAGGGTTCAATGGCCCACCCAGAGCCCAGCAAAGGAGGAAGCTAGAGGACATTCATCAACAGGTATGAGCCAGGCAATTACCAGAGCATCCCCCATCATTTCCACCGACAGGAAACAAAGCAGGAAGTGCTTTCTGCTGGCTATGCTATTATAGCCCCCGGCTGGAGGGTGGATGGAGACTAAAACCGTTTCATGTTTTGTTTCCTGTCAGTTGGACTATTACCTCATTTGTAATGACTGGATCGAGGACGAGGGAGGTTATCATAATGAATGGTCACTGCAGGAAGCCCCTGACACTGGCCTTAAAGAGCTCTGTGGGTACCTGCAGGGGCTCCCTCTGATGCCTACATAAGCTCAGCTCATCCCTTGATCAGTGCTTGTGTGTTCAATGAGCTGCTTGCTAGGAGCTCAGTTACATGTATATAGGAGCTCTGCTGGATAACTGCAAGATCTCAGTAGTTTGAACAAGTGGATTACAAATGACTTAAAGAACAGATTTTTATGGTACCCAAATGGTTTGATTGGGGGTGTTCCCAAGTGTTCAGGCACTTAAAATGTGCCTTGCATACTAAACCAAGGAATCCCACCCTTATTAAGATTTGCCATAAAATGTATAAGGTGGAAACTGGGAGGCGTAAGAATGCATTAAGAGACATGGCGTTGGACAATCTACTAGAAGCGAGCACACTGAGAAGTAGTGCCAAATTCTTGAGCATTATTAACAACTGCCTACCTGCTCCAGATGACATAGCAGCACTCGCCTCACACATCACAGAAGACATTTTGAGGTAATCTGTAGCAGCATTCCCTCTTCTAATGATGACAACAGAGGTACCTTCCTCCCAAGATCCTCAAAGTTGTTATTTACACTAAACGAAGTCAAGAAGGGCATACAAGGTCTATCTAAGAACAAGGCCACAGGACCAGACGGCATACCACCAAACATATACATTATTGACATAGAGTCCTGGGCTCCAGTTTTGATTCAAACTCTGAATGCTGTAGTTTTGGAGGGTTCCCCACAGTCATGGGCCACTTCTATTATTGTTCCTGTATTTAAAAAGCATGACAGGGACAACCCCCAATGCTACAGATCTATTTCCCTGATTGATTCAGTGGTCAAGGTGGTGGGCATGCCCTTTTGGACAGATAAGCTATTATGTTCTTCAGCCCATGATTCTAATCTATTGTGCAGTATTGCTTTCGGTCAGGGAAGTAGACCATGGACCAATATTTAAATCTGAGTGTTTGCTTAAGACCAGGTGCAGTCGCCCGTTCAGGTTCAATCCATTTAGCCTTTATGGATCTCACCTCAGCCTTTGACTGGGTTAACAGAGACAAGCTGTTGCAGCTTATGTTATCCATAGGGGTGGATAGGGACATAGTATACTTGCTAGTGAATTCCATCCTAACACTTTGGTCTCAGTTCGTTACTCTAATGACCTGGAACACACCTGCTGTTTTAACATTGGCAGAGGAGTGAGACAGAGATGGATCTTGGCCTCTTTTTTATTTGCCCTGCATGTAAACAAGTTGGTGCAGGCCTTGATAGATATCCATGTTGATTGTCCACATGTTGGATCTTGACCCCTGCCCGTACTACTCTATGCAGATGATGCAGTCTTAATGGTCAAAACGGCAAGGGGTTTGCAGGCGCTGCTGGACTCTTTTGCAGCTTTCAAGGATAACTTGGACTTATAGGATTTGCTGACATTAACCAATGTGATGGTTGTGGGCCCCCGTCCAACCAAAGCAAAATCTTTTCAGCTTGGTACCCATGACCAGAGCATTCTCTTATTTGGGAATATTATTTGATTCATCACTAAGCTGGTGCCCCATGGTGAACAGGAAAAAAAGCCAATCTTATAAGGGCAAATGCAGCAGTTTTTAACTTCGCATACAGGTTAGATAGAAGACCTATTAGGGCACTCTTGCATGTCTATCATGCCAAATGTATCTCAAAAATTGTTTACAGGTGTGAGATCGGGGGGTAAACCAAACTGAACCAGCTACAGTTGAAAATATTTTTTAAGACACCTCTTTTGTGTCCCCCAAAGTGTCTCAACTTTTGCAGTACATGAAGAACTGGGAGTTGGCTATGTAACCGATATAATGGCTCTCCGTCCTCTTCTTCTCTGGATAGTTTACTTACTTGACCAAATATCTGAGTTAAACAAAGATACTGAAAGATTGCCTTTCCCTTGATCACTCCCATCATATCCCCTGGCTCAAGCATGTTAAGTAGGCCCTGCAGAGCTTAGGTAGGGTCGACCCATTTAACAACCCTGAAATTGTAGTGAAAACTGATTGTAAATGGGTAAGAGACAATTTCACGAGGCTAACGACCTCTGTCAGAGAAAACGGTGCCCTCCAGTTGCCCCGGGTGCATAGATACATCCTGCAGAAATCTGTTCAAACAATGGAATCCTGCCTCTCAGTGGTAAAGAGTAATTATGATCAAAATGTACTCACCAGATTCAGGGTGGACCTATTGCACTATTTGTTGACTTTTCCCCGGGGTAGGTATGCTGTTCACGCTCTTGATGCCTGTGGCAGTGTCAATGTGTCTCCGCAGGACACCTTGTACTTCATAAAGGTTTATAATTGTTATACTGTACCAAGGAAGGTCTTAATTCCTTTGCTAAAACGTACAAAGTTCACTCAAGTGCATCCAGGCCGCTTGTTTTTACAACTGCTACATGTAGATATTGTTTTTAATGTAGCCTGTTTTACAAAAACTGCAATGAGATTAAGAAATAGTAGTGACATATGCATTTTTGTGGCTGGTTTTTAGTGTATGTTTTTAATGTACGTTTATCACACATAGCTAATGTATTTTTATTGTGGTTTTTATCTTTTATCTATATTGTGTTGCTTTTATGGTTTGTACCAAAACCTAATCAAGCTTGGTTGACTGACTGACTGGCTGACTTAAAGAGCTGATTCACTTTAGAATTATTTGATAAATATTGCAGGCTGTATTGAATCTTTATTCTATAAGAGAAAAGTGGAGAAATGGTTTTATGAAAATTATCGAGGGTTGCGATGTTAGGATTTTGCACCATCACACATGCTCTTTCATTGGGGTAGGGGCACTGAGTGCTCAGTCAGAGAGATGGGCCCTTAGTGCACAGTACTCTGATAGTAAGATATTGCCACAAGCTTCTCATAATTGTGTATTGGTGAGAATGGCCACAATTGTGGGCCCTGGCATAATGGTGGTCATCCCTACCCTATTGCGGGCATCTCTGTCTCATGCTAGTAGGTCCCCCTGGATCATTATAGGCCTCCAATGCCTAATTTGTCCAAGTATCATCTTGAATTATCAAAAATGCCTATCTGCTGCCTATGTGCAATGTGCTAAAAAAGACAAATACAGGTTTAGCTCCCAAACATCAGCTTGTTTAAAAACAATATTTGTTCACTGAAATGCTAGCTTTTTGTTTTTCCTGAGGATGTTTTTTCATGTTAGAGAAATAAACCGTTTGTATTGATAGCAAAATGTGTGCATTTTCAGAAACTGCCTAGCTTATTGGTCACAAAATTATTGTAGCTCCAAAATATGTTCAAATACATTCATAGTAATTTGAGTGATTTATTCGTTTAAGATGTTTGGTACTACCAAACAATATATCTTTTATAAACATAACAAATTCATAAAAAAGTATTTTAACAATGTTGAGTTTCGCTTTTTTACCCCAATGCTCAACAAGAGTAACCAGTAGAAAGTTATCATTAAAAAATGCACATCTGATTGAATATCGTTTGCCACAGATATGCCTTTATTTTTGCAGATGCAATCACACTTTAAGAGCTAGGTACATTAAACATATGAAAGCACAAGTAAATGTTACTCCCTACAGACCAGGCTTTGTATATCTGGTTGAGACCATCTTGCGTAGTTGGGAAATTCAAAGCATTAGCCCAGTAAATAAGATCCAAATTGGGATCATGAGGGAGGACTTGTAATCATTTGGGCATATTATATAGAACCTCGCTAGATTGCTAGGTGCGGGGATATCCTGAACATAAATGATATTGCAAAGATTCGAGAATAAATGGATTATATAAGCGGAGATGGACATAGCTATGGTAATTGTACATAATATAAGGTTTCTAAGTGGTTCTGGTAACTTGATTAATCCAGAGAACATCCTTAACAGGTATGAATTCAATCTTAATCATCTCATCTGATAGAGACTTCTGTTGTAGATTCTTTACCTTTTGAATTTCCCCCAGGCGTCAGTCTGGATTCGGAGATTTTTCATTAGCAGTACCCCTGCGCATCGATTGGCTCCGCATCCATAGTTGGCCTTGTGCGTGCCTGAAATGACGTCGTGAGACCTATATAGACACCTGCCCTGGTGCGCTGACGTTATTTTTTTATTTTTCCGTGCCAGCCTAAGCGCAGATCCAGAGAGAGCTACCCCTAACCTTTTTTCGACTCTTGTTGAGATATTTATTTTTCTGACTCTTGGACTCCTGGTGCATCAAACTGTCCCAATGTAGGACCAGATTCAAGCCCTGCAGGATCCTGTCATCGGATGATGTCCATCACAGATCTGCACCTCGGGTGCCTCTGATGCTTGGAGCATGACCACGACTCAAAGTCGTGCTCCGAGTGCCGGGCCATGAATCCGAAGGCTTTGCGGGAGTGGTCCCGAAAGCTGATGGAGGCCCGGTGCTCAGCTCCGCGCCGCTTCCAATCTCACTCAAGAGGAAGGTCCTGAGAACGGTCACAGAGCCCGCACTCCTTGTCCCATTCAATATCCTCGGGCGATCCTCGGGCGTCTTCACCCCGTCCGTCGGCCGACGTGACGCGGGACACTGAGTGGGGACGGAGGCTTAGAGCATGATGACTCCACGCCTCCCTGCTTTTCTGGGAGTCGGAGAATCTCCTGCACAGATTCGAAAGTTTTATGAGTGTAGTGCTACATGTATTTTCACATTGTGAGACAGTGGTGACCTTTGACTATGTATTTTAACTGATTCCATTTCGAATGTACATCATCATTTTTGTACTCTTGCATGATTTCATTTCATGCCTTCTTGCAGCTTCAGAGTGGGATGTTTACTTACTTCCCAGCACGGAGCAAAACAGCCTTGCCTGGAACAGAACGTTTGGGATGTGTGTTTGAAAGTGTGAGAGAGGAATGTACTTCTCTGTCTCGGAGTGAAAACACAGAGGGCTGGCCAGCTTCCATCTTGACCTTGGAACAGACTGGTATAGTCAACATTGGTTTTGCAATAGATGAAGGGAGGGGGAATTTCTAGAAGACTCTCTCTGTGTTAGTAAAAAGTATTAAAGACAGGACATTTTGGCGCTCATACAGAAGCTCACTCGTGAGGTGGACGCACCATCACGGGGCAAGTTTTGCTGTCCCATTGAGAATTCCTGACAACTGAAAGGACTATCCAGTCAGGGTGAACAGAATGTTGTACTGTACTCAAATGCTGATGTATGAATTATGAGTTTCATTGCTCTGTGATGTTTTCATGTTGTGCTCTTTGTCAAATGAGAGAATCAATTAAAGTGTTTATTCCTGGCATTTGACAGTGCTTATTTCTTGAATTGAACGTCCATTATTATTATTATTTGCGTGCGTTTTACCATTATTATCTGCTTGTGTTTTATCTCATGGATTTGATTACTTGTGAGTGTTTTATTATTACTTGTGTATATATATATATATCAGGTTTCCTCAACGCAAAGAGTTCAGTCGCACTCACGGGTCGCTCAGATTACTTCTTTTTTATTTTTGAAAAACCATGTTAGCTAGAACCAACAAGAGTCACCGACACGTTTCGGTCTTACAAAGACCTTGTTCACGGGTAATGAACGCAGCATTTCATGAGCCAATAAGTACAAATCAAGTGTTACAACATCACTTCCTGTTTGAACGCCGCTTTGAATTGTGGATAATGTAGTGTGTATGTGCGAAAGTGAATTCTTAAACAACCTTAACATTAAATTGTGACAATTTTTGTGCAGTGAAACAACAAACAAATAAGTTGTTTAGGTTGTGAGTTTCTCAGTACAATATAACCAAAAAGCGAGAACATTAATCGTTTGCATTTACTGCGACTATCGCTTCGCCCAGGCCAATATGTTGGTCCTATTTAACATATTTGCACCGCTTCTGTTGCGTCATTCCAGCGGGTACTCTCTTGACCTGATATGGTCCATGGGTCTCTCATATGAAAGGTGTATATAATATAATGCAAACCGAGTTGATTCAAATGGTCTATCTGGTTGTGGGAGACAAGGGCATATTTAAAATCGATGTTAACTAATTTTAGTGCAAGTAATTGTGTGACTAATTTTAGGAGATAAACATTTAACACATTATTCAGTCATGTGACATGAATTCATGAAATGTATTGCAGTCACACAAAATGATCTTGAAACAATACCAAAATTACAACAGGTTATGACCCTCCAGTGGGTCTACTCATTGTTTGTTATTCTGTCTCCATTGACCAGCCGTTTATGGCCAATTATTGTCCAAAGTTCATCCCTTGGAACAGTCAAATATCTCACGATAGTTTAGACTAGGTCTAACCTTTGCTTGTGTTCCTAAGTGCTCTTAAGTGCAAGTGCAAGTGAAAAAAGTGGAAGAATAATACATATATTATACAATAAAGGAAGACTAGAAGGAAAATACGATGGAAAGATGATTACAAATGTGAATACAGTTCTTCATCCTGATTCAATCCATTTGGGGTTCAAGTCCGCAGACCAAGGATATGTCGTGATTCCCTTTGCCTCAGTTTGCGTTCCCTGTCGCCACCTCTCACATGGCGCTCCACTGATTCGATCGCGTAGAACCTCAACTTCTTACAGTCCCCCTCATGGTATTGTTCCATATGTTTAGCTACAGCGTTGCTGCGATCTGTGTTAACTGTCGCTCTCAAGTGTTCCAAGATGCGTTTTTTGAGTTCGCAAATAGTACTCCCAACATATTTTAGAGCACATGGGCATTCAATTATATACACCACGAATTGGCTTTTACACGTAATCAAGTGGTTAATTCTCCAGATTTTGTTGTTTGCCATTTTTATCTCCTTAGTGTTCTTAGCAATTTGGCAAACTTTGCAGTTGTTACACTTGTAAAAACCTTTACAGTTTAGCCACCCTTCTTGTTTATTTTTCTTTCTAAAGTGGCTTTGGATTAGTTGATCTTTGATATTTTTTGCTATCCGATACATGATGTTCGGATGTTTGCCCACAATTTGGGATACTGTTGGGTCTAAATGTAGGATGCTCCACTTTTTGCGCAGGATCTTATTAATTTGCTTAGTTTCCGTGGAGTATGTTGTGATGAGGCGAAGTGTATCCGTTAATTTGATTTTATTTAGATCTTTTTCTTTGTCTTTAATCAATTCTGTTAGTCGTTTTGTTGAGGTTTTTTGTAAGCATGTTGTTATGATCTTACTATTGTAATTTCTTTTTTTGAATCTGTTGAAAGTTAGCTTGCTGTGTTTTTTCCATTCCTATGCATTTGCTTGTTGTTTTACCTGTTTCAATTGACATCTGGGAAAGTCTTTATTTTCCTCTATTTTGAAACTGTCTTTTGATTTGCATCATCTTGGGAGTGCTGAATTTCATTTATTTAGGAGTGTAAAGCAAGACAATGAGGCCCTGCACCTTATCTGTGGGCAGCCTGGCTCTGCTGGTGCGCCTTCGGGCCCGGCGGAGTCAGCTTGGGGGCCCCAGACCTTTGGCTCTGGCGGCTTTGGCCCCGACTCAGGAATGCTTCAGTGGATCCGTTATCGGATCCGGACCGACGTTGGTCGTTCCAAGTCAACCTTCCCAAACGTCCATCCCAGCGGCAATGCTCCCGACGCCAACCGTGCCCCCGGTCGGCATTGACCCCATCCTCGTCCCCGACGTGGACACAGAGCCACACCGAAGTTCATCGACGTCGGTTCCGACGCCAGAAGGGACTTTCCTCCCTGTGTTCATCCCTGGTGTTGATTTTGTGCCAGGAGGTGGTAAAGAGGACTAGGGGGGGGGCAACTGGACCCTTTAACTGACCAGCTTGAAGACCCCATGGACTGGCGGATGAACCTGGGCGAGGCCAGTGGTTTGGACACTGACACTGGCTTGCTTTCTCCGGCTACCGTGGCTACGGAGGAGAGGGCTTCCCATGCAGTGGTGGTGAGAAGGGCAGCCGAGGGCCTCTAGCTCCCTTCAGTGGCTGTCAGGAATAACCGCAGGCTGGAGCACCTCTACCTCCGAACCTCTTTTGTCCTTTAATGAAGCCCTCACTGATGTCCTTCTGGGTATTTGGTCCAAGCCCAGCACAGGGGCTCCTGTGGACAGAACAATCGTCTGCCACCATCAGCCCGCTCCGGGCGACCCAGTATTCCTTAAGCACTATCCTTTCCCTGAGAGCTTGGTTGTCCAAGCCTCATCTTCCGAAGGAGCATTCCCTTCTGCACCCCCCGATAGGGAATCCAAGAAGCTGGACCATCTTGGAAAGAGGATGTTTGCTTCCTCCAGCTTGGCTTTGTGGTCGGTGAATACCGTTTGCCTCTTGGGCCGATCCTCCCATACCATTTGGGATATAGTTGCGTAGGTGCTGCCTTAGTCCCCGTAGGTGGCCCAGGCCGTTCTCTCCCAGGCAGTTGTGGATGAGAGAGAAGCAGTGAAATCGACCATTCGTTATGGACTGGACACCACTGACTCACTGGGCAGAACGTTTGCCTCGTCTGTTGCATTATGACGCTACGCATGGTTGAGGACTTCTGGCTTTTCAGGGGCTGTCCAATCAGCCCTGATGGACATGCCCTTTGATGGCACTTGCCTTTTCAGCGACAAGGCAGACTTGGTGCTTGAGCGCCTGAAGGAATCTCGAGCTACGGACAGATCCATGGGCCTCACAGCTACCACCCAACCCCCTCAGTCTGCCTTTCATTCCTTTCATGGCTACAGAAGGGGCACCAAGCCACGTTCTGTCCAGCCCGGCCACCAAGTCATGAAAGCTGTCCGGCCTCTGTGCGGCCGAGGACGTGGGACCCAGCGTGCTCGTGGTTGAGGGAGTCAGTGGGTGGGTCAGTCCACCCTTTCCCCCTCTGCCTCCAAACCTTCCTAGTCCGATGTTTCAGGCCCATCATTGGCCAGTCAGAGGCAGGATTCGCCATCATCCCCTCCGCTGGCAGTCCATCACATCGTACAGGTGGGTTCTGCAGATAGTCCAAAGGGGTTACTTCCTCCCCTTCAAGAATACTCCTTCCTCCATGCCACCCTCCTATGACCATATGTCAGAGGATCATTGGCTCTTCTCCACAAGGAAGTTACGGCTCTCTTGGCCAAGGGGGCCATAGAGAGGGTCCCTATGCCAGAAGTAGGAAGTGGTTGTCCTTTTTGAGCACCATAAAGTAGCAGGAATAGCAAAGGCCTGCTTCCTATCCTAGACATCTGGACCCACAACATCTTCCTTCGGAAGGAGAAGTTCACAATGCTCACTTTTCCAGGTCCTTTCTGCTCTCGACCTAGGAGACTGGACGGTAGCGTTGGACTTGCAAGATGCTTACTTTCACATCCCCGTCCTGCCTGCCCACAGACATTACTTACGGTTCACGGTGGGCCACAAGCATTTTCGGTTCACAGTACTCCCCTTTGGCCTTACCAGTGCCCCTTGGGTGTTCACACAAGTGCGGTGGTCGCAGCTCACCTGTGCAGATTAGGGGTACCAGTCTTCCATTATCTCGACGACTGGCTGTTGAGGGCGGGCTCGCCCCAGGCTGTCGTCTCCCACTACGGTGGACCTCCTGCACTTGCTGGGGTTTATTGTCAACGTGCTGAAGTCACACCTGACTCCCTCTCAGATGATCTCTTTCATCAGAGCGATTCTGGTTTAGGGTCTGTCCTGCTGAGCAGCAGTCTGGGATATTCGGGCTATGATACCAATGTTTCAGCCTCTATCCTGGATTTTGGTGAGAATGACTTTGAGGCGGCTGGGGCTCATGGCCTCCTGCATCTTCATCAACCTCTCCTTCGAGACCGCGACCTTCCCAGAGAGCTGGAAACACGCAGAGATCAACGCCCCACTCAAAAAACCCAAGGCGGACCCGAGAGACCTCAAGAACTTCCGGCCCATCTCTCTGCTTCCGTTCCCAGCCAAGGTCATCGAGAAGATCGTCAACAAACAGCTAACCCGATACCTCGAAGAAAACAGCATCCTGGACCCATCCCAATCAGGGTTCCGCAGCAACCACAGCACTGAGACTGCCCTCATCGCCGCCACCGACGACATCAGGATCCTGCTGGACAATGGTGAGACCGCAGCCCTCATCCTGTTGGACCTCTCCGCCGCCTTCGACACTGTCTGCCACCGCACTCTACGCGCACGCCTCCACGACGCAGGGATCCGAGACAAGGCCCTGGAATGGACCACCTCCTTCCTCGACGGCAGAACCCAGAGAGTCCGCCTCCCACCCTTCCGATCCGAAGCCTCCGAGATCATCTGCGGCGTACCCCAGGGATCGTCCCTCAGCCCAACACTGTTCAACATCTACATGGCCCCGCTCGCACGCATCGCCAGACAACACGACCTCAACATTATCTCCTACGCCGACGACACTCAACTGATCCTCTCCCTCACCAAGGACCCCTCGCCGCCAAAGCCAAACTCCATGAAGGAATGAAGGCCGTCGCCGATTGGATGAAGATCAGCCGACTAAAGCTGAACACGGACAAAACGGAGGTCCTCATCCTCGGCTCCAACACCTCAGCCTGGGACGACTCCTGGTGGCCAACGACGCTGGGAGCAGCCCCGACACCCACCGACCACGCACGCAACCTGGGAGTCATCCTCGACTCAACGCTCTCCATGACCAAGCAAGTCAACGCAGTCTCCTCCTCCTGCTTCAACACCCTCCGCATGCTTCGCAAGATCTACAGGTGGATCCCGACAGACACAAGAAGAACAGTCACCCAGGCCCTCGTCAGTAGCAGACTGGACTATGGGAACGCCCTCTACGCGGGAGCCCCGGCCAAGCTCATCAAGCGACTGCAACGCATACAAAACGCCTCCGCACGACTGATCCTCGACGTACCACGCCACAGCCACATCACCCCCACTTGAGGAACCTGCACTGGCTCCCCGTCGACAGGAGGATCACCTTCAAACTCCTCACCCACGCACACAAGGCACTCCACAAAACTGGCCCAGCCTACCTCAACAGACGGCTCCTCTTCTACGTCCCCAACCGCTGGCTCCGCTCCGCCGACCTCTCCCTCGCCACCGTCCCCCGCATTCGAAGAACAACCACCGGCGGCAGATCCTTCTCACACCTCGCCGCCAAGACCTGGAACACCCTTCCACTAAGCCTACGAAAGACCCAAGACCTGCTGACCTTCAGGAGGCTACTCAAGACCTGGCTGTTCGACCAGTAGCAGCATCCCCCCCCTTCCCTCTCCCCAGCGCCTTGAGACCCTCGCGGGTAAGTAGTGCGCTCTACAAATTCTGTGATTGATTGATTGATCTTGCTGGTGGATCATGCCAAATGGCATATGAGGGAGGCATCAGGGGAATCTTTCCGACTACGTCCAGATCGCGGAGGGAACTGCGCACCAACTGCAGTGGTGGCTAACGAACCAAGATTGGGTCAGAGGTAGATCCCTCTCCCTTTCCAAACCAGATATGATTGTGGTGATGGATGCGTCACTCCTGGGATGGGGCGGCCATCTGGAAGAGGCGGAGATCAGAGGCATCTGGTCTCCGGCGGAGCCCGGTCTCCATATCAAACATTTGGAGCTCGGGGTGATCAGACTGGTGCTGCAGGCATTCCTTCCCTCTCTCAAAGGGAAAGTGGTGCAGGTGTTCACGTCACGGACAACACAACTGCCATGTGGTACTGCAACAAACAGGGTGGGATGGGGTCGTGGACCCTTTGTCAGGTGGCTCTCCGCCTCTGGACATGGCTGGAAGATCAGGGCATATCCCTGGTGGTTCACCACCTGGTGGGTTCTCAGAACACCAGGGCGGACTAACTCAGCTGTCGGTGCCTGGTCAATCACGAATGGCGTCTCCATCCAGAGGTGGTGCAATGTCTCGTTCAGCAGTGGAGAGAGCCTTGGTTAGATCTGTTCACCTCCGACAAGAACGCTCAATGTCAGTAGTATTGCGCGTTGGAGTTTCCAAGGCGCGCTCACTTGGCATTGCTTTTCGTCACGAGTGGAGCTTCGGCCTCCTTTCCACCTTTCCGCCAATACCACTTCTACCCAGAGTGTTCTGGAAGATCAAGCACAATTGGGCTCAAGTGTAGGAAGCTGGCTCAGTATATACTATACGAAAGTAATTATAGTATGCACAGAGTCCAGGGAGTCCCCAGAGGTATTGCAGATGGTAAATTAGGTAAGTACTAACAGCTCTCTTTGTGGTAGTGTGGGCGAACAGTTAGGCTTATCCAGAGGGTGTGTTAAGCATTTATTGTATTCACTCAATCAAGACTGATGTACACACTCAGAGACTGAATCCAGACCAATTGAGTTAGTATAAAAAAGGTATACTTGTATTTTATTTATAGAACCAAGCAGGACTTGGTACAGGTAGGTAAAATATACTTGGAATGCAGGATTTCACAATAAAATGCAGTTATGAAAGAAGTTTGCAATAGTTACAGGTTGGTATGGATTCAGAAAGCAGTTTGCATTATACAATATTTACTTTTAGAATACTTTCTAGTTACTTTTGGATTACTTTGAGTACTGGGGGTGGTATGCCTAAGGATCTTACAATACACAGTAAGTAAGACTTTTTATACTTTGCAGTTTAGTTCTCTTTTCTCCATACAAACATCAGTTCAACACACTTTAGGCCCAAAATCTCATAACATGGGTTCCTATGGGAGAAAAAGGGTTAGCGGTTTCTCAGGTAAGTACACAACTTACGAGTGGGAGTTTAGGGGGTTAGGACCAAGGTTCCCCAAGGTCTAGATGGGCACTCGAGTTGCACCACCAGCGGCACTAGGGAGGCCGGGTGTAGAGTGCAGGGGCCCAATGTTAGCCAATGGGGATAAGGGCGCCTTCGGTTAGGGACTGCTGATGAGCAGGCCACTCGGGTGTGGGAGCAAAACTCCTGGGGTTAAGGTCAGCAATGCAGGGGCCAACGACCAGCACAGGAGCTACACCACCAGCGGCGCTGGGGCGGCCGGGTGCAGGGTGCCAAAAAGACATTGGGGACTCTATGCTTTTCAATGGAGACCTTCCGTTCGGCGAAGTTGCTGCAGGCTCGGGCAGGGAGACTTCCTGAAGGCGACCACTGACTGGAGAGGTAAGTTGGGATCTTGGGGGATGCCTGGACACTGTAGGTTGGGCCACCCCAGGCCATGGGACTTCGGGTGCAGAGGTGTCTTCTGGCGTTGAGTTTTCTTACCAGCTCCGGTCACGGTCGGGGGGACCCTTCAGGTTGAGGCTGCAGGCGTCGTCTTGAAGCTTGAGGGAGGTTGGGGATCACCAGATCCCAGGTCAGGATCGCTTTGGAGACCTCCTTGTGGTGTTGGGCCACTCGAACTCGGGCCGTGGGCATCGGGTGCAGAGTGGTGCAGAATCGCGGAGTCACCTGAATCCGAATTCTGGTCTTGGAGTCTTTCTCAAGCAAATCCGGTGCTCATGGGGGACATAGTCTGTAAGGTGAGTGCAGGGCAGGTCCTCCGGGCTCTGGGGGGCTTCTGGACACGCCGGTTTCTTTGCTGTATGTAGGTCGGAGTCGGGACAGGCCGGTAGGGATGGGGCCAAAGCAGTAGGTGTCCTCTTCTTCCTGGGTCAGCACAGCTCTTCGGTCTTTCTTTCTCAAATCTGAGGAGGCAAGGTTCAGGGTTGCCCCTAAATACTAGATTTAGGGGCGTTTAAAGGGGTGTGCAGGTCCGGACCGATGGGTCCCTTCCTTGGGGTGGGTACACCCCCTATTATACTACCCTTCAGTGGGAGGGGGCATGAGCCTCTCCCTAATTGGCTGAGTCCCCTCATCTCCAAGATGGAGGGGACTGAGATGTGTGCTTCACCTCGCCTCCCCCACCTGAGGGGTGGGTTGGCAAAGGTGGGCACACCTCTCTTCCTAGCTTGGTTTTCCAGCCTATTCTCCCACGCAAAGTGCGGGGCACAACCAGTGGGGGCCAGTTGCTGGGGGCAGCAAAAGGTAGGGTCAGCTTCCAAAGGCAGCAGACCTTTGAAGCTTCCTCTTTGTGGACCCAGCCCATCCTGGGGGAGGAGGCATGACACCTCTGCCCTGTATGGGCTTTGTCTCTGGACCCAGAGAGCGGAGGCTCTCTACCCAGGGGTCCAGAAACCTGTCTGGTGATGGCAAACAGCCAGGTTTTACTGTAAGAAAGTGGAAAAGTATTGAGACATGATGTGGGATTCTCGAATGTTCTGTGAAGTTTTACTTGGTGGTCACACTTTAGTTTTAGTCAGATTCCCTTGAGACTTAGAGGGGTACAGACCTCTTTGTTATATTTTTGTTTTGTGACTTTATACTATACAATACTCCTGGTTTTAGAGAACGTCTGCAGAAGTCTCTTCAATGATGACACCTTCCTGTTTTAATGGATCAAATTTGGGTTTCCCCTAATTAGTGTTACTTAGTTTAGGAAATTAAGATTTAATCATGTATAGGCAAGCGGACCGGAAAACATATACTGATCATCAGATTCTGGGGCACATGCATCAAGCTTTTTTCCGGTCGCAAACGGGCCGATTCACAGAATCGGCCCGTTTGCGAATGGAAAGAGGCCTTTTCTGTTGCATGTACCTTTTTTCATTCGCAATTTAGGGAATCGCAAATTTTGCGATTACCTAAATTACGAATGCATGTAGGGAATCGCAATTTGCAAATCCCTATTTTCCGATGCATGTAGCCTTTCCTAAATGCGACTGTGCATTTAGAAAACGCTAATTAACATCAACTTCAAGTTGATGGTAATTTGTGCATGCTTTGAAAAATGCACCAAAATTGCATTTTTCAAAGTGCCATGTGGTGCACACATGCCCTTAGGGCATGTGTGTGCTTCACATGTGCCCACTTACCTTTTGTGGGGGGGGTGCTTCAGGGGGGCCTTAGGCCCCCGGGCACCCTTGAATTTGATAATCGCAATTTGCGATTACCAATTTGGTAATCGCAGTTTGCGAATGCATTACCATTCATGCCTGTGGGCCTATAGGAATGAATGGAGTCACATTAGCTCATAGCGATTCGCAATTTCCGAATTGCTATTAGCTAATGTTAAGGAATAGCAAAATTTATTGCGATTCCTACATGCATAGGCATTTGCGATTACCAAATAGTGATTCCTTAAAAATCGCTATTTGGTAATCGCAAATGGGGAGCTCGATGCATGTGCCCCATAATTCCTTATTTTCTGAATTGCTATTACTTAATTCCTTGTATTCTTAATGCTACTGAGGTTAAACTTTGTCCGATGATTTGGTCTGCCAGTAGTGATTCTTTATTTTTACAATATTTTCTTGAGACTTGTATACATCTGTTTGGCTTTGAATTTGTAATAAACCTCCATTTGATCCCATTTATTGACTTTTGGGTCCTCACTGTGTAACCAAATGGGTTACACTGTAAATTTAACTTTTGAATGTTGTTAACTCTTCCTTTATTTCCCAGGCCTCTAAAAAGGTCCATCGCAGGGAAATTTGGATATTGGGCCAAGTGCTCTGGCAGAACCATAGTAGTATGCAATTGTGCAATAATGCAAAGGTTATTGTGGTCTTCAAGCTGACATAAAAATGACATTGTAATTGATTAACAAAATATAATAGCCTGTTAAGACACACCTGAACTTTTGCATTTTTGCAATAGGCACAGAAACAACACTACAACCTCAAAGAAAGAAAGAAAAAAAATTAGAAAGTGCCTCCTTATATTCATACCACTAAGTACCCTCCTGCTCCTAGAACTTACATCAGCGATAATTATGGAACTCAGCATGCAATATCACTAATAACCACAGTAACTAAACTGAAATCAAAGAACAACCACTATTCAAAAGAATGCATTTTCTTCTTTCGTTAGACATTTTTATTTGCATACAAAGTTACATACAAATATCACATTCCAAGTAAAACAATGCAAAATATTTGAAATGCGTAAAGAATAAGTTACTTACCTTGGATAACAATGTATCTGGTAGAGACATATTCTAGTTATAGATTCCTTACCTTTTGAATTTCCCCCAGGCGTCAGTCTGGTTCTGGAAATTTTTCATTAGCAGTACCCCTGCGTGTCGGTATGCAGCATCGGTCTGCTCCTCGTGAGTCATCATGTGCACCGGAAATGAGGTCGCTGCACCTATATAGTCGCCACCCTGGTGCGCTGACATCAGTTCTTAAAATGACTTTCCACGCCAGAAGCCCAGAGCCATGAAAGACACTGACAACTGGTGCGTCAATACTAGGGCCCTTTAGGGGTGTCCCTTTTCTAGAAATCAGAATGCAGGTAGGATGGGTGGGGCGGTAAGGAATCTACAACTAGAATATGTCGCTACCAGATAGTTACTTACCTTCGGTAACAATGGTATTCATCTCATAGAGACTTCTAGTTGTAGATTTCTTACCTTTTGAATAGATACCCCAGCAATACCAGCCCCGGAGGACGGTCTGCGAACCAAGATCACACGAGGAAGTCCTGGAGGACTGAACTGGCAGAGTATCCATCCCTCCAGACTTGGCTGTCTAGGCAGCAGTGTCTGGTAAACTTGTGCAGGGATGTCCACGTTGCTGCCTGACAGCATGCGGAGTCCCACTCCTGGATATCTAACGCAGTGGTTGCACGTAACCCCACAGGATGTTCCTTCTTTGCCAATGCATAGCACAAATTAATGCAGAGGACAACTGTAGGAAGGTGCTCCTTTTTGCATGGTTACCCCCCACTTTTTGCCTGACACATGATGCACTTTGACTTGGTGTACCCTGGGTCCGTGCCAATCAAGTTCCCAGGGCCTGTGTTCTCTCCCACAGCTGTACCTTGTACCCCCCCTCAATTGGCACATCTCTTGGCACAAATAAGCCCCTTGTAAAAGGTACTATGGGTACCAAGGGCACCTTTAAAGAAGAAGAAAACACAGCAACCGAGCAAACTTTCACATTGATGGTTAAACATTAGAGTCAAAATTCTTAAGGTCTTTGGTCAAGTTAATGTGGCAAAACACTTCAATAAACATGTTAAATGCATGGTTATGGATACCTTTATAGTTATATATACTCACCTATTCATTTGAATATTATCCTGCATTTGATAAGTTTAAAGAAGCTTTTAGCAAAAAGTACCTCATAATAAACATGTCTAGTATTTAAATTGAAAAGATGAACAAAACTTAGTGCTAGAGTATGGAATACAGCCTAAGCATTAATAAACAGAAAGGTAACGCACGGTAGAACTATAGACCAATAAAATAAACTATACAAAAGAGTACCTTAATAATACCACACTTTATATTTTGTGTTTTGTGGGAAGAGGGAGAGGAAAAGCAAAAAGGAAAAAGAAGAGAGAGAAAAAGAAGGAACAGAAAAAGACGAGAAAAGGAATAATAAAGTTATACAACCTTTCAGATATCAGTTATTATTGTGGTTTTCAAATAATTAATACAAGTATGTTGGACTACAGTGCTGTAAACAATAAAAGAAAAGTTCATGGTGGCTAAAATACAATATTTCTGTCCTGATCCAAGCAGATTTGCAAAATAAGTTTATGGTAAGGAGTCCAAAAAATATCCTTCTGAAGAAGTTGTTGCGTTGAAGTGTGAGATGTTCTATTGAGTCTATGATGGTGACAGAGTACTTTTTCCATCATCCGGGAAAAGTAATCTTAGTAGCATACTTCCAATTGGATGTAATTATTTGAAAAGCAATGGCAATATGCAAATTTGGTAAATTTGTGGATTTACTTATGCCAATCCAAATAAATAGATTGAATCTCAAAAGGAAAAGTAATGGAACATATTAATTACATTTTTCTGGATGAAGATATGTAAAATGTTTTATGGTTGGGCAGTGAAAAACCAAATTCATGCAAGTGCCCAGTGTTTTTTTTTTATAGGTCCAACATGTATTCTGTATGATCGGGTTGCATTTACAAAGAGAGGTTAGGGTTAAAAACAAAATGTAATGCCAGCACTGTACAAACTTTATATTATTTCTACCATAAGAGGTGTGGTGGATTTTTGACAAAATGGAGTACCAGGTTTGTAAGGAAAATCAATATTGTAATTCTGATTTCCATAATAATTTTATTTTAGATTTGGGACAATTTAGAAGTGTATGAAGGAGCTATTTGTATATATGGGAGGCTTTGCTTCCAGAACAAATAAACTTCTCCTCACCTATCAAAGTGTGAAAGGGAGAAGGCTACTGTGAAAGAGTAAAAGATGTTCTTTCACAACACATATATCCAAAGAGTCAAAGCAGAGGAGAGGCCACATTTGCTTTGAACTTCGGATGAGGAGAGGAGATGTACACCCCGCAATAGCTGTTTAATCTGAGTAATTCCTAAGGCTACCCAGTCTCTCCATAGAATTGTACGATGGGCATAATAAACATATTAAACTGTCTTATTGAAGAGTCCAGGAAGACCTGCAATGACGGCAGAGACCGAGTAAGGACTGGAAATATTATTGACATAGAATGTTTAATCGTGGGAGACACCAAGGATCTCGGAGGGTGTGAAAAGTGAGCCAGAGAACGAAAAGAGAAAGGTGAAATAAAAGAATCTTCCAATTTGTGCCAGACAGTTGCGGGTGTCTCTGTGACTGTATGCAAATGAGAAAAAAAAATGTTTTATTACAAATGAGGAATGATATTGTTGAAAATTAGGGAAGTTAACCCCTCCCATATCCTTAGGTTTGTAATAGGGAAATAATGATATGCATGCTTTTCCATAAGACTCCCTCCTCTCGATACTGCACAGTTTTGAGATTACTGGGAAGAGTCAGTGGGCCAGAGGTCGGCAGGAAAAGCTAGGCAAAGAGAAGAAATTAAAAAAAGAGACATATATAAAACAGAGGCTACGGGAGAGATTTTGCATAAATGCTTACTGTTAAGGTTATGCAACAAGATTATTCGCTATGTAGCTGAAACTCCAATCACAATTAATCAAAATAAGCAAAGCAATCGATGTATTTATGTTTAACCAGTCATGTAACAGGAACAGTGGATATCTCTGGTATGTCGCTCCACAAATTTGTTAATATGACATAAATTTGTGGAAAACATCATTGTATTTATAGAACGCTTGACTACTGCTTGTGCGTTGGAAACTGGAAGGGTATAGCACTTCCCAAGTATAAAAGAAACACCATTATAATTGTTTTTAAAGAGCCCTGTACTACCCGAAGCCATCCAAGTGCTATAAGGAAACAGCCCCTCCCAAAGTGAAAATAGACTCCATCGTCATCATAGGTATATTTAGAGGGTACTTTCCTACCCGAAGGCATCCAAGCACTGGAAAAGTACAACGCAGGGACAGACATGAGCTTCTGAGTTAGACCTGCTTTCTGAGACTTGAGCTTGAAACGTCTGTGGCACATGAGCGATAGCTGTGCTGTCTAATGTTTGAACAACTAAATTCTGTGTACACAAAGATTGCTCTAATATCCGAGCCTTTGACGTGTAGGTTCTATGTTGTAATGGTCAGGGCCCTAGGCCCCCATACACCTGGAAGGATCACACAGACACAGTAGTATAGAATGTAGAACTGGCCCAAGGCACGTGCGCCCGCCCCTTTTATTGGCAGGGTTACATGTCCTGTGACACCTGTGATGGACAGGTGTGCGGTGATGGTGGAAGCCAGCCCTCAGGGAGTGGCTGGTAAATGCATACACTCAGAAACACTAGAACAATGACCAGCCGGTCACTACATATGTAACTAGAGGGATAGAGCTACTGTCTAAACAAACATCTATATGACCTACGTACACAACAGATAGACCTGCTCTCTCAAACCAATGTATATGTGCTCTGTGTCGATTAAGTGACAGCTCTACTGTTCGATGTTTGGTGATTAGTAACACCTCCTTCCCGATCATTACAACCTACATGATCTGTGAAACTTCAGGGATGGTCTTCTTGTTTAATATTAAAGCATGTCCAAATTTTCTGACCGTCTAAGTTCTGTATGGTAAGATCAGAGGCAGTCATTTTTTCCCTCGACAGACAGCTGTGCTCTGGTGCATGTCTCCTGAAGGATGGTTCTGTCGTCTAGAGCTAGAGACCATCGGTCTTTTTCACGCGTGGAATAGTCCTTCTGTGTGAAGTGTAGGCCTTAAAGCTTTGTGTAACCATATTTATTTGTTATTGTTTTTGGGGGTGTTGAAAGGATGTTGAGTGGAGGCTAACAAGATCGCCGGGAAAATGGGCTCTCACCAATAACATTCCTTTGATATCAGAGAAACTCCCTTTAAAAATGATGTGTGCATGTCTGGAAATATTATAATATAAACAAATGCTCTAAAACAAATTCAATAAAACGAAGAGTAGGGATGCAATATAAAATAGAAAATTCATCAGGCCTGGCTCCCGGAGTTTTCTGGGCACAGTCAGATGTCACGTTCATTGGGCTGTGGGGTGGAAGAGTGCCTGGCGGTTACAGTGATGCCACTGCTGAGGGCTTTGGTGATTCAATATGTGAGGACGCCAGGGACGCTTCTGGAGATTTGATTTCCTCTTTGATAACAAGTGTCAAGTTAAGAACAGAGCATGGGGAACTACACCCAGTGGCATGCCCATAACTGATGAATATCAATCTATTTTTTATGTTTATATTTTCTTCTGAGCAAAGATCAATGGCGTGCCTTTGACGGCATTGCTTCCTTGTTTGCTAGCCAAAAATCACAGAAACAATGACAATGGATGTCAATCATTTGTTTACATTTTGATTTCCTAAACTAAAATTACCCATTGTATTTCTTCTTAATCTCCACATTAAAAACAAAATAGGAATGGAACCAAATTTCCACTGACAAAGAATCCATCTCATGCACAACCTCTCCTAAATTGCTTTGTAAAAGCCCCCAGAAATTTTCGCTGTAGCACTTTTCCCTTATACAGACTATGTGGAACATGATCTTCCTCTTTCCACTGAGAGATCAGTTTTGGTACATTTTTGTTGGTGTTTTCCCACTTGACTGAGGTTTTTAGACCATTGTGGTTTTATGCAAACATCCTTCACTAATAATGCTGACCTTTGAGTAAAACTCAAATTCCATTCCTGAGCTGATAACATAATCAGGGACGGTTTGGACACTAGGAAACATGAAAACAGAGCACAATGTACAGCATGTGAAAGTTTACACTGCTGGTGGTGAAATAAAGGCTAGGGCATTATTCATGCAATTTTTTCCTGTTTTATAGCAGGTTTTACTGATAAGTGCCTCTGCAATTTTGAGCCTGCTCAATAACAGTATTCACGCACCTAAGCCACCCTTCTGTGTGCAGATGTATGAGTAGAAATTCTAGTCAGTTAATCACAAAATGGGACTTTTCACTCACGACTATATTTAATCACATGCAAGACTGCAAGAATGCTTAAAAGGGTAGGTTGAGGGAATGTTTCAGAGTAGGGATACCTGCAAACCTGTAGATATTTCTCAAAAACGTTTTCCACAAGAGTCGATCTTTTTGCCAATATCGGCAAACTATTCCCTGCAAATAATGGTAAATGGCTACTTAGCACACAAGGAATAAATAAATCGCACAACACAAAGTTTGGTGGAAAACAGTTTTCTGCAGGTTTACTTCATAATTAAATATGACAACGTAGTGGGTTAACTTACGGGCGATCCAAGGGCAGGCATTGATGCGTTACCTAAGCTGCCTTCCCGCCTGACGAGCCAAACGGCACAGTGGGCCAACCCATTCGGTGCTATAATTTTATTTGTGGAGTTTTTCTCCCTTAAATACCATGGACCACCAGTCCAGGATTATTACTTATGCCTTTTTAGGGGCAGAGAGTCACCAGGCAAGCCCTTGGTTGCTCAGGCTTGCAACCACCCGAGAGACTAATGGGGCGCCATCGCTTACATCCCAGGGTCCTGCCGTAAGACTTCAGGGGTTTGGCCTATAGCATTCCAGCTGTGCTCCCCGAGATGGTACCCTTGTGTACCAAACTGCCTCCTAATCACCCTGCAATTTAGCCAACGCCTTGGATATGGCTGTTGTCACATTCAGGGCTCCCCCACCAAGACAGGCTCCTTAATTACTTGCAACCCACAGTTACCAGTGCCTCAAGCAGGTCCAAGAGGAACAGGTCCATACCCACCTCTGACAGTTGTACCCAGTCTTTTTTAAAGTACCCCTTGGTGCATTGATTAGGCCATCTCTTATAAAGACAAAGCCTTCCTGCTCAATGAACTTGCGCATGGAGCTATTCACCTTTCTGCAGGAATGTTCAATGGCCTCCCCAGACCTGGCACCATGCCTTACCCTGCACCATAACTCATGAATTTGCTGTTCTCTCCAATGGTGACTTAATTGCCTTGATTAGTGAGCAGCACCCCAGGAAAGTGAGGTCATTGCCCCACAGGTGATTTACCAAAATGTGAGGTAGGGACCCACTCCTTACTAGTCTCTGCTGCAGCCTCATGATCAAGCTGCATCAATGCCTGACGGGGAAACCCAGCCATGCTATCCACATGAGGGTGAAACCGTGACTCCAGGTCCTGGTCTTTGCCCATCTCGCTAACCTAGTGATGAATGAGTGACCGATCACCCACACCTTGTACCCTAGCGAAATAAAGAAACACGCCTTTTATACCAACAGTTTTAATTTGTTGCACCACACAATAAACATCGACACCTGGAAATTGCTCCTTGCTGGTTGCAAATAATCACCAAAGGTAAATTAAAAACACACGAAAAGAAATCAACACATAAATATTTCACACATTTGTTCAATATTTACATCATTGCTATTTCGTTGCCCTGGCCTACCCCTTGTGCCAACTGATATAGCGCCTGTAACAGTCTAAGTCCCACCTGTCCAGCTTCTTGATGCCATCGAGGGTGAGCCCCACCTTGTAGGCTGTGTTGGCTGCCCCTATCCGAAAGGAATGCAGAGAGTAACACTTGCCTGTGTTCCCTGACAGTTCTCGACATGACATCATCACCTTACCAAACTGGTATCTGGTGAAGGGAGGGTGGTCAGCATGCACTAGCAGTTATCCCCAACCATGGGGTATACCGCGAGGTAAACTGTGACCAGCGCAACAGGACAGTAGGTTTTACTGCCCAGGTGGTGCAGTACTATGGATTTGCAAAGGCCTTTCTGATTGGTTTTGGACCTTTGCAATGCTTTTTTTAAGCCCCCCCCCTTGCACCCTAAGCTCCTGTACGCCTAGTGCGTCATTTGTTTTGTCTTTCCTTGAATTGGCTACCAACTCATAAGGCCCCCAAAAATGCCAAACTGAATGTAGCTGAGAACAGGGTTGCCTCAAAGTCGGAATATGTGGCCCTGTCAACACAATCTATCATCCCCTGTAGAATGTTGAACTCAATGGGTAACCTATCATCAGGGGACCTCTCCTCCCTTCTGGCCCAGCCCTTGAGTGCTGCACTTATGGGGAATGCACTGGTGGGGTCCTGGTGGCCTCCCAGCTTTTCATAGTGGCTCACCGCTTCTAAATGCCCTGTGATCCAGGAATGGCTCTTATTCAGGTCCCTGGCCCATAAAACAAAATGCTGCACCTTATACTCAAGGGTTGCTGCCCAACCCCACCAGGCCCCAGACACCCTGCAGAAAGTGGAAACTGAGTTCTTGTATCGCCTCCTTGTCTCAGGGGTGAGCAATAGCTCACTCAGTTTCATTAGGCGTTGGTCCACTGTTAAGGTGCCAAAGTTGTGGAGGGAAAGGTGTCACCTCCGTCCTCACTCGCGGACAAGCCTCCCATACACAGAGCCACTGAAAACGAGAGAGAGCATCCGCTGCTATGTTCTTAACCCCCTCAATGTGTCGCGCCCAGAATTCAACATTGCTGTGCAGGCACTCCCTCACAAGGCCCCCTAGCAAGCACTGTACTAATGGACAATAGTCAGATTGCAAATTGATGGCCTGCACCACTGCCATGTTATTGGATCAGAATAAGACTGTTTTTGCAGACAATGTCTCTGGCCAAAAATGGAGTGCTGCAACTATTGGGAACAGTTCCAGGACAGTAATATTCACAGTTATCTTCCTCTTGCGCCAAGAATTGGGCCATTTCTGTGCGCACCACTCACTCCCCATCATCATGCCAAAACCTTCCCAGCCTGAAGTGTCCCTAAAAAGGCACAGTTCAGGGCTACCAGCCCAAGGTGATCTCCATATTAATCTGCATTGAAATCGGCCAAACATTCCACCCACATTCTGAGATCTTCCTTCAACCCTTTGCTCAATCTAACTATGTTGTGTTTGCATGTCACCTTGGCTGTTGCCCTGGTCAGTCTTCTAGCAAAATCCCTGCCCGCTGGGATGACCCTTGCAGCAAATTTTAGTTTAACCAGTAAACTCTGAATAGCGCCCAGGGTTGCCTTGTCTTTGGCCAGTGCTCCCTGAATGTCCTGGAGCAAGGCCTTCACCTTTTCCAATGGGAGTCTGAGCACACTGTGCAAGGTATCCAGTTCGATGCTCTGGAATGTCGAGACCTGCGCTGTGCCCTCGGTCTTCCCTGAAGCTAAAGGGATACTCATCTGGGCAGTCAGGGCCTGGAACTCTTGTAGTGCAGCTGCACATTCCTGTGTCCCCCCTCCCCTATGAACAGGAAGTCATCTAGGTAGTGGGTAACCCTGCTCTCACCATGTGCCCACTAGAGTGCCCATTGCAGGAAGGAGCTAAAAGCCTCAAAGTAGGCGCAAGACACTGAGCACCCCATTGGCATGCACACATCATAGTAGAACTTGCTTGCCCACTTAAAACCTAAGAGGTGGTGGCTGTCTTCATGGACAGGGAGCAAGCAGAAGGCGGCCTCGATGTCCGCCTTTGCTAGCCAAGCCATTCTTACCGCCCTCCTTACCATGTCGACCATCGCATCGAAGGAGTTGTACATAACTGAACACAATCCACTGTCCAACCAGTAGTTTACAGAATTGCCCTCTGGGAATGATAAGTGATGGATAAGCCTGAATTTCCCTGCCTCTTTTTGGGGATCATGCCCAGGGATGAGACCACAAAATTCTCCAACAGCGGGCCTGAATGGGCCTGCCATCCTCCCCAGAGTTAGTTTCTTCTCAATCTTCTTCTGGACTACTGAGGGAAGTTACCGGGCAAATCTCAAGTTCTCTGCATCCCTACTTAGAAAAGGGCCCATGTAGGGTATCTTGTAGGGCATGCCACTGGGTGTTCAACTATCTTGTTTCTTGCTGGAAGGAAAAGTAATTTTTTTAGTTGTGTTGCAAGAGGGCACTGAGTGGGGGGTGCCACACCACAAACAGCTGTGAGCAAATTTACATGATTTGCCCCAAGAGCAGGACTCAGAGTTGAACAATCTGCATGTCCCTTGAGGTGACCTTCTGATGCCCCACCTTTGCCCCGCCAACCCCCTTTGAATCCCGAAAGGGCTGTTTGATGAAAAATTTTCCTGTCTGACTCTGTGCCCTAAAGCGTGTTTGCCCATATGCATTTATATTGTAGGAATCTTTCGGGGGGGGGGGGAATTTGCCCATATATTCCATCCAGAGCTGAACCTCCTTCAGATCCCAGCTCAACTCAGGGCATACGTCATCTTTTTCCTAAACACTCATTGTGGATTGTGCCCGAAAACTGAAGTAGGGCCTGACCCTCTTCTGGATATTTCTCCATTATAACCACTGATATAATGGAGAACGCCTCCAGCCAGTTTTTGATTGTCTTATCTGGCCAAGCCTGATCTCTCTGAGTCTTGTCTTCTTCCTTACCCCCATGCGCCTAGTATCTGCCTCATCTTTACCATGCATCAAAAGTGTGCGAATGTCCACAAATTCTCTCCGCCATATCCCTTCCTTCGCTGCCAACGGTACTTGCCATGCCAGCAAGGAGCGACCGGATAAAAGAGGGGCGATTGTGACTAGGGGTGGTGTGTACCCTATTGGAGGTGTCTCCAAGATAGTCTGTTTCAGGTTGGGGGTGGTGTCGCTGTGCTAGAGTTATCCAGGTTGTCAGTGCAACCTACCTCCAAACCCTGTATGTTGGGCAACCCACAACACTATGGGGGGGAGGGTTGTGCCCTCTGACGCAGGGTGGTCGCAGATGTGGGGCTACCGCTAGCGCCGGCGTTAGGGGCAGCCTGGTGCGCCAGGCGCGGCATGGACGGTGGCCGCTGCTAGACATTCGGCTAAGGAGGTGTGTTTTGCTTGGTAATTGTTTGTTGCTCCCTTCATTTCCCCACACCCTTTCTATTGCGAGTGCACCCTCCCTCAAAGTGGTTGTAGTCCCCTGAAGTTCCTAGTACCAGGCGGGCGACCAAGGATTTGACATCAACCATAAAATTCACCATTTTGTCCATCAGCTTACCCATTCTATCCAAGCACTTCATGGTTGCGGACACTGCATTGCTAGAGTCTGGTGGTATTGGCACCGTTACTGTCCTGCACCACTTAGCAGGTGATGCCTCTCGCTCTGGGGCCTTGCTTTGGTTCTGTTGGTGGTTGGCCAGTGGGCCCTCTTTGGCCTTGTGGACCCCTGTTCCGCTGGTGCGGACTGTTGCCCGCTGGATCTATCTTGCTCGACTCCTGAGTCCCCGGAATCCTGCATCTACATGATGCCCTTTGCCCATTCTAGAGCTTTTACCCTGGCCATGTCCATGAATGTCGCCCATCCTGCATCTTGTGTTGTGCTGGGCCGGGACTCATCCATTGTTGTCGTCTTGGAGAAAAGAGGGTTGAGCCCTGGCTGTCCATGACCTTGATGCTGCAATCTAGCCTTGAACTAGAAACTGGGGGAAGGGTCCTGCAGGAGGTAAGAAATGGGTGTGAAATCAACACTCACCGCCCCAGTGCCCTTCACCTGCCCCATATTACGCTGCTTTGCCCAATGTTCTCAGGAACATGCCCCAAGTTCTCAGAGTCAAAGTTCCACACGCATGCTGCTGCTTTGCCTCCTACATTGAGGACAAGCCCCCCAGTTATCAGAATCAATGTTCCACAGCGCTTGCTGCTGCAAGGGCCTGGCGTGAGGAGCTTGGCCTGGTCGTATCTCATACCCACTTCACCACTGCGTGACCTCAATGAACACTCAATGCAATACCGTGTGAAAGGTTTGCCAGAGCTGTGCTCTAGATTCACTGTAGAGTATGTCGCTGGAGCTGCGCAACCTTGGGAATATGGGGATAAAGATGCCAGGTTTAACAACCGCAATAAATCTGCTCATCCGGCATGCTCACCGATCTCAGCTCTGCCCGGCAAATTACATTCTCCCCTACACACTCTGATCTCGCCTAGCGTGTTAAAGCCAGCCTCTCTTCATTTGACTCATGTCCTATGACTTTCCTTCGAATCCTATTCATCAACCGTGGGTGCTAAGATGCTGTACGGCCCTTGAAGGGTCTCTACGTTGTTCGACGTGATACTGTAAAAAATGTAAATAGAACAATTAAATGTCTGTCAAATGCACATGGCCCCTGGCTGACAATTTAATTAATATTATCTGTGCACACAGAACCATTGCATCACCAGGAATTGAAAATTTAACCTTCAGAGTAAGAGTCTTTAACCTCCAGGCCACAGTGACTCTTACCAAATGGCATGCAAGAGAGCTGCAGATAAGATGCATTAAAGAGCAGAAACATGATGGGTGGAAGCAAAACAGTAAAGCAGTGCCCCTGGTGGCCTAAATAATTCCTGACACCGACCAGGAGCCCGCACACGTGGAGCTTCTGTTTGGCCTATTAAACGATTATTTAGCATCCTCATTCCACATTGCAACACCAGGAATTGAACCTTTAACCTTCAGAGTAAAGAATCTTTAACCTCTAGGCCACAGTGACTTTTACCAAGTGGTGGGCGTAGAGAGCTGCAGATAAAAAAGCATTAAAGAGCAGCAACCTGATCGGTGGAAGCAAAACAGTGGAGCAGTGCCCTTGATGGCCTAAATTATTCACACCGAGCTTCTGATTGGACTATTAAAATAGTATTAAGCATCCCTATTCCACGTTAACCTTAGGCCTCGTAACAGTAAAACACTGAATAGTAAATAGCAAACCGACATTAAGTACTTGAATAGCAATAGCCAATGGACATTACATTGAATGGCATTAGAGACAATTAACTGGTAGCAGGCTTTCACATTTGCTTTGGGAAATATAACCTGTGGTGCCCTTTACTGTGCACGCACACTTGAACAGAAAAACACCACATTGCCCACATCACGCCGCCACGCCCGTACCTTACCCCTTGCGGTCCCTGTCTTTTAGACAGTTTCTCCCGACTCCTCCACGATGGGGCAAGGCAGGGCTCGAGTCGGGGTACCACGCGGGTGGACGGCGTCCCCCACTTATTTTACCGAGTGGACGCCGTCCCCCCTGCCCAAAAGCTGGACTTTCAATGATGGCGTTACTTGCCCGCACGGCCGCCCCGTCGATCTCCCAAGTACAGGGCTGGCTGTATTCAACCAGCAGCACTGCTCGGCCGGTCCCCGCCTCTGGACAGGAAGGATTTCTCACGTCAGACGGTCGATTGAGGCTCAGGGTGAATGAGTCACCGAGCTGGGATAGGGTCAGTCATTTCACGGCTCTGCAGACAATAGGGCTGGCCAGCCTGACAGATAACGCGTTTAACGCGCTACTGTGCCCGTATCATCACAATCGGATTAATGTATGAGCGACACTGCCTGCCCTCAGGCCAGTGACGACCAACGCTTCACAATACCGAGGCAGGTGAGGCTCAGGAAGGGAACAATATATTTAGGACAGCAGCTGTCCAGAGGTAGAGGGGGAAACATTGATACTGACGCCGGAAACCAGGCTATTGCTCGTCACAACTTCCTGTAATAAGGGGGGACTACCTTTCGTGACGTCACTTCCTGTGACACCACCTAACTTGGAGCGTCTTTTTTTAGGACTTGTGCCCTGGGGCAAGGCGACACTATGAATGAGACCTCACTTCGGGCCCAACACAGTGAGACAATGGAGCTGTGCCACCTGAAGGCCCAATTAACCCACAGCGCCGTACAGTCGCGGCCGGCATGGCTCAAGGGTGGGGGGCCGGGCGCAATGTCACACGGGGCGGGGGGGGACAGGCGAGGGGTCGCGAGGGAAGGGGGTGTTACGCAGGGAGGGTGGGGTTTAGTAATAGAAAAAAAACATTAAACTTACCTTTCTCGGGTCCCGCGTCTTCACTGCTCAGTCTGCTCCTGCTTTCCTGCCTCCGGCAGGAAAAGGAAGCAGGCAGCCTCTCTCTCCTCCCCTAAGCCAAACACAACGCTCCAGTGGAGCGTTGTGATTGGTCGGGACGCCGCCCAGCCAGGGGCTGTAGGGGATTGCATGTTCTCCATGTAGGCTGCAATGCAGCCTGCATCAAGAAGTGCAGAGTGCCCATGACTGGTTTGGGCGGCCCGAAAGGGCCGACCAAACCAGTCATGCGTACTTTGGAGTGGGCAAACCACTCCTGCCATGCCCGGGCAGCTCCACCCACCCGCCCGCCCACAATGCAGAAAGAAACATAAAATGGTAATAATCAAAGTTATTACCATTTTATGTTTTGGCTTTCTCGCACTGTGAGAAAGCAGTGGGGTGACGCTCCTCTGCCCTAGTGGAGGAGCTGCCCCTGGCGCCGTACCTGGCGCTCCAACACAAAGAAATGAGGACAAGTCTGTGATTTGTTGCCACTCGCCCCATACACGGCTCACGTCCTTCACTGTGCCGTGAAATTGAACCTTTCACACACACTGGTCTCCACACATCCGCCGCACAGGTGCACCTTCCCACACCTTAAACATTTGTGAGATCTCATGTATCCGACCGTATGGCGGCAAATTACTGAGCCTAACCCACCACCAATTGCATGTTAAGCATGCTAGAGGAGGTGTTGAGAGAGATCAAAACAATTAAAACACTCAAAAGAGATGGCTGATGAGTTAAAGACATGGCTTATTAATGTGTGTACACAGATGGGGCACCTGTCTTTTAGAATCCATGAAATGGAGCAGGGGTATCTAAGTGGGAGGATAAGGTACACTCAATGGCAGAAGTCAATGAAAATCTGGAGAAGGAGATAATGTGACTCAAAGATAAGCAAGAGCAAATGGAGAACCACTAAAGACGGTCCAATCTGCACATAACAGGAATCCCAGAATGTAAGGAGGACAGTGTGGGAAGCGCCATTTTGGTTGAAGCCTTATTCAAATCTTATATGGTTCCGTACTATACTAAGGATTTGCCAATCATGCATACACACAGAGTTCCATCCCAAATGTTCGGTCGAGCTAAATACCCTACCACCTTGCTGGTGAATTTTTTCGAACTATAGAGACAACATTTTTTTTATTGCAAGAGCTATTAAGAGGAAGTCATTTACAACTCAAAACAATTTAGCATTTCGAATTTTCTCAGATATGCCAAAAACATCTCGAAGGTGAAAATAGTTCAAGAACATGATTACTAGGATTCAAGTGGCCGGTGCTCAGGCATTGACTGTCCAACGTTACAGGCTCAAAGTATTGTTTAAGAGCACATTTCATAATTTCAGAACAGTTAAAAGAAGCGGCCATATTTTTTGAATCTATAGGGTAGCTTGGCAATTTGATTTGTGATGGAGGGCGGGAGTCGGAAGGAGAGGTGGCAGATTTTGGCCCCTCATGGTGCCAAAGCATCTATGAGTGGGGGGAGGTGCGAGGAGCGGAAGAAGGAGTGGAATTCCTGCCGGAGCACCCAGGTAGGGAAAGTTAGGAAGGAGGGAGTATGGGGTGCAGCTACAAAAGAGGTCCAGAGTTGTTAAACAAGTCAAGATAGATTACAGGTTATTCAAATTAAGTTCAAAATGATATGGTATGTATATGTATGATAGGCACTTTAGAAGGGAGGAGTCTTTTTATTGGGATGGTTGGCAAAGAATTGCTATTTTCACAAGAATATTAGTTAGCATACCAAGCACATAAAGTACTTGCTAGCACTTTGAAGCATTTTAAAGGAGCGAGGCATAGGTCTTGATGACAATTGCGATGTTTGCACAAAGGTATGTTAAAGGGAGGCTGCTAAGCAAAATGTTCACAGTTATTTTAAGCATGTTTTGCAAACAGGTGGAAGGGATGACTTTGGGATTCATAACCCTCTAGGGTGGGGTCCAGGGGATCAGGCAGACCAGCTGGGCAATATTCGGTATGGGTATGAATATGATTCGGAAAAGGATCATGAATAGGTCGGGAGCCCAAGGGTTATGTCAGAGAAACACACTGAAGGTTATATTGTTTAATGTTAATGGAGTAAACAACAAAAGGAAACGTCAAGCTATAGAAGTCTGGGGGGCGTAATCCATCGGTAGTATTGTTACAAGCAACCCATGTTGCTTCAGCAAAGCTGGCTAAGTTGTCATGATTAGAGAGAAGTGGGCAGCTTTCAGAGGTTTCTCAGCTGCCCAGGGGGCACATGGAGGTGTTGCAGTGTTTATAGCTAAATATCTGAACGTGGGAATCCATGACTGGGCAATTGACACAGACTGTTGCTTGTGTTGGGTTAACTGCTCCATTTCTTCAGCACGTATCACCTTAGTAAGTTCCTATGCCCCAGGGGAGGACTTTCCGAGACATTATGGGGGATATTCTCAAGAACGTGCGATAATCTTCGCCAAAATAGGCTAACGCAATTTTCCACATCGCGGGAAAATAACTCTGTGTGAACGTCTTATTCTCAACACGGCGGTAACATGCGATAGTTTCCCGATAACGCGTCAAATGTCCGCGATAAAATTACCGGGACGGCGATAAAAATCTAAAGCCTAACGTGAAAAAAGTTGCGATGGGCCCAACCGCGATAAAAAAATCAGCGATAAGCTGCGCCAGGCCTGCAATTCACACACGTCAGGCGGGCAAAAACACTATAAAAGCAGAAAAAAACCCCACAAACAAAACCAAAACAACTGCGAAGCACAATGGAGGCAGCCGGAGCAAGTACAGAGGACAACCAAAACCCCACAACCTCCACGGAGGACCAGCCTGGGACCTCGGGGTCAGGGAAGGGCAAGGAGAAGAAGAAGAGGAAGACGTGGTTCAGTCCGCAGGAAAACAGGATCCTGATAACGGAGGTGGTAGAACACCATCAACAACTGTTCGTCACCTCCACTGTGTCATTGGCAACAAAAAATGGAATATGGCAGTCCATCCTGGACAAGGTGAATGCAGTCGGAGTGCTGAGGAGGACAATGGAAGAGCTCAAGAGGCGCTGGAATGATGTGAAGCGCAAAACCAAGCAGAAACTCGGCAACAACCAGAAGGCAGCAATGCAGACTGGAGGTGGGAGTCCAGCGCCACAGGAGGAGCTGAATGAGATGGAGGAAATGGTGTCCACAGTCATCAGTGGGGAGACGGTGGCAGGAGTTGGGAGACCGGACACTGCTCAACCTGACCTGACACAACAGCAACAGGGTGAGTAACGACCAGGGACTGGGGGGACGGGGGGAGATGGGCACAATGGCACACATGCACAATTAAGTATAGCACAGTGCACATCCACAATGACTCTGGACCATGTCCCTGATCCCCTGGCACACTGCAGAACACATAGAAACAGCAAGTAGGCCCCCGTCGACTATGTGCCCAGAGGGGGCCCTTCCCACACATCACCAATCTCACAACCAACCCATGCACATGTGCCAAACCCAGCAAAGCGGCGTGTCTGTGAGCCACACTGACAATGCAAGTGACACTGCATGACGAATAGCATGGCTGCAGTCAATATACCATGACATGTTGCACGCCACGACACTGAGGTGGCTGAGTGTGGACCACATCCGTAAAGGAGCAGGTCACACTCTGACACATCCACGTGCACAAACAACCCCTGACGTCAACAACACATCTGCGGATAAACCATGCCCCAGAGTCCCAAATCCCACCAAGAGCCAAATTTACCCAAGTATGCAACATCTCAGCACTGTATAAGCACAGAAGTAAAAGGCACACCACCTGAAAGGGACAAGGGGCAGCAAAATCAGAGCTGCAGGGGCGACTCTCCCAAAATGCAGCACACACACATAACATTCAGAGCACATCAACATTGACAACAATGTGGTACAAACTGCAACACGTCCACAACAGAACAGAGGACACAACTGGTGCTGCATGTGTGTAGAAACTGGCCAATCACATTTGGCATAGCAGGGAAATGTGAGATGATAATGTACAAGTACAAACACACATCCGTGATATTGTCAAAATATACACTGTCCCGCATCAAATAGGCAGCTCCTCCCAAACAGTCATAATGTACATTGTCATGCAGTCTGTATGTAAACTTGTACAATGTGTCAACATACATGTGAACACAATGTTAAACTGCATCTCCCCTTCACATTGCAGAGGGAGAATCAACACCTCCTGTAGAGCAGACCCAACAGCTCTTCACTGATGACGAAGAGGACCTCCACACCTTCGACTCCGACGCCCTCCAACAGCTCATGGACAGCTTCGGCACCCCACCTCCAGGAGCAGGGCAGCCCAGCTTCATCGAGGAGACCCCACCCCCTGCACAGACCACACAGCAGGAAGCACCCACCACCAAGGCTGACTCCCAGGACCCCCACAAACAACACATGGCCTTCCAATGCCGTGTGTTAGGGTGCCAGGAGAAGATTGCTGATCAGGTGCGGGTGGGGTTCGACCTCATGGCAGCCAAACTAGATGCCATACGTGGGTGTCTAAGTCCCATCAGGGACCACTTACAGTCCCTAACGAACACCCACAGTCCGCTCCATGCTCTCCAACGATCCATGGCTGACATCGCCGGAGTCCTGACTCTGAGACAAGAACAACTGTCTAGTCATAGTGGCTCCAGCGATGTCAGCCGGGAGTTGGAACACATGCAGAGGATCATGGAGAACAGGGAGCGGATGCAGGCGGAAAGAATGGCTGCCACGGCTGCACACCATTGAGATGTAGCTAGGATCTTCCATGCCCTGCAGACCCTCATCATGGCATTGCTGCCACAAGGCCTGGCACCGATGAATGCTGCTGCTGCTTCTACATCCACATCTCCGCCCCCTGATGTGTCAGTGCCTCACAGTGCGGCAGACAATCCACCTCCGGCCCCTGATGTGTCACTGCCACACAGTGCGGCAGACATTCCACTTCCGGCCCCTGATGTGTCACTGCCACACAGTGCTGCTGACAAAACACCACCACCCACATGTGAGGCACATGAAACATCAGAGGACGAAGATGCGGATGATTCTGCCTTAGTGGTAAGAAGGAAGCGGTAGCATTCATCTCCGCCATATGGCCTGTTTCTGCTTGGTTCTGCCCTCTGCATCACCACCTTCCACTGTCCCCCGATACACTCTGCGACACTCACCTTGGACCTCGACATGGACTGCCATATTCTGTTTGGTTACCAATGACACAGCAATCAGACTGCGGACTGAACTCTTCCTCTTCCGATGAATTTGTCCTTCCCTAATGGACTCTGGCTGGCCCTCCACGGGGCAACAATTTCAAGTGGGGTGTGCATGGCCCTGTACTGCTCCAGCTGCAACACTCCACTGAATGTGAATATAACATTCAAATTCACACAGATGTGACATGTCTATGATCCTTCAAGTATGACAGTATGGATGAATGTAGGGTCACTGATTCCCCTTCACGTCCATTTTGCACATGTTGTGGGGCTTGGGTCACAGGGTGCAACATTGCCGATTGCGGTCCGGGTGGCGCAGACACTACAACGGAGACACACGCATTGGTTACTTCCTTGTCCAGGCCAGAACTGAACCACGCCCAGAGCCCCGGGCTCATTGTTCACACCCCTACGCTGGACTGGCATACGCCAGCCCAGCCCACTCCGCTTACGCTCACAGGGGGTGACGACACAGCTACATGTCCCAGGTCTTCCCTGTAGTGATCTGATGGTCACTGGTCTAGTTGTCAGCATGCCACAGCCACTCCCTGAGGGCTGGTTTACACCCATACCACACCCACCCAGCACAGGCGTCACAGGACATGTGACCCTGCCAATAAAAGGGGCCCACCACAGCACATCCCCCACTGCCGGAGGTGACATGATGGCGTCCGCATCCACGGAACTCAATCATAAAGGGTCCGTGACTTGCGTTTCACTGAGTTAGTGACACCTGATGGCCTGCGTCTGGCACGGGCCCACTGCCACGTGGCGATGACTTGCGTTGCACTGAGTTAGTGGCACCCGATGGCCTGCGTCCAGCACGGGCCTACCGCCACGTGGCGATGACTTGCGGTGCACAGAGTTAGGCCCACCTGAAGAGCTGAGCGGGTGTGCAGCCTGTGATGATGCGTTGGCCTCGATACGGCGTCCAGCAAATCAAGACTCTATTTGAATTGTGAGCCCTGCTGGACCGCAGTGTACGCGCAGGCAGCAGTCAGCACACACATGACTCCATGGTGCGGTGCCGCAGGGTGCGCTGGGGGCCTGTGGCGCGGAATCCAGCGATCGGCTGAGGAGGTTGCACCGGCACGTGGAGGGCCCTCTTGGAGACACGCCGGTGGCGGCAGGTGAGCATTGAGGCCTGGGTGCGCAGGGGCGGGCAGTCATCGCTGGGCGGCGGACCGGTCTGGGGACCAGGGCTGGGGTGCAGCAGACGAACAGGATCGCGCAGGCACCACCGGTCATGACGGCGGCCTCGTGGCTGGGTGGGGGGCGCCGCCCTGGCAGACACGACCCTGCATGCGATGACGAGATGTGCGCGGGTTGGCTTGGGACGTAGTCACCTCGTCTCCAGTGTGAATACGGCCGTTGAATGTGGTCGGGCACGTGTGTGTAGGCCTATGGTCACGATATGGCGGACACAGAGACACACGCAGTAGTTACTGTGGTGGCCATCCTGGAACTGGACCACGCCTAGAGCCCCGGACTATTCATTCGCGACATACGCCGGCCAAGGCCGCTCCGCTCAGGCTTACAGGGGGGACCACATGGCTACATGTCCAAGGTCTTCCACACTGCCTGGGGTAACCTGTTTGCGTCCACTGTCCACTACACTGCAAACACCAGCAGTAGATGTCCACATGGACATGTCTGTGCTCGGCATACTGCAGTCTGTCCAGCACATCTCTGCCACACTTGGCATTGTGTCCTTTCTTATTGCTGGGTCACTTGCCTCCTTCGCACATTCTTGGTTCCCACATCTCCCCACATTCTGCAATTGTGTGGCAGAGGGGCTCTGCCTTTGTGGATGGTTTGTCTACATGTCTGGCCCCTGTTACCACGGTTACTTGTGTTGTCGTGTCCGGTAGTTGGGCATGTTGGTTGGCATGTTGTATGTGATTTTGTTACGTGTGCTCTCCCACAGTTGTGAGTTGTGTGATTGTGGAGTTGAGGTGTGTGGTGTGTTCAGTTAGTACTTACCAATGAGCAGTGCATTGCCATAGGTGCCATCCTGGAAGCGCTGGTTGATGATGGACTGTCGGAAGATGTATGTATCATGCACACTGCCTGTGAAGTTGGCGACGACATTGGTGAACTGTCCCCGGTGGTCCACTATTGCCTGCACATTGATGGAATCCGTGTGCTTTCTGTAGCGGTAATTGTGTGCAGAGTCGGCAGGGGGCACAAGTGGTACATGTGTACAGTCAATTGCCCCCGACACGTGCGGTAAGGCAGCTATGGCGTAATTCCCTTGCATGGTCTCCAGCTGTTCATGCACAGCGTGGGGGAAGTGAAGGTGCAGGGGTATCAAGATGATACAAACCGTGATGTTTACAGGTATGATGAATCCTGCATAATGAGACCGTAACAGATGTTTGTGTGGTCGTAACCTTCCTTTTCTTTCCTGCGGAGGTTACGAGCACACGGACTTCTGTTACAGTATATTTGGACTGGATTTATCATACCTGTATGCATTCCGGTTTGTCCAAGTGCAATACACTGTACCAGATTACGTTTGTGTTAGAAATGGGATCTCTAGTTGGCAAGGGCTTGCACCTTTGTCCAAGTAGGGACCCTTCTTCCTAGTCAGGGTAAGGGTGTTACACTCGTGAAGTAACCCCTGCTCACCCTTGTGGTAGCTTGGCACGAGCAGTCAGGCTTAATTCAGAGGCAGTGTGTAAAGCATTTGCACATAACCAACAGTAATACAGTGTAAGCACTACAAACGGACACCACACCAGTTTAGAAAAATAACCAATTTTTATATACTCAAGACAAGACCAATTACGACAAAAATCCACAATACTATACTTTAAAAATGAATGCTTGATAAGGTAACTTCTTCTTTGCAGGAATAGTTCAAAAACAAAGTTCGTACGAGTCGGTAGCTCCGTCCGAGCCTACCGCGATGCTGAAAACCACAGAATCTAATAGTTCCAGCCGACCGCGTCGATACGGGCCAGCAGAGTCGTGAACAGACTCAGTCACAGTACCTTTCTCGTTGTGGCTGGTACGGAGTGTACGAGCCGGTCGGCGTTCGTCGCGGTTGCGGTGCAAGACGGAGCGATGCAAGGTGCGGTGTCCCTCGATGCGGTGCAGGCAGCGGCTCGATGAGCGTCGTGCAGACGGAGTCGATGAGTCCAAGGCGTGCGATGCAGGGTGAGATGATGCTCGATGCGGTGCTGACAGGTTGCGATGCAGGCGACCAAGCCGGAGTGCGGGAGCTGGCGTCGGACAGCGGTGCGAGTCGGAGCGGTGCGTCGCAGACGTGCGAGCGGTGCCCCAAATGCGATGCGGTCACGACTCGAGCCAGTTGCAGCGACCGCATCGGTCGGGTCCGGCTGGTTCGGTGAAGCGATGCGATGCGAACTGCGGTGCCCACAGGTCACGGTGCAAGCAGCGGCTCGGTGTTGGCGGCGTCGGACGTCGCCTACGGTGAGACCAGGGTTGCGATGCGAAGCGGGGCGATGCGGTCTGCGGTGCAAACAGGTCACCGGTCAGGGATGGATTCGGTTGACGGAGTCGGTTGCAGTTCCCTTCCTCTGTGGCAACTGAAACAGCGTTCCAGAAGCGGTACCCAGAGGCTTGTGAAGTCTTTGTAGTCCCTGAGACTTCTTAACAGGAGGCCAGCTCGGTTCCAGGCCCTTGGAGATACTCAGCACAAGTTTGTAGAAAGTTCCTTCCTTTCACTGCCCAAGGCAGAAGCAGCAGCTGCAGGCCAACCCAACAAAGCAACAACACAGCAAAGGGGCAGTACTCCTCCTGGCAGCTCTTCCAGCTCTTCGTCTTGGCAGGTTCCTTGATTCCAGCGAGATCTAAATTCATGGGGTCAGGGCCCCAATATTTATATCCCAAATTCCTTTGTTCTCTGAAGGCAGAGAGGCCTTTGCCTAGTCCAAACCAGTTCTGGAGCACTTTGTTGACAAGTCTCCGTCCCTTCTTTCAGAGAGTAGGCCAGGGACATCAGACGCACCACAGGAGGTGGAGCCAGCATTGTGGAGGGAAGGCACTGTCCTATTCAGGGCCCAGGTGCAACTCCTCCCACCCATCTACATGTAGATCTGGCTATTCAGCCCTGTGCTGACTCACCCTGTCTCCTGGCATCCCCCAGCCCCTGTCACTCACACTCCAGACAAGGAATACACAACCTCGCAGAGGCAGGCTAGGATGGTTAGACAAGAAAATACCCACTTTCTAAAAGGGGTATTTTCAAACACAGAATGTTAAAACCAACTTCACTAAAAGATGCAGTTTATCATTCTGAGTCCAGGCATACTAAACTCGAATTTCTACCATGTTCCCGGGGTCAGTTAGGATTATAAGCTGTAATAATCAAAACTGCCCATTCTGGCCTATAGGGAACAGGTAGCCTTGCAATAGTGAAAAACGAACTAGGCTGTAATTCACTATCAGGACATGCCACACACACCAGGGCATGTCCTACCTTTCGCATACAACGCACCCTGCCCACAGGGGTACCTTGGGCCTACCTTAGGGGTGACTAACATGTAGAAAAGGGAAGGTTTAGGGATTTGCAAGTGTGCGCACTTGCCAAGTCGACATGGCAGCCTCAGGCTGCGCACAGGCTCTGCGATGGCAGGCCCGAGTTATACTTTACGGGCTGTTTGCGTGGGTGGCACAATCCAGTGCTGCAGCCCACCAACAGCATTTGGTCTATAGGCCCTGGCACTCACAGTGCACTTTACAAGGGACTGACACATAAACCAAATAGGCCAATCATGGAAACGCCAATCCATAACCCCTTTTATACAGGAGCACTTGCACTTTCCCACTGGACAGCAGTGAGGAAAGTGCGCAGAATCATTACACCAGCAAAAACAGAGTCAAAACCGGGAGGTCAGAAAGCAAAAAGTCAGGGGAAACACGCCAAAAGATGCCAAGTCTAACAGTTTGTGACTATGAGGACTCTTGACCATTGTCACCATTTCTCCAACAGGTTTCAGACTACTGATTTCGGGATATGGAATGGTATTGGGGAGTTCCCGCAGCATCTGCAGTTTATTGGATCCACACGTTGCCCTGGTGAAGTTCCCCGTTGGGAATGGAACGCGTTGGCTGAGCTTTTCGTCTTGTTGTTTATGTATTTGTAATAAAGTTCTGTTTTTCCACTACCGTTGACTACTGGACTTCATGACCTGGGGGGAGGGTCCGGGGGTGGTTGCAGTGGGTGTTGTGGCCCTCTTGGGTCTCCAGGCTGCATGATCATTGTCTCCATGGCATCTGTTGGTCTTCAGATGTGGCTCTAGGCTGGGCTCCCTTTCATACTGCAGGTTGTCGTCCTGCTTAACACCAGTAAAAGGCAGGTGTTAAATCCCTGCTGCTAACGCGTCTTATCGCCTGTTTTTGGATCGCATCGCTGATCTGGCTGGTCGTTGAGAATATCGCAAAGTGGTGTTTTCGTGTGTTTTTGCACGGGAACGCCTACTCTGCATATCATTAGCGTTAGTTGTCGCTCTCATCTGTGGCGATGTGTTTTGCGGCAGCTATCGCAGGAAAACTGGAGATGTCGGCAGTTTGCACCAGCTTGTGAATAGGGCGATAAGTCTATCGCCACTTTTGCGGCGCTAAAGTGGCGATAAATCGGCGATGGCTCCTTGAGAATATGCCCCTATGTTGGTTGTTTATTTATTTTTGCACAGCTAATTAAAGCCATTACAAATTGAAAAAAATGTATAAAACAATACAGGTTAAGTGTAAATCCAAAACATATCATAAAAATATAATTCGGAGCAATTTCAAAATTGTTATAAATTCAGGACACATATATAAAAGCATATTTGCATACTATAAAAGGAATGTTAAAAAATGCCTTGGAACCAGTTTTAAAATCCATTACAAAACTATCAATAGCTTATAAATGAATTAGTAGTTATACATATTTGGTTAAACAACCACAGTCACTACTATTACACCCATTATAATGAAGCTTAAAGTGTCAATGCATAAAAAAGTAAGCACATTCCACAAGGGTCAGTTTTTACTCACGTTCTGTGAAAGAAGACTTTGATAATCAGATAGGCAGTTGGTAAGTGTTCTTATTTAATTACCCATGGTTTAGTGATTCATTTATTTATGGAAGAATAAAAGTATAAATCCTAGGCAATAGTTTGCATGCAATCAAATTGTAAGCACCAAAACACATATGGGAAGAAGGATGAGGGATACCAATTATATTCCACAAGTGTCTGGCAAGGTAGCAGCTCTTAGCAACTTGTCTGTTTCATTTAGGAATTTAATCAAACCACAAATAGCTTGTGGATGAGCATCGTTGAGCAGGAAATCTACTGCTGCTTGATTTGTATGAGAGCCTTGCGTGATCCATATTTGGCGAAGAAGTTTCTTACGGTCTTTGATTAGAGCTGGACAAATACAGAGAAGATGAGATAGGTTCTCCTGGGATTGACCACATAGCCGACACTTGGTTGATACTGGGCCCATCAACCATGGTGGTAAAAGATCGAGTGATGTAAAGTTTCCTACCCTAATAAGACAGTACTTCATTTTGTAGTGCACGACAAACGTGTCTGTAAGATAGTTTTGAATCTTTCTTTTATTGCAAGTTCTTTGTATAAGATAAGCATGCTTTCAAGCCATGAGGGTCCGATGATCTTGTGCAAATGATGCTTTTTGAGTTAATCAATTTAACACTTTTTAAAAATTCTGATGTGGGAGATTTTGATTCCATAAAGTTGCAGCTGTTTTAAGTTTCAGTGCATCATGAAGGGAGATAGACCAAAACTTTTGAGCCACTGTATGGTTCGTTGACGATACTTCCTTCCAGATTAAATATTTCAGTGTTCCTACTTTGGTAGCACGCGTAGCATGTAGATATTTAAGAGTGCAGGCCTTTTGAGCCAAGACTTGGTCGTATAGTGTGAATTCTAATCTAATTTGAGCAGCTGCAGAATGATTTGGGAGTTTAAATAATGTTCTAAAAACTCTGAGATTTATTCAAAAAAGTGGCCAGTTTCCCGGTAAAGGCTTCAGAACCATATGCTAACATAGGGATTAGCTTGGCTTTCACTATTTTCATTAGGGGTGCTAAGGTGGGTTGTTTGGTGTGTTTGAAAATGGATTGAAATGCAAAACGTAGTGATGCACGCTTTGGTTTGAGGGAGTTCTCATGAGTTAAATGCCCACCCTTGTCATCTAACCAGCAACCAAGGTACTTAGATCGAGTAGTGGTAGACAGGCGGTATTTGTTGAAGTACCATGTGCCAGGTTTCTTCTTTTTCCGTCCGAAAATCACAACATTGGTCTTCTCAAAATGTACTGCCATACCGTTTAAAACATCGAGCAGTCTTTTTAGTCCCCTGGCTGTTTGACGCAAAAGAACTATGTCATCAGCGTAGAGAAGGGAAGAAATGTGAGATTGTCCCAGTTTAGGAGCATCACTAACAACAGCATCCAAGGCAGGAACCAAGTTGCTCATCAGTAAATTGAAAAGAGTTGGGGCCAGAACGCACCCTTGTTTCACTCCTTGCTCTTTTCTAATCTTATTGGAGACTGTTGATTTATTATCGAGTTTGACTCTGGCCCAAGTCTCAGAATAGAGTAATTGAATGCCTTGAAGAAACGAATCAGGGATGTCCCAGTTTTTGAGTTTCGACCAAAGATGATCCCATTGGACATGGTCAAAGGCCTTGCTGTAATCAATAAAACAGCTATGAAGGAGTTGATTTTTCTGTATCTGTTTTGATATTAACATCCTAATTGCTACTAGATTATCTGCAGTTCCCAATATGGGTCTGAAACCGGTTTGATTTAATGTGATCAGATGTTTTGAGCTGACCAATGGCTCTAGGTCTTCCAATAATAAAGAAGCGAAATATTTTGCTTCAACGTCTTGGAGAGCGGTGAGACGGTAGCTCTCGGGATTCGCCACCAGACCTTTTTTATAAATTGGGTGCAGAATTGATCCTTGCTACGAGAGAGGAATAGTCTCTGTAATCAGACAGATTCTTAACAGCCATACCAGTAATTGCGACCAAAATTCAATATACAATCTATAAACCGAAACAGGGATACCATTCGGTTCTGGAGCACTGTCACCTCTGATTTTTATTATTAAAATGGCGATCCTTTTGGCCGTAATCATTTGTGCTAAGACGTAAGTTCGCTCTTTAACATCCTTTGAGGTTTTTAGAATTTGATCAGACTGGGAATACGAAGTTTGGGTAGTGGACAAGCTTGAATTAGTTTGATACAGAGTGCTGATGTAGTGAGACCAGCTGTCCGCAGTCCCATTATTTTCTTTCTGTCAAAAAGTGGTGCTTTCGTTGTTTAGCCGATTTATTATAAACCATAAGGCTTTAGAGTTTCTCGTTTGACAAGCCAAAAAAAACCTCCAGCTGTAATGCTTCCTCATGTTTCTTTTTTGCTTGCCAAATGGAGCATTTGTATATCCCTTAAATTTTTTTATTTCTTCCGGGAAATTAATTCTGATCAATTTTTTACTGTCTGATCTTCTTATTTAACGCTCTTTTAAATTTTTTGAGATCCTTTGAAAACCATGGTCATGTTTGAGTGGATCTTACTTGGCCTGAACCACAGACAGGAGACTGAGTAAGGACTAAAATAAGTTGGTACATAAATGGTTCCCAGTCTTCTGTTGTGTGACATTGTGACATATCCTGGTTCTCAAGTGTTTTTTTCCACATCGAGTATTTCGTGGCAGTATCCGCCAACCATTTAATTCACTTTCAATTTTGTTGCTGGCTTTGCGAGCCAATCGTCTCTAATGTCATGAGAGGCTTGATTTGATGATCTAGCAACAGCCGCTGTGGCATGTGGTCACTTTCGTAACGTACTTGGATAGTAAAAGATTTTACATGTGTTAACAGTGAAATTGAGCGAAACGTGTAGTCTAGAACCGTTTGGCTGTGGCTTGTAAAATGTGTATGGTGGGCTGGCTGATCGTCGGGAATAGCGACCATTTAGGGCACAAAGATACCAACCCTCAAGGGCGGCTAGCAGAGCTTGACCTATAGGCTGAGTTCTTTGAGGTACCATAATCTGTGAGGGTATTAGCCACTGTGAGTCCACAAATGCAGAGGAAGGATTTTGAAAAAGATTCTCCATCAAATTTAAGTTAAAATCACCTGTTAACAGTAAATGATCTTTTGGATAAGTTAGTCTGATATTTGTTATTAAAAGCTCCAAAGTTTTGATGCTTTGTTTCTTTTCCTGAGGTGCTGGATGAATGTAAATGTTTAGTAATATGAAACTGGTTGGAGATTAATTTTGACAATAGTTTTTGATTATGACGCATAAAAAATTATGATCATTGGTTGGGAAAATAGAAGCATCTAGAGACCAGCTTAATGATAGGTAGATGGATAAACTACCCATCGCATGGCCTTTAATAGATTGTCTAGTAGCTGGATTAAAAAATTATCGATAGCCTTCCAGTGGGGTTTCTTTTTCCCACCATGATTCCTGCATACATATAATATCATGTAACGATAAAAAAGATTTTGCATCTGGATCTGATAAGATGTTTTCTAGCCCTGCCACATTCCAAGATAGTAAACTCATTGGTTTGGGCTCATTCTTTGTTTTATGAGGTGAGAGTTCATGCTTTCTATACACAAGTCATTTTAACGAAGGACCTGCCAGGGTAGCAGCCAACCAGCCTCAATCCTCTTGCTGATATTCCAGTGTTGGCACAGTGAGCTTGCAGACTCTTCCTTCGTGGATTTGGTAATAGTGAATTATTTTGAGTAGGAGCCATGGTTACATTTGGCATTGGTGTATCTAAAGTTGCCTGCTGTATGCATATTGTCTCACTATTTTGTTGCTGATTTGAGTGTCGATGTATGCCTTCCGACGGTTGAGCAAATATTGCCTCAATTCCTTCTCTGGAGGTCTAATTCTGTTTGATACTTGGATCAGTTTGTTTCTCTGGGGAAGGGCGGCCGGAGATTTTTTGGGTGATTGGTCGCTAGTAAACTCGAATTCCTGGGCCAAGGGGTCTAATCAAGTTATGGAAGTTTGAGCTATAATTTCTATGGTCTCTAAGGAGTTCAATGGGTGATTCTTTGCAGATTCTTGAGGTAAGGATTTGGTCAAGTGCATAATAGCGCTTTCACTGTTCGTGCCCTGACAGAATCTCAGATGTATCCGGTATAACATTGGGCTCCTTTCTTAAGGGAGGAAAAAAGCTCTTTATTTTGGCTGCGTAAGCTGCCGCCTTCTGTATTTTATCCTGTTTTTTTGTTTGTTTTCTTTGATGCTTTTTCTTTTGCTTAGTTAATTTATCAGCGGGGGAACTGAAGGCACTACTAGTTGCTTTTTCAGCGGTGGGCGATGAGTTGGGTGCTGGAGTTGCTTGTCGACTTACATCAATGATGGTTTGATGTTCCAATACTTGGGCATTAATTGGGGAGTCGGAGCACGGAGGTGCCTGATGAACTTCCACTTTATGTTCTATTGTATTCTTTGAGGGTTGCATTATTTGAGGAAACGGTGTAGAAATCGGCTTTTGACTTGGCATTACTGAAACTGAGTGGGTTTTTGGTGTCGTGAACGGTTTGGGGCTTGGTTGGGTGGCCTATGCTTGTCGATCAGTTTAACTTCGTGTAGTAAGTTATTTACTATCGCTGGTAGAGCAAACAGTTTATCTAACAGGATCGCATATACACAGTCATGCGAACTTTGTTTGTCGGCTTGCGGTGTTGTATGACTGCCAGAATTACCAGGATTTTGAGAATTTGTTAACAGACTGCTAACTGTGGCGTTCAGTCGCTCAAAGCGCGTGTCGATGGATGATGTATCCTGAGCCAAGGCATCTAGTAGAGAAATTTGAATATCAAATTTGTTTGACTGGTATTCCAGCGCTCTAACTGTAGATTCTAAAGTACTTATCAGTTGCGGCCAAGTTCTTGAGTCGCGAAATGGAATTGGGCTACCAATTTGAGTTGGTGATTCCACTTGAAAGCCACTGATGAATGATAGTTCATGAGGAAAGGAGGTTAGGGAACCAGAAATGTGGTCGTTCTTAGCATTTGATGGTGGCTTAGTGTCTTATTGGTATTTGATTTACTGACTTGTTTGTGATTTGTTTGGAACAGTTTCTTTCAGCCAAACAGGGAGAGTCGATTGCTAAGGTAACATCTGGAGTATCAGAGTTATTTCAATTTTTTTGAGCCGCAGAAGCTCTGAGAGACGTCGAATCATCATTTGATTTCAAAGGTGGTTGGCCTAGTTGAGAAAGTTGGTGGATGGGTTGTGTCGATGATTGAAAAGTTGAAGAAGAATTAGGCTGATGCCACTTTACTAATTTTCAGGGTAGCTTGATCAAAGTGATGGGAAGATTGTAGTTCTGTAGCATTTAATATTGATGTATTTCCTAGCTGACTGTGCGGTGTTAGCTGTAATGTTGTATCTGTGACTTGGTTTATAGGGTTTTCTGGAATGTCAAGTTGAGGGATCATCGGTGGTTGAAGATTAGGCAGCACCTCTCTAATCTCCTCTGCTGATGGATAAAGAATGGCGCTTTCGTCCTTCATATAGATGAACTTTGATATCTTGTTTTTCTGAAGCTTGGACCATAGATCAAAAGCGCTGGACACTTGCCCTGTGAGTGGAGACATCAGCGAGTTAGTTTTTGAAAGTAGAGGGGAATTTGCTACATGGCGTTTATTTTCCGGTTTTAATAAGTGTGAAACGCAGTTTGAAGCACACTGGCTCTTATTGCATTGCAGTAAATGAGGGGTTCCTCTTGTTCTGCCGGACCTCATGTTTGCGCAGAGCAAATACTGATGGTGTAATGCCGATGGATGGACTGATGGCGTTGGACAAAGGTAGAGAAAAGGTTTACTGAAGGGAAAGCTGACAGGGGTGGAGAACTGGAGGTGGTTAAAGGGGGTAAGCAACAAAAATAACTGAATTAAATAAGTAAATTAAGCCGAGGCGAGCTCCTCATTGGTGCAAGCGCACACCAGCCTAGTGCACAGAGATAAGAACCGCAGGCCTGGCCTTACCTCAGTGCTACCTGTAGAAATACTTCACCACACCACCACAGTCACTCCTCACTGCAAACCTCTTCCTTGCCCTGCTTGCTAAATGGCAGCCGCACCACTAGTGGAGTAATAGAGCAGGGAGGCTGGAAAGGCCAGCAGCCGGGGAATCGGGGGTGGGGGATGGAAAGTAAGGCACTGAGAGGCACAGGAACACAAAAAAGAGGTTGGAGGATCTCAATGACTCAGCCTCCGGTGGCTCGTTAGCTGTTCTGTTAAATCCTGGAAACTTGCAGAGCCATGGTCGAAAATTACAGGAAATTGCATGAAATTTTGGGAGCGCAGCTGTACTCTGACAAAAGTAGCCTCTGGAGTTGAGTTGCGTTGAGTCTCCAGCTGCGCTTACTCTTGTTTTCCTTTGTTTTCCTTTAATTCTTTTTTCTTTTGTTTTCCTTGATTTCCTTTAATTATTATTTTTCTCTTTCCTTTTTAGGTCGAGCATCAGCGATGATTTCTTGTATCTCTCTAAGTGGCTTGGGTAAACCAACCCATTGCTATTGGCTGTTAGCTGCAGCATTCAGAAATGCTGGTTTCTTGTTGGTCTATTACAGCAATTGTCCCTCCTTTGTGTGGCTCCTTCCTCCCATGGCGATTTCACTAATGGTTTCTTTTGGTTGTCCTGCAGAGGAGGCCTGCCTGTTTTTTTTAAGGTACTTCCTCTTAGTCACTCCTCACCACTCCCTCTCAGCCAGGGTGCTTGGACCAGCAGCCTTTTTTTATTTATTTAAGCTGTTTGGGGATGCGCAGCATTAACTTTAAAAGTTAATTTTATTTAGTGCATAGAGCATTTCCAGGATGCCCAGGCTCGAACACGGATCCCCAACTCCCAAGTCTGCAGCTCTGACTGCTGAGCCACGGCCTCTCGCTCTGGGGATCTCTGCTGGAGTTGCTATTTGTTCATCTCAAGCCACGCATGAGCAGCAGCTCGCACTCGGGCTTTTTGTTTCATTCCGTAGTGCTTTCCAAAAGCACTAGCTACATTACACATTTCAGTTTCATATTTTTGGTAGAAATGGGGAGATTAATTGGCAGCTCAGTACATTACTTAAATGTCTTTAACAGAGCTGCCGATTAACCTCCCCATGTTTAAAAAAAATATGAACATGTCATCGGGTAATGTTACTGGTGCTCGTGGAAAACGCTACGAAAGTGAAGGCTTTTGTTCTGAATGGCTGCTTACAGGAAATGCTCTGATTCCTTGCCAGGCTCTGTTTTTTTAGATCGAGCTTTAGCGGCAGCGCGCATGCGCTGCTCGCTCTGCGAGGCATGCAGTATTCGAGTATGGGAGACAAGGTGCCCCCTCTCTCCGCCCATATTTTTGATTGGCTTTTGTCTTTGTCCTTCGTAAATGCTGGCGTGTGATTCCATAATAGGCTTGTTAGTCCCGCCTCAGTACGGCCATGACGTCATTTGTAACCTCCCATGGCTACTGGCCCCTTTACTTCGTGGTTACATGGGCATGTACTATTTCCTTTGCAGTCACACAGCTTTGTCCGTACCTTCTCCTCTCTCCCCCTCGCCCCGTTGTCCGTGCCTTCTCCCCCCCTCCCTACCGATGTCCGTGCCTTCTCCCCCTCCCCCGCCCTCCCGTTGTCCGTGATTCCAAGTTGCCAATGCAATCGGTCTCCCGTAAATTGGAGACCTATTGCATTGCAAATGCTTGTTTGTCCGATTCTCCCTCTAGAAATTTCAACAGTGTGGTTTTCGACTGACTACCGCTTCTGGGTCTGAAAATTAAAAATGGTATTAACCGAACCTTTTAATGACTGATCCTAAATGGCTTGACTGTCAGATGTAATACGGTGAAAACTAGAAATGCTTTGGCATGGTACGGCTAAGATTCTACTTTCACAATGTTAAAAAACAGAAAATAAGACGGGTGCCACATGAGGAAATGTTCTGACATTTTATTTACCCACATATACGATGCTTGCTGCTGTAAAAGAATTCTGCAGTACGGATGCTCTCTACTGATATTCGTGACATTGGCCTGTGTGAACAAGACTCAGTTAATAGTTGCGTCACAACTAGGGTGACCAACCGTCCGTATATTTAACGGACCGTCCGTAATTTGGACCTCATGTCCGTTGTCCGTGAGGATCCTTTTTACGGACGCCTTTTGTCCGTAATTTTGGGCCTTTCAGGGAGCAGAGCTGTTCACCTGCGAGAGGCCTCTGCTCCCTGATGGGGCCGCCTCCCACTCCTCTGAGCACAAGAGCAGCCCCACCCGCCCATTGTCATTCTGTATGCAGGCTGATTGCCACATACAGAATGACAATGGGTCAGTCTGGGCTGGTACAGCATATGTGGAGGCCTCCTCCAGCCTCGGTCTAGGGCAGGGCATTCAGTCACATGGAAGTGCAAAAACGCCCATGCTGCTGCTAAGTGAGAATCCAGTACATCAAAGGAAGGCGGTGAAAGAAGTTAAAATGAAAGGATTATAGTTCTTTCAGAGTCTCATCATTTTAGAACAGACGCATTTTCAATATTATATTCAAGGAAGCCATGGTTGCTGCTTTTTTATTTTATGCTTTTAACAACCATTGACAAGGCCAATAGTTCTGGCTTGTTGTAGGTGTAACGTTACTTGTTCTAGGTGTAACATTACTTGTTGTATTATATATCTGGATGCAATGACAGAAGCAACAAAAATACCAGTCGGGCGGCACATTATATTAAGCACAGATTTTTAGGATAGGTGTTTTATGCCACGCACTTAATTACATCGAACACCCCCTTTGGAGAGACCCCCCTAGTTTTTTCATCCCACTTAAAGCTCTGGAAACAACACCATGTCACAGTCGCCTCATGTCATGGCACTGTGCATCATGCATGACTCATGCCTTCAACTTTTTCAGATTGCCTATGTGCAGAGGATTAGTGAACCCTCCCCACCCCACCCCTTGCTTTAGAAACTACAGCGAGGGTGGAGTTCTTTATGGGCCTCTTCTGTCTGCAACTCTGCAGACAAAGGCTCAGCTCATAATTCATGTGAAAAGGTGAGTGAGTAAGTAAGTGAAGGGATGAGATGGGATGGGTGGATGGCTTGATGGATTAGTGAAAGGGTGAATGGATGAATGAAAGGATGGATGGATCGTGAGAGAAAGGATGGATGGATGAGTTAGTGGAAGGATGGATGAGAGAAAAGGTAAATAGATGGCTGTATGGGTGGAAGGGTAGATGGATGGGTAAAAGGATGGATGAGTGAAAGGATGGATGGATGAGTGAAAGGGTGGATGATGGGCGAGTGAATGGGTGGATGGATGAGTGAAATGATGGATGGATTGATGAATTGATAAATGAAAGGGTGACTGGATGGACAGATGAGTAAAAGGGTGGATGTAAGGCTGGATGAGTGAGTGAAAGGGCGGGTAGATGGACAAAAGGATGGATAGATGAGTGAAGGAGTGAAAGGGTGGATGGATGAGAGAAAGGATGGATGGATAAGTGAAAGGATGGATGAGTGATAGGGTCAATGGATGGATTCATGAGTGGATGAGTAGATGGATGGGTGGGTGGATGGAAGGATGGATGGCTACGTGAAAGGGGGATGGAGAGAGAAAGGGAGGATGGGTGGATAGATGACTGAACGGGTGAATGGGTGGAAGGATGAGTGACTGGGTCGATGAATGAGTAAGTGAAAGGATGGCTGGATGGGTAAATGGCTGGATGGATGAGTGAATGGGTGGAAGAGTGGATGGGTGAGTGTACGGATGGATAGGGTGAAAGGGTGGATGGATGGATAATGGATGGATGAGTAAAAGGGTGGATGAAGGGATGGATGAGTGAAATGATGGATGGAAGGATACATGATGGATAGGTTTGTAAATGGTTGAATATGGACATGGATGGGCACACAGATGGAAGGACAGAATGAATGGTGAAAGACTGCATGATGGATGAAAGTATGATTACACCTTGTGACCCCCATTACCTTAAGCAACATTTCCTATACATTGACTTTCACATTTATATGAGTCATTTTCTGTATATAATATGTGTGTGATGTAACGCACTCTGACACCCTGCCCTACATAATTGGGATGAGTAGCACTATAAAAGAAATTAAATACACATGAGAGATGGTCTATGTGAAGATGAGGGGCACCATTGGAGGGTGGTAGCAAGGCCAGACTGGGCATCAGGTGTTTCCCTGGGAGGCTGGAAAGGTGGGGGGCAGTTTTGTTACTGGGGGCTGGCACTGCAATGTTCCTTGTATATCCAGCAGTTTTCAGGCAACAATAAAAGTGGCCTCACTTATATTCAGGTGTGGTTCACCAGTGTCTAGTGACTAATGTAACTGCAGGAGCGAGATGGGAGTTTTGAATCATCTAAGGTAGCACAGAGGGTTAACATGCCTGCTGCAAAGAATGTGTACTATGCATATAAAAGAATAGTATTTTATGTGCAGAACTCAGTGGGTTACTACTTTTGTCACTGAGATTCTTTTGTTACTGTGCAGTTCATAAGTTACATACTTAATCTAGCAGTGAGCTATGAACTGCCATTAAAGACCTGCATGCAAGCTGCATGGTACAGGTTACAAAGTTATGTTTTCTTCCCAGTCTTTCATTATCCTGATGTTGCTAAAAATGTTTGTTAGGGTAGGAATAAATTCTTATCATTAAAGATAACTCTAACCAGGGTGTTAAGTTCTGAATCCTGAGTTTGTGCTTCTTCAGACCAAGCACACTTCAAAAATGCCTTCCAGTATAGGTGACATGAATCCTACACCTTGTAGTGCCCTTTGCCTTATGTAACATGTTCTATACACTGATTTACACACGTATGATTCATTGTCTCTGTATGTGTGTGTGATGTAAAGTGCTTCGACATCTTATACTGGTACGAGACGGGCTATAAAACAAATGAAATACATGTGAGAGAAGAGCTGTGGAGAGATGAGAGGCACTGTTGGTGATAGTGAGGGAATCATTGAAGAGCCCCATCAAAGATTGTCATATCCTGGTGCACAGTAAAGTCATTATTTACTATGCTTTAGAAGCTAATACAATTGATATATAAGGACAAATGTGTTGTAGAATGAACCATGTTTTCCCAAATTTCTTGGGGGTGCGAAAACAAAGGCTGTTATGTTATGTTAATTGATTTTTATATAGCGCTAATCACCGGCAGGTCTCTAAGCGCTTGAGAGAGAGTTGCCAGAGGTCGTCAACGGGTGCATGGCCGCATAGTGGGCCAGTTAAGCCGTGTCTATAGCCTCCTTGAACAGAAGCGTCTTAAGCTGTTTCCTGAAAGGCTGTGAGCTGTCAGTTTGTTTGTAACACACAACAACTTTTAAATATCTGTAAATAAACTGTGCAAATGTTTCAAAACATATCAGCAGTTAGGAAACGACAAATGGACCACTTGTTTGTAATTCAGAAGTGTGCTGGAAACAGAGTTTTAATAGGATCAAAACAATCAAGACACTTTACTTGGTGATGTTCAAATGATACATATTTGCTGAAACCACATTTCCACACATTAGTATTTGTGCGCTGTATAGATTTATCAGTAAAACTGAATGATGGCATTTTGCTTTCATTTCAATAGAAAATGTTTTGTATGTAAAATATAGTGCCTCCTTCTGCCCTACAATAATGCCTCAACAACATATACAGTTTCTAGTCTGTAGCACACTTCTGTGCATCAATGAGAATCTGCAGTTTAAAGCTCACAGAAATAAAATGGCCCAATCAGTATACTATTTCCAATATACAGCTAAAATAAGGAGGGCTGATATATGGCTAGCCCGGGCATGATATAGCAATGTCAACACCTATCTAACCGCTCTGACCCACAATAATACCATTACACTCAGCAGTGTGCAGCCAATTATAGCTCATGCAGTCTGGTTAATAACTCCCTTTTCCTGCTTAATGCTCTTACCCTTATACAAGACCTCTCCTCTATGGGTCTTATCCATCACTCAGTATTATACCAGCCCCTAAACCAGTCATCACCAGCTGAACAGAAATGGAATGCTTGAAGGGATCTGACAAATAAAGCTGGTCACTCGGAGGACTGCACTCTAGTCCAGCACTGCAGGTCCCAATTAGCTGCATCCTATGCGTGGCGCTTAACATCACACAATGTCTATCCCAGCAGATCTTCCCAACCATTTCTCTCACCAAACATGCCTGCTCAGGACCATGAATTGTAAACAAAATATCAGACTTGACAACTCAGTGCAGTAACCATATACATAGGATTTTTATCATATAAAATACCACAAAAAGACCTGCACAGTTGCTCAAAGCTGCGCGCATACTGAAAAACTGTGAAGTGCACAATTGTCTCAACCTAATATAAACTTATTTTGACTTGTACTTTAGTGGTTGTCTATTTACTTACTTATATACTATTGCGCAACCTCCTCTGATGCGTCTGTAAAACTTACTTTTTGTCCCTAAGTTTTGTCCTGAATTTTGAACTTCTGTCCTGAATTTTTGTCCTGAATTTTGACTCTTTGTCCTGAATTTTTACACTCACCAGCCTGAATTTGCACGCATGCCAGTTGGTGACCCTAGTCACAACACAGATTTGCTTACAGGGTATATTGCTGCTCCGCCCGTTTGCTTTGTGAGCTTCGCTTCTGCCAGTGAAGCATACTTCTGCAGTAGCGGCCCTTGGTGGGAGTGCTGCCGGACGCTGATGTGGGGCGGGGGAGGGGCAGGGTGGGAGGTAGTAAACTACGGATTACGGCCGATTAGAGGTAAGTAAACATATAAATAAATAATTAAAACGAATTTCGTTGTGCGCGCTGCGTCGCATTTGGCGATGCAGCGCGCGCACCGAAATTCGTTTTATTTATTTATATGTTTACTTACCTCTAATCGGCCGTAATCCGTAGTTTACTACCCCCCACCCTGCCCCTCCCCCGCCCCACATCAGTGCCGGCAGCACTCCCACCACGGGCCGCTACTGCATCTCCGATGCCTGGGGGCACAGGGGGCACAAGGAGCAAGCCAGGGTTCACAGCTGTGACCCCTGGCAACCCCTAAATGACGTCCATGCAGCAACCTTTGGGGGCTGGAAGTGACAGAAACCAGTGTGCTTCCTCCAAAACTCACACTCCATGCACCCAGGAGGGTCGCCTAGTGCAAGAAATGGCCAGTCCAGTGCTACACGGGCCATGGACAGACTGCAGAGCAGTCTGAGAAATACTGACAGCTTTCTGAGACCCCAATACTGCCGGCTCACTGCTGCTCACATGGGCAGTGGGGACTGGTTGCTGCAAATAGATGGCAGGGCGAGATATACATAAACACAGAGGAGTGTATAGTACTCAATGTTAAAATGAGATGTCAAGTACTAATCAACACGTTAAATTCACTAACTGCCGTTGGAAGCTGTCCAACGCTGCTTGCTTCAAAATTGAAAGTCATTATCGAGTACTCCGAGTACTTAGCTGCAGGGAGGTTTCAAATTACTTTATTTGTTGCTTCTGCTTTCTGCAACTCGCCCCATTCACTAATGGATATAGTGCAAATTCCATTTGTTAGAGCTGTTGCTACGTGTGCAAAACACATCTCACCTGGACAAATCTTAGCAACTTTGACGTATGTCTAATTCGTCTGTATGAAAAGTGCAGAACTGCCATAGTGAGACGGATTTTTTTTTTGTTTTGTTATATCAACCTATAAATTACAAAAATAAAAGGCATTTTTTTGTGGCAGAGTCTATAATCATATTTTCAGGCAAATGGCTGCAGTGGTAACCTCCTTGTGGTAGTAGTTTCCAACCCGTTGATATGTATTTGAAGACTTGCTTCTCTCAACTCTCTCTGCTGGTGACCATGTTATCCAGCCAAGAGTTTTTAGTTTCCTTCTGCCAGGAGGCCTTCTTGTTCTTTTTATTTTTGAGACAGAGGGGTGCTTAAAAATTATAAATACATGCTTCATTATTGCCTGAGTGCAACAATGCTCCTCAAGCGGTATTTCTCATTTCTGTGATGACAAAGCAGAGCATGAAGGTAATAAATAGGCATTTCTCATGAAATGTGAGGTCAGGAGCTGTCTGCTTAGCATTACAGCTCTGCTTCCTGACCATAAGCGGGCCCATCCCTATAATGTGACAGTACTCATGCAGGGATTTGAGCTATTTTTTTTTTTTTTTTAAAGGGAACTTGTCTTTTAATCTACCTCGCATCTCGGTGTAACACCATGTATAATGGAACAGCAGCAGGAGTTTTGGAATAAATGGAAAAAAAATGTATGTTTTTGATTAAAGTTATTTTTAACAATGTTCAGGAATGTCTGTTCGATCAGAGGTTTTGAATTCTTCATTGCGACTTCCGTAAAAAAGGAGAGCGATAGCAAAGATTAGGCTTGGAGTACGCTTGCGTCCAAACTATTGAAATGATTGTGCCATCAATAGACCATGTGACATCATCTCTTTCAACTAAATGTCACAATTTTAATTTTGATGAGTGGAATTTACAATGTTTGTCCTCTTGTTTTGTCAGTGTTTAATCTGACTTTACAGTCCCAGACCAGCAGACATTTTTTATTTACACTTTTTATTGCCATGTTATAGTGCAAGGCTGTTTGGCTATTGACTAAGTGCAGAACAAACAGTTCCACAGGTATCTATACTGAAATATTGAACATACCTTCATTTCCATATCTCTGTATATGTGCCTGCTCTATTTATCATTCAAGTGCTTCCTGGTGCAGATTCATTGAGCATTAGAGGCGTTTGCCCGTACCCATATGGAGTAGGGTAATGGAATATCTCGATTTGAGGAATTGTCCTTCAGCTTGAATTGATAAACCTTTTAGGTCAGCTGATCATGCTTATTATTATCTCGGCACAGGTGGCAGGAGGTCATTAGAGTTAAACACCAGCCTTGTGAGTAGGGTTCATGGCGAAGCCTATCTTAAAGGGGTGGGGAAGGCCATTTTTAAAGAAGCCGTCATCAGCTAAGAGTAAGATTAATCAAGAGGTCCAAAATAACGTGTTAGAGATATACAGAAGTATGGTTTATATGCTGCTTTTTAGGTCGACCTTGGGCAGTGCATGCGCTGCTCTGCGAGGCATTCTGCATTCAGGTAGGGACTTGAAGCTCCGCCCACTATCTGCGCACATTTTTCATTGGCTTGTGTCATTGTCCACTGTAAACTGTGGCTGTTCATTGGTCAATAGGCTTAGTAGTCCCTCCTTAGTTCCGCCTTGTCTCATTTTGTAACCTCCCATGGCGACACCTCTTGTTACTTGTGTTGTTACTCCGTAGGCTTTAATTACAGCCTCTGAGCACTATTTTCTTTAATAGCTTTGTCCTGCCTGCTGTTGCAGGCAGGACACACTCTCTCCTAACGCTATTTTTTATTTTTCTAGCGCGAACGCATTTGCAATGCAATAGGTCTTGTATTTGCGAGAGTTTAAGCTATTGGCATTGTAAATGACAATGCCTTTTATATATCTGTTTTAAAAACAACACATAAATAAAAGGCATTGCCATTTACAATGCCAATAGCTCAAACTCTCTTAAATGCGAGACCTATTGCATTGCAAATGCTTGTTTTTATCAGAGGGTGATGTCAGCAGCACAATCAACAACAAAGATAAGATGGCTGTTAAAATGTGTGAAAGATCAAACTGCAGCCGTAGTTTAAAGATCTTCAAAGGGGCTGGGGTGCTTGTTTCAACATATAGGGGGTTGATGGGGGAGAGGGCAGGGGAAAGTGGAGAAGACTATTGGTAATATAACCCATCCGGGTTATTGGCGAAGCTTATCAGTATTCTATTTTTTGCTACATTTACTATTGCAAATCTGTTAAGGAGCGCCTATCACCAAACCCAGCACTATATAAATTAAAATACAAATACGATTGCGTTTAAAAAAAAAAAAAATGTATTAAAAGATTTACTGTCCCACTTTCACATAAAATAAATGTTGTCTGCTCCCGCATCATTTTCTTTTTCTTATGTGCGTTTGCTTGAGGGGAGGGTGAGTGTAGTTTCTCTTGCCTGTCAGCAGAAACATTCCAAAATGTGCTATATCTGGTTCGCCTCCACTAGCTGCCTGGATTCAGAGGAGGCCACATGCTGTGTCTGCTGCCTGGGCCTGGCGTGTAAAGATGGAATTCGTACACGAAATTCATCTCCGTGGCGCTTTCTTTTTGGTTTATAGCTATAATGGAGTATAATTAACTATGTATCTCTGGAATCGCCAGGGTTCATCTCTGCAGTTCTTTTTCTGCTTTTATTCTCTGCGCTATTTCTTGGTCAGAGACAACAATTGTCTCTTTTGTATTAACCTAATTGTAGCAGGGAGACATATAGTGTGCACTCTATCAACATGTGGACAGGCTACTGTTTGTGTTGCTTCTCGTCTAAATGCTGTTATGTTTGGCTTGGTTTACGTTGTGGGAAACAAGGCACGCATCTGATGGCTTGGGCAATATTGTATTAAAAAATACAGTATTAAAAAAACTGGAGTGGGGATATCTTGTTGGAGGTTGGGCTTCTGCTGTGGCGCATTCCTGCAGCGTCACTCAGATCTATGTTGTTTGCACGGAGCTTCCAGTAATTGGTTCCCTGCCAGATTGAGATGCTGCTTGTTGATGCCCTTCTCTAGCATTTCACTCCCTCGAGGGCTTTCACTCACCTTCCACATGACACAATCTAAACATGCGCAGAAACACAAACCTGACATTTTTGGATTCCTCTTCTTTGCATGATTTCAAAGTCTAAGTATTTTTAGTGTGTGTATTTTATTTTTTCACATACACTGGTAGCTCCTCCCAGTGTTGGTAAACACTGACAAAACAAGACACACACCACTGTAAGGACTATCATGCTATGAGGACCGGTCCCCATAGCGTTTGCATGTGTGCGTGTGCTAATTACAGCACCCTCTTAACACATTTGTGCAATCAGCCTCTCACTAGCAGGAAAACAACAGTCTTGCAAATAAATAGGAGCTGCTATGGAAACAAGCCTTATTCTTGAAGATCTGCAGATTTAATTACTTGCGTGTATAGACCACCTGGCACATCTGCAATTGCCCCTGCTTACATTAATAACTGGCAAGGTTAAAGTCCGTTTGATTTACCTAAAGATCTGAAGCTTCCTCTCTGAGTCAATCAGCAATCATTAAAAGGAATTCCTACCTGTTTTTTTTAAATTTCTATAAACAACATTTGATTTAAGCATTCTGTGGTATGCTTTTGTTAATATGAGGCGTTCATCTATTTGGGTGCTGTACACGATTGTACCATATAGAACAGTACAGTAGAGAATTGGCACGTGTTGTAGTTTGGACATCTGCTAACCACCCCAGGGGCGCCGTTGATATGCCTTCCACTTTTTATCCGTGAGGCAAGCAGAAAGCTCTGTTACAGGCTGAAGATTGAGAATTTCACGGAAGTTGTGATCGTGTTCGACCGGAATAGATTTGGCAACAGCGTTATTGGAACGTTTCTGTCCCTTCGGACCCAAGAATATGTATTAAATATCCCCTGGTGTAATGGATGTTCCACAGGGATAATTTTCACATTGAATGCCCCAAGTGCCATCAATCCGCTCTCCGTCTTTTGGAGCCTACGGGCCCAACCACAACGTTAATACCATCCAGTTCAGGGTGGCTCATGGTGCCCTATTTTCAGTCCTGAGGAAGACCCCGTCGTAAGGATTTAAGCAGCCTACTTTGTTTCTTGGTGGTCGAAACGTCGACTGTGTCATTGTCACATGCCAGTTGGATCAACAGTGCTTTTTCACTGTGATATAGTACTCCAAATCATGGCTATGTATTGTTTATCATTTAACTGTGTGGCTTAAAAAAGCTGTGTTTCACTTTAAATAATTATGTGATGAATAGAATGTCACTACTTTCCCTCTACACTTTTCCAACCCTCACTTGATGCACAATACCTTTTCCCTTTCCTTTTCTCCCCCTAACGTGGGGCACTTGTTTGGTACAGCCTTTTGAGTTATTTATGCTGAGTCATTTGCTGATTTACAAGCATCCAAAGATGTTCAATGTGATTAAATAACATTGTTCTATATATTCATAGTGTATTCGTGTATTCATGCCTAATGTGTTTTAATTTTGTTTGTTCCTAAGAATTGTTCTATTGGGACCAATTCTCTACTGTACTGTTTTCTACCCAGGTCCCAGTGGCTTTATTGGGTTTACCCTTTTTTTGTAACTGTACCATATAGAAGGCAGAACTACTTAATGTGGTGAAGGACTTTGCAACAGAATATATTTCCTGACATATTTAGAAATGTGTGAATACTTTCTGAATAATATAAGGTACAAAGTACCACCTGTTTCACGTTATAAGGATACTGCAAGATAAAGTCATGGACATCCCAGTGACTTGCAATATACTGTTTACATATGGTAGGGATATTTTTTATATGTTATAGTTCTTGGTCATGAACTCCATCTTCTTTCCCTCACTGCTCTTTTAAAATTTTGTGACACCTTTTTATAACAAATGCGAAATCTTTAGTATTAACAATCAGTTGTTTTTCACTTGTAGCAAAAATGTTATGTAGCTTAATGTAAGACAGTATCAAAACTGTTTATATAATGTCTGGTAACACCTAGATATATTCATGTTGTCCTATAGCAACTTAAACAGTGCAGTAAGTAAATATGTTGCAATAAGTGCATCCTTATCAACTATTTAAGAAGAACTTTCAGGGGAAAAAGATCTGAAGAAAGAGAGAGGCATATTTCAAGTCTCGCTTTATTTATTTAAGTGGCAGTGACATTTCTGCCCAGTGACCTGCCTTTCATATTCTCTACAGTATGTTGCTGGGGGCAGTGTGACGTCTCAGCTGGAATCTAATACATTATTACAGTAGAGTAGATCTGTTGTTTTCTATTTGCAGTTGGCCACAATTAAACAGTAATAACATATTACAGTTGAGTTGTGACATCATGATGCCTACTGCCAGAGCCAACAGCCAAGGTGAAAGGCAGGTCAAAGAGCACCATTGCAGAATCTGCGAACTTATATCTACTCAAATCCAGTGCCAAATATTATACTGCGCAGAATAAATCTGGCAACCTTCTTGCCAAATATCTTAAGGTTAAAAAGGAACGCGCTAAAATTGAATCTATTGTAACTTCTTCTAATAATATAGTTCATAAAGATGAGGATATTTTATTAGAATTCACTAAATTTTATCAAAATTTATACACGCCAGAAACAACCCCCCATTTCAATGACATTTCAAAATACCTATCCTCCATTCCCTCACCATCCTTCCCGGATGTTGATTTTTCCTCTTTAGAAGATGATATACAACCTAAAGACATTCTTACAGCCATTCAATCGCTTAAAAAGGGAAAAGCTCCAGGGCCTGATGGATTTACAACAGAATTTTACCTACATTTTTCCAACCTCCTTATTCCCAAACTGCATCAATTATTTTTATTTTTTATAGAATCCCAGAAATCTAGTGGTTCCTTTCAGGAGGCTTTGATTTGTCTTCTTCCCAAAGAACAGAAAGACCATACACTGTGTAAGAACTATCGACCCATTTCTTTAATCAACTTAGACTATAAGGTTTTTGCGAAAATTCTTGCTTTACGTTTAGATAACATACTGCCAAGTTTAATTGCCAAAGAACAATGTGGTTTCATTAAAGGACGTCATCTAACTGACAATACCCGTCTCTTTTTTAATGTCCTTAGTAAATCTCAGTCTTATAAACATTCATTAGCGGCGGTGGCACTAGATGCTGGAAAAGCATTCGATAGGGTGAATTGGCAATTTATATTCTCAACATTGGCTTGGTTTGGTTTTGGCCCTAAATTTCTTTCTTATATTTCACTATTATACTCGTTTCCTAGATCTTTTATTCTAGCAATGGTCTTGTATCTCCCTCTTTTCCCCTTTACAGAGGTGTCCGGCAAGGTTGCCCACTTTCCCCACTTTTATTTATTTTGGCATTAGAACCCTTTCTCATAAGAATTAGTTTAAATAAGAGTATCACAGGTTTTCCATATGCCGATAAACAGCTTAAACTTTCAGCATACGCTGACGACATTCTCTTATTTATTTCCAACCCCCAAACTTCCATACCGTCGTTTTTATCAGAAGTCTCAGACTTTGCTTCAGTTTCAGGTTATAAACTTAATATTGATAAATGTGAAATTCTCCCTTTGAACAAACATTGTTTTCATGCTGATTTTTAGTCTCCTCTTTTCATTGGAGCCCATCTCAGATTAAATACCTAGGCCTTAAATTCACGCCCTCTATTAAGGATACTGTAGCTCTAAATTTGAAAAATTTACAATTAACACTAAATAATTCTACGACAAGGTGGCACCCCTTGTTTTTATCTTGGTGGGGTAGATTGGACTCTATAAAAATGATGCTAGTTCCAATAATCTTATTTTTCTTATCTAACCTCCCAATTAATATTCCCAAATCCTGTTATAAGATTATCTACAATATCTTATCAAAGTTCTAGTGGCAAAATAAGAATCCTAGGATGTCTCTATCCAAACTCAAACAACCTAAGCACCTAGGTGGAGTCAACTTTCCTGACTTCTCTTTGTATCATAAATCGTTTGTTCTTAGACACTACTCTTCTTTACTATCTGAAAATATAAGAGATTCCCTCTCCCAGCCCTAATGGGTGGAAATTGAATCTTCTTTCATCCACCCGTTCACTTTTGAAGAATTTGTGTCCATATCCCACACCCGGCAAAATTTTCCCTTCCTATTCTTAAGAACACATGTAGAATCTTTCATCCTCTTATATTAAGTGGCCTAGATGATCGTACTAGATTTTTACAGTCCTCAATCTGGTATAATAAGTATATTAAAATTAAGAATAGAACCCTCTTTTGGAAGGAGTGGTTGGACTCTGGTCTTAAAAGGACTCATCAACTTTTCCAGGGTGATACTTGTATTCCTTTTTCTGTAATTCAAGCCCGTTTATCCCTACCTCTTTCCTATCATTCCAAATATATGTTGATGATTAAGGCTGCCCAGACCTCCTATGATGCACTCACAACCTCATATGCACATACTGATCCGTCTCCCCTCGCACTCTCATTTTTATGCTCTTCTCCTGCAGCTTCCCAGATTTACAAGAAATTAAGAGATACCCCTGTGGTTCGAAATAAGTCTAAAACGGCAAACGACTGGGAATCTGATCTACTTACATCCTTTTCTACCTCAACATGGGAAAAAATTTGGATCAAAATAAGGAAGTCCTCTAGAGCAGCAAACACCACGCAAACTTTATTTTTCATATATAATAGACTTTTGATCACTCCGACTAAATTGCATCATATAGATCCTGATATTTCCTCTACTTGCTGGTCTTGCCAGGCCGACCTTAAACATATGTTATTTACATGTCCTCCTATTCATGATTTTTGGCTCAAGGTGTGGCACCAAATTAACAAAATCTATCACACCCAATTTCCTTTTTCTTTTTTACACATTTTTCTAGGTAGCATCTCAGAGATATGGGCATCTTCTGCATTAATGTCTCAATTGTTGACTTACTTATAGCTGTGGCGCTTCAACAAATCACTAAGTCATGGAAAAATGCCTCTAATGTTTCATTTCAGGCCTAGTGGTACGGAATCTGTTACAACCATAGGTTGGATAGAGCTTATGTTCACCCAATTACTCTTGCTATTAAACGAGACTTGCTATGGCTACCCATTACTAATTTCCTAGATGTATCTGCCCAATCCTTACCTCTACACCGTCCTCATCTTGAGGAAGTGTCCAAACCTCCTTGAAGTTAATAATACTTATTGGTTATATCACTTGATCTGTATCTTAGCTATAAAGTAATTTGTTAGGATAAGCGCTAAGTTAACTCGACTATTTGTATTTTATTGCATGACCAATTATATTACGTGATATGTTTTTCCTTATCCCTGTCTCCTCTCCCTCCCCTCCCCCCTTTTCCTTGCTCTTACTTTTTATAGTATATTGCATTTATTCATTGTACTCTTTGTGAATTCATTTATTCATATTCAATAAACTTCCCTTTAAAACTTTAAAAAAAAAGAGCACCATTGCAGGTGCTGATTAAACAAAGAGAAGGAGAACTGCCTTTTTAGGTCGAGATTGGGCAGCGCATGCACTTCTCTGCGTGGCATGCTGTATTCGAGAATAGACTTGAAGCCCCACCCACTATCCGCCCATATTTGTCATTGGCTTGTGTCAATCTCCTTCGTAAATGCTGGCTTCTGATTCGGTAATAGGCTTGTTAGTCCCTCCTTAGTCCCGCCTTGTCTTCATTTGTAACCTCCCATGAGAACGTACCCTTTTACTTCTGTTGTTACATGGTATGTCTTATTTAGTCTGTAAGCACTATTTTCTCTAATGAATTTCTCCTACTGCAGGCACGACATACTGTCCTGCAACATTCAGCGCGTCAGCACACTTTCACTTTCCAAGCAGCCCGTGACAATTGCGGCTGCCTCTTTGAAACAAAATATGTCTCGCATTGACAAGAGTTTGAGCTATTGGCATTGTAAATGACAATGCCTTTTATTTATGTGTTAGTTATCAAAACAGATAAATAAAAGGCATTGTCATTTACAATGCCAATAGCTTAAACTCTCGCAAATGCGAGACCTATTGTATTGCAAATGCTTGTTTCTTTTGTTTTCCTTGATTTTCTTTAATTATTATTTTTCTCTTTCCTCTTTCCTTTGACTCCGTTCTACCAGCTCCTGCTCATCAGCAACTGCAAGCTGGGAAGGCGAGTGAGGACCGAGACGAGACCGCAGGCCGCCACCGAACCTAGTCGGGCTGCCTCTGCGGACTGCCTGCGTCACACGCTAAGCGGCCGCCAACTATCGGCAGCCATACTCATCTAGGCACCCTGTGCCCGCTGATAGATGTCGGCAGAGCGGTGCGGGGACTCCGATGGATAGGCAGGTCACGCTGTAAAAGGGAACAGGGAACGGGAAAACTAGCAGGCTCGCTCCCCACAGGCTCCTCCCCTCACGTTGTACATTGTCTTGCTTCCGTATTGGCAAGAGTCTCTGGTAGCTAACATTATGTTGGTTTATTTCCTTCTGTATTGCACATCCCAGGAGAAATTATGATATGGGGGAATTTTAACTTTTTACTGGATCAGAGGGTGGATTCCTCTTCAGCCACTAAAAGGCACCAAAGCATATGGTTGTTAAAGCCCTACGAGAATATCAGAGATTTATGGCCACATGCATCAAAAGAAAAATCGGTCGCAAATGGGCAGAGTCTCAGAATCTGCCCCTTTGCGACCGGTATTTTTGCATTTGGGATGCATCATCCCAAATGCAAAAATCGCAATTTAAGGAATCGCAAAATTTGCGATTACTTAACTTGCGATTGCATTTAAGGAATTGCAAATTGCGATGTCTCAAATGCAATGCATGATGCCATTGAAAATAGCGATTTCGCTATTAGGGGACGCAAAGTACCGTCAAATGAAACTTGACGGTAATTTGCAAAAACTTTGAGAAATGCACTAAAGTGCATTTTTTAAGTTCCGTGTTACACACACACACGCCCTTGGGGCATGTGTGTGCGAACATGTGTTCACATTACAATTTCAGGGGTGCAACAGGGTGTCCTTTTGGCACCCTTGCACCCTTGAAATTGCATGCGCAATTTGCGAGTACCTATTGGGTACTCACAAATTGCGCATGCAATTCCCATTCATTCCTATGGGCCTCTCGGCCCATAGGAATGAATGGGAAGCAATTCCTTAATTGCGACTCGCAATTTGCGAGTCGCAATTAAGGAATTTGTAGGAATTGCAATTTTATTTGCGATTCCTACATGCATAGGCAATAGCGATTCTTTAATTGCGATTCCTTAAAAATCGCAATTAAAGAATCGCTATTGACTTCTTTGATGCATGTGCACCTTACTCCTTATATGGCCACATGCATCAAAAAACGGTTGCAAACGGTTGCGACCGGTATTTTTGCATTTGGGATGCATCATCCCAAATGCAAAAATCGCAATTTAAGGAATCGCAAAATTTGCGATTACTTAAATTGCAATTGCATTTAAGGAATCGCAAATTGCGATGCCTCAAATGCAATGCATGATGCCATTCAAAATAGCGATTTCGCTATTAGGGGACGCAAATTACCGTCAAATGAAACTTCACGGTAATTTGCAAAAACTTTGAGAAATGCACTAAAGTGCATTTTTCAAAGTTCCTGGTTACACACACACACATGCCCTTGGGGCATGTGTGTGCGCAACATGTGTTCACATTACAATTTCAGGGGTGCAACAGGGTGTCCTTTTGGCACCCTTGAAATTGCATGCGCAATTTGCGAGTACCTAATGCAAGCGCATGCAATTCCCATTCATTCCTATGGGCCTCTAGGCCCATAGGAATGAATGGGAAGCAATTCCTTAATTGCGAGTCGCAATTTGCGAGTCGCAATTAAGGAATTTGTAGGAATCGCAATTTTATTTGCGATTCCTACATGCATAGGCAATAGCGATTCTTTAATTGCGATTCCTTAAAAATCGCAATTAAAGAATCGCTATTGACTTCTTTGATGCATGTGCACCATAGATCCTTGGAGGGAGGCAATTCCAGAGAAGAGGGAGTACACGTTTTTCTCGGACAGATTGAAAACTGTTACCCAGATTGATTTATTTTTTAGTCTCGGCTACCATGGGTTGTACATTTTTGCAAACACTCCCCAGTGGATTTTTAGGTAACTCAGCTCTTGAGTTAGGTATTATTGGTGGTGGGCAAAAGCACCAGTATCAATGGTGGATTTTTAATAAATCTTATTTGCAGGATGAGGACTGGGTTAGAATATTTAAGGGAGATATCGGAGAATTTATGATTAGGAATCAAAGGACAGCACCCCCAAATGTAGTGTGGGACACATTGAAGGCTCATATGTAGGCTGAATTGATATCTAAGGATGTGGCAGCCAATAAGAAAGCCAATGAGCAAAAATTGGAGTTTGGACAACATGTGAGGGAAGCACACAATAAACTTTCACAGCATCTTACTAAGGAGTATAGGAAGGTGCTTGAGAAAGCTAAGCATGCGTTAAGTGATCATTTCTTTGTTAAAAGCGATGCGAATAAAACTGCTTATATTCAAAATATTTAATGAAAGGAGCAATTATGACGGGAAGTTTATGGCTTGGGATGCACAAGAAAAAATAGGAAAAAGTACTAATAACACTTTAAAATAACATATAACCAGGCTCCATTGTAAGGAGAATGGAAAAATAAATGAGATTTTACTTGACCATTATAACCAGATCTATACTTATAGTCAGACAGTTGATAAAGAGGCATTGAATGCATTTTTAGGTGGATTAGGCATGTCAACACTTTTGGAGGAAGATAGTCGAAAGATGGTAAGCCTCTTTAGCAAGGAAGAAATGAAAGAGGTAGTCCTGAGGTTTTCCATCAGAGCTTTATAAGGAGTTTTTGATGTTCTAAATGAACATCTGCTGCTTTCCCACCTTCCTTTGATCTAGGCAATATGGTCAGCTTTTTAAAAAAAAGCAAAAATGCTCAAGATCCAAACTCATATCACCCTATAACATTGCTAAATTCAGATTATAAAATAATTATGAAATTACTGGCAAATAGATTTAATAAGATAGCCTCTAAATTGATCAGAATGGTTTTATTGCTAGCTGTCAGATAACAACAAATACTCATTATGTAGCTGAGGCCCTCAATTACTTATCTGTTAATCAAATTCTAGTTGCTATTTTTTTTTTAATACAGGGAAGGCCTTTGACCTTGTGGCCTGGGGGGGACACTCTTTAGTACTCAAAAAGAGATTTAGGATTCGCTCCTAGGTCACGAGGCTTATACAGAAAATGTATGCGAATGCAGAGGCAAAAATAATTCTTAATGCATCAGAAGCAGAGATGTTAAAATCTCGATGAGGAACTAGACAGGGTTGTCTCCGGTCCTCTTTGCCTTTTTATTGAACCATTGGCAATTGTAATATGAAAAGATGGGAAGATTTGGCCACCTATTCCGCAGATGGATAAGATAAAACTTTATGTGGATGATATAATGCTGATTTTAGATACTAGGAAGACAACACAGGAAACAGTCTTTGAGAACTTACCATGTTTCAAACATTAGGAGGCTACAGAATTAACAAAACTAAAACTGAAATTATTTTGTGCACTAGTGGGGTAGATATTTCATTATCAGAGGTGCAGGGTGGTTGTATCCATAACCAACTGAAGCGCTAATTGGGGGTCAGCTACACGAGCAAGTTCGTAGACCTGTATGAGTTAAATTACAGTCCTCTGTTATTTAAAGTAAAAACGTTGTTCGTGTGATGGAAATCGCTCCCCCTTACTCTACTGGGGAGAGTTGCATTGATAAAGATGACGATTCTCCCCTTGCGTAACTTTTTTTTCCAGCCATACCTTGTGTGTTAAATGTAGTACTTTTAATGAAATAGAATTCATGTTTTCATCTTTTATTTGGCAGGGTACAAGCGCAATATTAGCACTTAGCACTTTATATAGAATTGTGGAAAAAGGTGGGGTAGACCTTCTAATCTGAGCGAATAATATTCCACCTATTTTGCACAATATATGTTTAGATTTAGAACAGCACCTGAACCATATTCGATTTTAAGAATGACCCGATGAATTTGATTTTAAAAGCATATAATATAATTGACGTTTTAAGATTTTTTAAACCTCCTAAGAAAGTTCGATGTAAGATTTAACATTTTTTGTTTCTAAAACAGATGCACTTTTATAAGAACGCCCGCTTCAACAGTTTGCCGCCAGCCAGCCAGCCTTCCAGCAGGGGCCAGGACTCGCTGCCCTAGAACGCACCGCGCTCCCTCCTGAGCGCGCAACGCCACCATCGCGCCTGGAGGCGCTCGTATTTAAACAGCCGTGGCCTCCCGCAGCGCGGGACGTGCGCGGGCGGTGCTTGGGCGAAGCCCGGGCCAAGGGTGGGCCCGTCCTTGCCCGTCATTGCCAGGAAGAGGCAGGGCAGGGCTACTTCCCTAATATTTGGTTCCAGGACTGAGCAGTGGCATCAACAAGGTACTGTTATTTCTGCCCTGGTATTTTGCTCAAGGCAGTGAAACCTAGTACATCGTAATAACATAACTAGGAGGTCCTATCTGGTTGGTGTAGGTAGCGTCCCAAGTAGCCTTCATCCCTTTATTGGTTAATTGCTGCTCGAGTTAGTCTCGTTGCTACTTCGATTGGACAGCTGACTTTCACACATTGCGCATAACGTACGTGTATATGCAATTGTTATCTATTGTGATTTTGTTTACAGATAAAGAGCAGCATGGGTAAAAGAAAGGCTGCGGATGTCATGGGGGGAGGAACAGCAGGGAAGGGAAAGAAGGCTAAAAGGCCATCCAAACAGCTAGTACACAAAGGTAAAAATTGTGTTATGACACGTATTGATAGCCTAATTAGTGATTGCGAGGAGATTCTTGCAGCTCCCCAGGGTGCGGACTGTGGTACGTCTGATGTGCTTTATACCTCCAGTCCCACTACCCCAAGGCCTGTTGTATCCATCCCTGATATGTTTAAGAGATCATCAGGGAAAGAGCCCCTAACAGTCAACCAAGTAGGTTCCACACAAATAGGGAGGACCCCCTCCGTATCCTCATGTCCCCATACAGATAAAACAAACCAACATGATCATGCAATTGAGTGTTCTAATAGATTTGCCCCCCTGATGAATCTTAATGAGGAAACCCCGGACTCCCAGCGAAAGGAAGGGACAGGGTTAGCAGACATTACACAAGCTGCAGCACCTCCTTGTTTGTGTAAGAGTTCGTGTTCAGAACAATATACAAGCCAGATAATGGAACTTAAGGCCCAGAGAATACTCACAGAGGAAGTTAGCTCTCTGAAGGGTATGATCGAAATGCTTACAGATTCATTGAAATCAATTACTCTAAATACCCAATACATACCCCCAACCAAGGATAGATTGCCCATGTTACATCACCCAAAGATTAGAGAATCAATTAGTGTTTGTACAGAAAGATCAGATATGGATCTGGATATCATCTTAGCAGATCATCAGACAGCTTGTGACAAACAACCCTACACAGGCCAGACTAAGCCGTATCACCCAGTGTACAATGCTCAAGAAAGGCAGCGTAGTTTTCGACCACAGTGCAAGGGACCCGAAAGTGATTCTCGCACCTTTTGCAAATCTAATCAATATATTGGTTCACCTTCATTAGATAGAACTAGCACTATTGAGAACTCACTGGTTCGCACTTCAAAATGTCAAATCTTTCTGACCAATGTACCTAAACATACTCCAAGTTTAATCAAAGAGGATGAACAATCCTTGATTAATAAAAGTATTCAATGGTTAAGACATGTGCGAAAGTGCAGATCGATTATAAGGGAGAATATACATTTTGCCAAAAGGCGCCCACTTACAGGTTTTAGTACCAATTTTGTGTGCCTTACACTGGCATCAGCAGACCTGGTAGACAATTTGGTGGCTTTTAACTTAAGAACATCTCACCTGTTTAAAACCAATATCAGGATAAAATACAATCCCCCAGCTTTAGCCAACAACTATAACTCTAGCAAACCAGTTTTAGTCCGTAACGAGGACTCCTCCCTACAAAACATAGATTGATGTTCAAGGAACATCCCCTCTCCGTCTTGTGTAAAGGAGGATGCATACCAAAGTGATGGCACTAGTAGCAAACAAAGGATTGCCACTATATGTGGAATAGGTGGGCCGGGTATAGTGGATGGGAAGGCAAGACCCAAAGATAATATCCTGGCAGGACCAAGAAGCCTCCTTGTTCAACAAAATCCCGCCCAGCAGTCACCTGTCATGGGAAATAGCACTTTAGCCGACATCAATATCTTTTCTAACTTAGAGGTTCCACCACGGTTGACGTATGCATCCTGGAACATAGCGGGATTGCACTCAAAAACATCTTCTTTGGACTGGTTAGCATTTATCGAGGAGCAGGACATATGGGCATTTCAGGAAACGTGGTCTCTCATTCCAATATACCACCTAGGATATCTAAATTTTTTTAAACCGGCTATTGGAGGACGGAAAGGTAGACCCTCGGGAGGGCTTACCACCTGGGTCGGGCAGCGTCCTCACTATAAGATCGAGGAAGTCCCAATCGACACCCCTGATATTTTGGCTATACTTTTACGATTAAAACATCCTCCCCATGTTCTAGTGGTTAATGTGTATGCTAGAGGCCTTGTGGGAGGCAAATCATCCGCCACAATCTCCATACTTGATAGCTTCTTAGATACCAACAGAGGCACAAATAATCTGGTGATATTAGGCGACTTTAACTGTACCTTCGAGCCCCTTGATCAGGAGGATGGTAATCTTAGTGAAGAAGAAGATGCTCAATGGAGCATCCCTTCCCTGGAACTGCCATCGATAAGGAATTGGACAGAGGCAGCACTCCAACTAAAAGTCTTATGTTTGGAGAAGGGTATCAGGGCGGCGAACGGGCGGACCGCCTCAGTTAGACAGGGTTCCCATACATATAGTAATGGTTCGAGAATTAGCCGTATTGACTACATCTTTATTAATCTTTAGCATTGGTTTTTTCTTATTGACATGGTAGTGTGTGAGAGAGATGAAAGTGACCATAATCCACTCTTGTTAAAGATGCAGGTACCAGGTCTTGCATTAGCTCAGCCGCAGATAATTGAGGCGGTGACTGCGGATGCTATCATTTGTAATGATATGAGAAGGGTTAAATGGGCCAGGATCATCGAAAATGACAGCTCTGTAGGGCAAATGAAGGCAGTTGTGGCGAGTACACTAACAGTCCTTCAAAATACCACCTCACAGGGCGAACTAAATGCTATCATCACACAAGTCCATGAAGATATGTTTGACAAAATCAAATCCTTGTTTGTCAAAGCTCATAAACCAAATGGAAGGGCCACCCTAAAGTTTGGAAATTGGTACAATAAGGCTTGCAGAAAAGCCTACAAGCAGTTGTCCCTAGCCATTAAATCTAAAGATATGGGCAATATAAAAAACGCTCGAAAGCTGTACAAATCCACTCAATTTACTGCCAAGAAGGAATGGGACGAACAAAGATGGCAAGATCTCCTTCTGGCCAATAAGGAAAAAATTTGCAAAAATTCTGGCAGCTAGTTAAATGGGGTAGAGGTGATATTGGGCAAATCCCCAAAACCATGTAGCTCCTGATCAATGGGTTTCCTTCTTCGAGGCACAATTTGAAGTTAAAGGCGGTAGTGTAGACCAGCTACAAATACCTATGTCCAACTCGGCTGTGTTTTTTGATAGAGGCAAGGTGGAAGCCGCTATAAACGCGGTACCAAGGGGAAGGGCCCGTGGCCCCGATTGCATTCCTGCAGATCTGTTTTTATATGATAAGGTCAACTGGTCAAAGTATATTCAGACGTTGGCAAATGCGATAGCCAGCGGAGCCTCAATTCCCGAATCCTGGCGTGGTGCCGAAATCCTGCCAATTTACAAAAAGGGGGACCGATCCTGCCCTAGCAACTATAGACCAATTAGTCTAATCGATTCCATCCAAAAGATTATGGCCAGGTTAGTGCTGAGCAGGATTCAAATTTGGATTACCGATTGTGACATACTATCGCCCCTGCAGGCAGGATTTCGTGCACACACAAGTACCATCGACCAGGTCTTTAGGTTTATTTTAATCTACTGGCGGGTAGTAATAATTGGAGGAAGTTCCATCTATGCAGCTTTTATCGATCTCAAATCTGCATTTGATATGGTTTCTCGCAATAAGCTATGGGTTGTCTTGAAAGATCTAGGGATGCCTCTTGAGCTATTAACAGTTGTAATGAAATTGTACGAGTCCAATTATGCACAGGTTCGATGGGGTTCCCAGGGCAACACTACAACTCGGTTTTCAGTATGCAAAGGGGTCCGTCAAGGGTGTGTCTTGGCCCCAACTTTATTTTCGTTGTTTATAAATGGGGTTGTTAATTATTTTTCTACACACCCCACTGACGCTCCCTCTCTTGCAGGTACAAAAATACCGATACTTATGTTCGCCGACGATACCCTAATTATTTCAAAAACTCAATCAGGGCTGCAGAACGCGCTGAAGCGTTTCGAGGATTTTTGTGGAGACCATGACTTAGTGGTAAATGTGAGCAAAACCAAATTCATGGTCCTCCACAAACATAAAGCAGTAAAAGGTAGGGTCGTTATGAACAAAGTGCAATTAGACCAAACTGATATTTTCACATATCTTGGGATTACCCTGGGTAGAAAGCTAAATTAGAAGCCCCAGATAGACCTTATGGCCCTCAAGCACTACCAACTGGCAGGAGCATTAGTAAAAGAGCAGAGGCTCTCTCAAACTAAGCCGGTAGGCCCAGTACTAAAGATTTATAACACCAAGGTCAGGGCCTCCGTCTTGTATGGAGCCGAGCTATGGGGCTTCGAGAACCTGCCACAATTAGTTCTTGCACAGAATACATTTGTGAGAGCCCTTACCGGACTCCCGCAATCCACCCCACTTAAGCCCCTATATCTCGACTTGGGATGTAGCACTCTGGAGGAGGCAGCAAGATTTAGACCATTGGCATATTGGAGAAGATTATGGTCAACCCCGGAGCTGTCACATTATGCTAATTCGTTAAAAGATGTCAGAGATGCTGATACATCTTGCAAGATCACCTGGTTACAAAAGATTAAGAGTTCATTGGCGAATATGGGCATGAGCCATCTGTGGGAGGACCCAGATGGTAGTCTGTTTCCCTCAAAGAATGATTTTAAGGAGGCTTACTGGTCTATGGTCAAAGCAAATAGTATACGTTCCATTAAGAACACTTCACTGTCCGGTATTTTTTTAGAGCACAAGCCAGATCCTGTGTTTGAAAATTATTGGGATTTTATATCCTGCACCAGAGACAGGAGTCTATTCCACCAATTCCGGGTAGGCACATTAACTGTCAAATTTTTTACCCAAAAGTGGCCCAATACATCGGACAGTAAATGCTTTTTTTGCCCCGAGCAGGATGAGACAGTCCCTCATATTTTATTTGTATGCCCTGCTTACAAGTCTCCTCGGGACAAATGGTTAAAACCTATTTGTACCAATATGGGTATCAGGTCATGTGCAACAGCCATTCGAATTCTGAAGACCAATACCCAAGAGCCGATTGTGATAGCTATTGCAAAATTTTTAGGCTGGTCGTGGAGAATTCGTTCTAACCTCATGAAGCATCAGGCGGTAGTGTCAGGTAGTAATGCTTAGGTAGAAGCTTGGTTATTGTTCTTGCACTTTAAGCTAGATACATCCAGCGCTTTTAGTTAGTGCAAATATATTTTTATACGAGAATGTTTTTAGAATCATGATGAAACGGAAGCTAAAAGAATTTGTGCGGTTGTTAGACACATAAGCTAGACTGAAGGTCATTAATCGCTTTTATAATTGTTTTTAGATTTTTAATATGATTGGGTTTTTTAAACCTGTATGGTAAACATTTCGCTTCACACTATTGTGTACCCAAATGCAGTTGCTGTTGCACAGCACAATGTATATAAATATGTTTTTAACTTATTGTTTTATAATGATATTGTAAATATTGTGGGTGTCTTTCGTGATCAACATGATCGAAATAAAGACTGAAAATGAAATGAAATGAAATAAGAACCATTCAATTCCCTATATACATGGAGCAACACGTTTGTCTGATTTAGTGTGAGGTCAGAGGGAAAGGATTGATCAAGGCACTTTATCAAAATGGAGGGCAAAGGGTTTTCTAAGCTAGTAGACTTCAGTGCAGGAGACCGGTGGAAAACCTGGCTTGAAATAAAGACGCATATAGGGAAACTACTGGTAGCAGTGTTCATATAATATATTACTTCCTAGATTAAAACGATTGATGTAAATTTGTTTCTAAAGAGCAAAAACTTGTTTGTCAATCTAATTGAAACCCCAGTCCCAAAGCAACCAGGTGGTCGGAAAAAAAATCTTGCTCAAAGTAAAAGGGCAGATAATTATCAAAAAGCCACAAGTAAGTGGGAAAATACAAAGTATTTGTGTTGTCAAGAGAAGGTTGGGGTAATGTTAATAAATTGAATTTCCCGGTGCTTAGAAACACTAATTGGTGGAGAATGCAGTTCTATGTGAAGTGGTTGATGTATCAAACTCCATAATTCATTCATAAAATCAATCCAGGATTGTCGGGCCAATGAGTCAGATACGAATGGACTGAAGTAGCAAATTGATCCCATGTAATGTGGCACTGTGCAGCTCTTCAAGATTTTTGGGTCACAATTTTTGGGATTCTGGAGCTGACCCTGCAATTACCGCTTGCACCTAGTGTCTCCTTGGTACTATTGGGATGTAAAACTGATTTATGTTTAAACGCTGGTAGCCATAGCACTATTACTGAAAAGGCGGAAATCACAATCAATCCCTTCTATTGGAGAGTGAATTGGGAGAATGAGGCAAATAAGAGAGAAAGAATCGTTATATTGTACCCATTGTGCGTCATCGCATGGTTTAATAAAATATGGGCCCAATTCATGGTTGGGGGAAAGGTTCAGATGGACAGGGTAACCTGGAATAGGGAAGATTATATTGAGGTATATCGTTCAGAGGAGTGTAACAGTTAAAGGTTATTTTATTAATCGGGAAGAATACATATGCTTTGTATGCTTTTGGTATGTATGTAAAGTCATTTTCAAATAGATCACTCGAGGAGTTAAGGAATTATTGTTGCAGGATATGGTGCAATGTGCTAAATAACTGCCTTTTTGGTTACCCTGAATGAAATTAACTATAAATTGTTTTCTCTTTTCGGTGTATTTCACTTTTAATCATTTTCTTATGGCCTCATTACGATGTCGGTTGGAAAGGCTCCGAATGGCATTCGGATTTTTCTAACCCGTGTTGGAACCCATGTTTCCGATCGACTCGGAAACATTTCCGACAGACCAATTACAATAGAATGTAACCAGTCAGTCATTCCAAATCAGTTCCAACAGGCATTTAGAGAGTCCGAGTCGGTCGGAGCCGAATCGTACAGCTCAATGGGCCGTGTTTCTGACTCACCGATGACGATGTCGGATTCCGACAACCTTTCTGAATCGGTCTGTCTGACACAAATCGGCTGTCAGAAACCGACTTTGGGGGCCCGTTGCAGGCCCCCCTTCACCCGGACGCCTCCGGTTGGGGCCTGTGGGGGTACCCATGGGTCCCCTCCTTCCGACCATGCACAGTGTGGCAGGCACCATGGGGTGCACACCACAGAGTGCAAGGTTTTCCGCAACCACCCCTTTCTTCAATGGGAGCCTGTGTTGTTGGTCGGAACACAGGCTCCCATTGAAGTCAATGGGAGTCCGACCGAACGGTGTTCGGAACCATCGTAGTCGGTCGGTCGGACTCCCCGAACCTGCGTCGGTCGGAAACGATTCCAACAAGGAGTCGGTCGGAAGGCTTTCTGACCGACATCGTAATGAGGCCCTAATTTGCAACTCTGATACAAAAATACACAAAAAACAGTATTATGGAGCTCATTTTAAGTTAGGCAGCCTTGTGCTCTGTAGTTGGTGTGGCGAAGGCAGTATTCTGCCACACCAGCCACGGTCAGGCCACCTAATATAACATATCAGCAGTTTCTTTTCCCCTGAAATCTCTTTCACGTATATGTAAGGTGCCATTTAGATGAAAAATGCTCAAAATGACAAGTGGCAAGAACCAAATTCAGAAACTCCATCACAGACATCATTACCCACTTTGTTCTCAACTCTAGCTTCTTTATCCGTGTCGGCAACCTCAATTCATACTTAGAGGGCCTCACTGACCCAAACCCCTCCAACCTCATGAATGAAATGAACACACTTGGACTCACTCAATGGTGAAATGGTTCCACCTGCACTGCTGGCCATTTGCTAGACCCCATCTTCACCAACTTCACCAAAATCTCGGTGGACAAACCCACCCCCTCACTTGGATGGACAATTCCCTTATCCAGTTCAATCTATCTTTCAACCACCATCAAAGAACCCCGACACCCAAGACCAGCCGCCACAACTGGAACATGATCTCTGAAGAAACATGGTCCTCAGAAATGCTAAGTCACCTCCGTTGTACCAATGCAACCTCGCCTGTCTATCAACAACTTCAACCACTGGATCACCTCCTGTGCAGACTCCCTGCCAACTCTCAAAACTATGAGCACCGCAAGGACTAGACCGCAAGCAAGCTGAAACAATGACGAACTTTGACACACCAAGCACCACTGCAAGTAGCTTGAGCACCGATGGAGACTCACCCACAAAAAAAATGACAAATAAACCTACAAAAAAGCCCTCAAGCAATACCAAAAGCAACTGAAAGCCACCAAGCAAAATGCACTGACCGAGTGGATAAACAGCACCAGTAACTCAAAGGAAATCTCCACAGTGAAGGAATTCACACCTGTCACCAAATCCACTAACTTCGCCCCTTCTTAGGAACTCTGCTCCCAGCTCACACTCTTTTTCCGCAACAAGATAAGCACAATCTAGGACAACTTTGCACCCCAACCAAACCCCCTCACTCTGGCAGCCCTTCAAGATGATGGCAGCTCTCCAGAAACCACCCTGACCTGTTGGCCCAATATCACCAACATGGAAACCATGATTGCCGTATAATCCATCCACTCAGGAGCCCCATCAGACCCTTGCCCGCTCTTCACCTTTGCATGAGGACCCGCGACCATCTGCACCTCCCTCACACCAATCATCAATGACTCCTTACCACAGCTACCTTCCCTGAAGACTAGAAACATGCCACCATCCTACCACTAGTGAAGAAACCCTCAGCAGACCTGTCCACACCAGCTAACTACAAACCCATCTCTTTGCAACCCTACCCAGTGAAAGTCTTGGAGAAACTCATCAACAAGAGACTAGAAAACCACTTGAATGACAACCACCTCCTGAGCCCTTCCCAATCAGGCTTCAGACTGATTCACAGTGCCAAAACTGCACTCATTGCCGCCAATGGCATCAGGACTATCATGGATCTAGGTGACACCATGGCCCTCATTCTGCTTGACCTTTCCTTGGCTTTTGATACTGTCTCTCACCTGATCCTCATCCGACACCTCCACAAGTCAGGAATTTGAAGAGCAGCTCTTAAATGGATCAGCTTCTTCCTCACAGGATGCCAGTAGAAAGTCAACCTGGCCTCCTACACCTCTGAATCCATTGAGCTGATCCATGGAGTCCCCCAGGGATCATCGCTCAGCCCCACGCTCTTTAATATCAAAAGGCCCCACTCACCAACATCATGTAAACCTATGGAATCAACATTATCTCCTATGCCAACAACACACAACTCATCCTCTCCCTCTCAAATGACACTGCCAGCACCCAAGCAAAGATCACTGAGTGCATGTCAGATATCGCTCTTTGGAGGAAATCAAACTGCCTTAATCCCAACACGAATAAAAGAGAGGTAGTACTCTTCAGGAAGGACTCATCACTCTAGTCCTCGGCATAGTGCCTATCCATATTTGGACTCATACCCACCCTGTCCATTCAAGCCAGAAACTGGGAATCACGGTCCATAACAAAACACGCTATCCAGCCAAGTCAACTTGATTACCTCATTCTGCTTCCACACCCTCAAGACCCTCAGGAAAATCTTCAGGTGGCTTCCTCTCAGCACCTACCGAATAATCACTCAGGCATTCATCACCAGCAAGCTAGACTACGGAAATGCATACTACATCAGAATTTCCACCCAACTCACCTAGCGGCTCCAGATAATTCAGAATGCAGCACTTAGATTCACACTTAACCTCCTTCCATGCACCCACATTTCCATTCACCTCAAAGACCTCCTCTGGCTCGCCATACATGTGCACATGTTCAAATTAGTCACACACACAAATAAAAAATACTGCACAGTCTAGGCTTCATTTGCCTGAACAGCTCCATCAACTTCCAAACCACCACCAAATGTCTCCACCCAGCCAACCTCCTGATCGCCGATGTCCTCATCATCTGAACAGCCAGAGCCAGCAGCCGGGTCTTCTCATACCTGGCTCATAAAGCCTGAAACAAACTCACCTTTCACATAAGGGCTAGCAGTTCAATCCTTCCTAGAATTCAAGAGAAACTGAAAACATAAGACCCAGCCAGGGCAGCATCACCCCCTTCTCACCAGGTCCTGGATACACTCCCGGATGAGATGCATGCTTTAAAAGTAACCATACTGTTAGACCTGGCATCCTTGGCGTGGGT